>CM066044.1:56472008-56851276 GCA_033557465.1 Ichthyophis bannanicus | reverse complement strand
ATTGCCATGGACATTTTGCACAATGTGCCTATAATCTGCAACTATTTGTTTCTAAAGCTGGGTTAAAAATGGGTTTACCTAAAAATTCCTAACCACTGTCTCCTCCAAGTAAAAAAGTGTTCACGAGGGATCAACAACCCACTTGTACTTTTTACCTGTGGGGAAAATGGGACCTTAAGTCAAGGTTGTCCGACGAGGGGCAACAGCCCTGTATAGTTTACTGGCATTGTTTTTCAGAAAGTACACGCATGATGGTATGGAGGGGAAAAATTAACCACAGAAAAAGTAGATTATCGATGCCCGGGGATACTTTTTTTCCTGAAGTCAGTTGTTCAAATGGAAATTTTTTCTCTCCCTTATTGAGAGTGCTTAAAGTGCTGACAAACTCTGCTACAACTGCGTCGCCCTCAAACTTTTTTACACCTCTCGTTCTTTCCCTATTCTGAACCATCATTCGTTAACTCCTGTAAGCTCCAGGAACAAGCATGGAATGTATTCTTACACAATATGGGGTATCGTCGTTAAACCGACGGAACCTGTGCGGGAATGCTCCCCAGCTTTCCAAATAGGAAAGCTTTTTGGGAGCATTCCAACAGCGCCTTGTGGCTGCCTTCCCGCCTTTTCCAACTCTCTCCCTCTTCAGTTCCTTTCGTTGTTACTTCTAAGAAAAAAACAAAAAAGAGCCAACAGGTCCCCGCATACTGTGGCCACCGCAGAAAATTGTTCCTTATGTTTTATTGTTTTCTGTGTGGTCGCGTCCGCCTTCACTCGACACCTTACCGGTACCGCCGTTTCCTTTTTCCCCTTTTTCTTCTTCTCTTCTTTTAAAAAAAAAAAAAATCTTTCTTCGTTCAGAAGTATTTGTTTCTTCAGGGAGGGCCTTTCCCCTCTCTGTGCATTTTGGGCACTATGCCCATTTTTCTTCAAAACATGGAAACACCCCAGCTAGTGGTTTTAAAAAAATGTCCTAAGTGGTGGCGGTACCATATCCGTCACGACCGACACCCATCACATAAGAACCATAAGAACATAAGATATGCCATACTGGTCAGAAACCAAGGTCCTCAAGGCCCAGTATTTCTGGTTTCCAACAGTGGCGCAATCTAGGTTCATACGTACCTAGCATTTTCCCCAAGGGACACCGTTTTCCACAATGCTTGTATTGGTTTCAAGCATTGATATCCTGGTTCCCTGCTTTCTAATAATGGTTTATGGGACCTTTCCTCCAGGAACTTGTCCAAACCTTTTTTAAACCCAGCTACACTAACAGCCTTTACTACATCCTCCGGTAACAAATTCCAGAGTTTGATTACACGTTGAGTGAAAAAATATTTTCTTTTATTAGTCTTAAATAGTTTACCCTGGAGCTTTCATTGCATGTCCCCTAGTCTTTCTATATTCTGATAAGGTAAAACAATCGATCTCCGTTTACCCGTTCCACTCCGTTCATTAATTTATAGACTTCTATCATATCTCCCCCTCAGCCTGTCTCTTTTCCAGGTTAAAGAGCCCCACCCTTTTTAGCCTTTCTTCATAGGAGTAGCCTTCCATCCCCTTTACCATTTTGGTGGCTCTTCTCTGACCCTTTTCTAAAATGCATATTCCTTTTTAAGATATTGCGACCAGAATTGCACACAATATGCAAGGTGCGGTCTCACCATGGAACGATATAGAGGCATTATATATCTTTTGTTTTATTTTCCATTCCTTTCCTTATCATACCTAGCATTCTATTTGCTCTCTTGGCCGCCACTGCAACACTGGGCCGAGGGTTTTAAACAATGGTATCCACAAGGACGCCTAAATCTTTTTTCTTGGGTGGTGGTTCCTAATGTGGAACCTTGAATCGTGTACCCATAGTTTGGGTTGTTCTTCCCTAGGTGCATAACCTTCACTTCTCCACATTAAATTTCATCTGCCATTTTGATGCCCAGTCTTCCAATTTATCAAGATCCTCTTGCAATTTTCCACAATCCTCCTGGGTTTTAACAACTTTAAATAGTTTTGTGTCATCAGCAAATTTGATAACCTCACTCGTTATTCCACTTTCCAGGTCATTTATGAATATGTCAAAAAGCAGCGGACCCAGCACAGATCCCTGGGGTTACACCACTATTCACCTTTCTCCATTGGGAAAATTGGCCATTTAGCCCTACCCTCTGCTTTCTATCTTTTAACCAGTTCCTGATCCACAGTAGTACACTGCCTCCTATCCCATGACTCTTTAGTTTTGCCAAAAGTCTCTCATGAGGGACCTTGTCAAAGGCTTTCTGAAAGTCCAGCTACACAATATCAACCGACTCACCTTTGTCCACCTGTTTATTCACTCCTTCATAAAAACATAACAGATTAGTAAGACAAGATCTTCCTTGTCTAAAGCCATGTTGGCTGTCTCCCATTAGGTCATGACTATCTATATGCTGAGTAATTTTATTCTTTATGATGGTTTCTACCATTTTCCCGGTACTGATGTCAGGCTCACCGGTCTGTAGTTTCCCGGATCACCCCTCGAACCCTTTTTAAAAATTGGTGTTACATTGGCGATCCTCCAATCCTCAGGTATTAGAGATGATTTTAATGATAGTTCACAGATTACTGATAGCAGGTCTGCAATCTCAATTTCAGTTCTTTCAACACCCTTGGATGTATACCATCCGGCCCAGGTGATTTGCTACTCTTCAGTTATCTAATAGTTGTAGGACATCTTCCCGATGTATCGATATTTCCTTCAATTCTTCCACACCTTTAAATACCACTTCAGCGTGGGAACATCCCTACATCTTCCTCAGTAAAGATCGAAGCAAAGAATTCATTCAGTCTCTCCGCTATTCCGCCTTGTTGCCTCTTAGTGCTCCTTTAACCCCTTTATCATCTAATGGACAACTGACTCTCTCACGGGTTTTTTGCTACGAATGTACTTGAAAAGGTCTTTATTTCGCGTTTTTTTGCTTCAGCAGCATGCTTCTTCTAAAATTCTCTCTTTGCATGCCTTATCATTGCATTGCATTTGACTTGCCAGTGCTTGTGCTGTTTCCAGGTTTCATCATTTGTCTTTTTTTTCCATTTCTTGAAAGATGCTTTTTTGGCAACAACAGCCTCTCTGACCTCAGCTTTAAACCATGCTGGCAATTTTTTGGACTTCCTTCCACTTTTCTTAAAGCGTGGAATACAGCTGGTCTGGGCTTCCAAGATAGTATTTTTCAACAACACCCAAGCTTGATGTACGTCTTTAACCTTTGCAACTGCTCCTTTTAGTTTTTTCTTAACTGTTTTCCTCATTCTATCATAGTCTCCCTTTCGAAAGTTAAAGGGTAGTACTGTGGATTTCCTTACTATCCCTCCTCCACTAATTAAATCAAAGGCGATCATGCTATGATCACTATTGCCAAGTGGCCCCAAACACCCTTATCTCTTGCACTACATCTGGTGTTTCCACTAAGGACTAGGTCTAATATTGCTTCCCTCTGGTCGGTTCATGAAACCAGCTGCTCCAGAAGCAGTCATTTATTTCATCTAGGAATTTTATCTCCCTAGCATGTCCTGTTGTGACACTGACCCAGTCGATGCCGGGGTAATTGAAATCACCCATTATTATTACTGCACCTGTACCTTTTGCTAGCTTCCTTGATTTCTTTGAGCATTTCATCATCCATTTGTTCATTCTGGCCAGGCGGACGTAGTACACCCCCACTGCCATCGCCTTCCCCTTTTTACATGGAATTTCAATCCATAGAGATTCTACAGCAAATTTTGTTTCTTGCAAAACTTTAATCCTTTCTGACTCAATGCCCTCTCTAACATAGAGCGCAACCCCTCCACCAATTTGATCAGCTCTATCATTTCGATATAGTTTGTACCCAGGTATCACAGTGTCCCACTTGTTGTCCTCCTTCCACCATGTCTCTGATATTCCAATCATATCTAACCTCTCGTTTAGTGCTATATATTCTTACTCTCCCATCTTGTTTTGTAGACTTCTAGCATTTGCATACAAGCATTTTAGAGACTGTATTTTATTCATATTAATTTGGCTATTGGTAGACATGGGTAATTTGGGATCTTTAAGTTCTGTCTGCTCCATAACTCGAGGGCATTTGGGCTACTTTACTCTTTTTTTGGAACCTCTCTGCTTTTAGTAGTATCCTTCAAGGATACATTCTTCCGAACCATGCGCTCTTGGGCGACTTTCGGCTTTTCCCCTATTATCTAGTTTAAAAGCTGCTCTATCTCCTTTTTTAAAGGTTAAGTGTCAGCAGCCTGGTTTCCATCCCGGTAAGGTGAAGCCCATCCCTTCGGAAGAGCCCCTCCTTTCCCCAGAATGTTCCCCAGTGCCTAACAAATCCGAACCCCTCATCTCGGCACCATTGTCTCATCCACGCAGGGAGACTCCGGAGCGCTGCCTGCCGAGGGGGTCCGGCGCGGGGAACGGGGAGCATGTCGGAGAACGCTACCCTGGAAGTTCTGGATTTCAACTTCCTACCTAAAAGCCTAAATTTAGCTTCCAGAACCTCCCTACCACATTTTTCCTATGTCATTGGTACCAACATGTACCAAGACATCAGACTCCTCCCCAGCACTATCTAAGACCTTATCTAGGTGGCGTGTGAGGTCCGCTACCTTCGCACCAGGCAGGCATGTTACCAGGCGATCCTCACGTCCACCAGCCACTCAGCTATCTACATGCCTAATGATCGAATCACCAACTATAACTGCTGTCCTAACCCTTCCCGCATGGGCACTTGGCCCTGGAGAAACCTCCTCGGTGCGAGAGGGGTTTACATCACCTGGAGGACAGGTCCTAGTTACAGGATCACTTCCTGCCACACCAGGGTGATGCTCTCCTGTCACGTGACCTCTCTCCTCCATGGCAACAGGGATGCTGCCAGACTGGAGGTGGGACTTCAGGACTATATCCCTGTAGGTCTCGTCTATGTACCTCTCCGTCTGTCTTATGTTTTCCAAGTCTGCTACTCTAGCCTCTAGAGAACGGACTTGTTCCCTGAGAGCGGAGAGCTCCTTGCACCTAGTGCACACGTAAGACCTCTCACCAGCTGGGAGAAAATCATACATGTGACACTCAATGCAAAAGACTGGAAAGCCCACATCCCGCTGCTGGACTGCTGTCTGCATCTTAGTTTTAAGTTTGTGTTTAGATCTTTAAGTTCTATATGTACTAAAGGGTGCAATGGATATTTATACCACTAAAACTGTACCTAAGAAGTTTAATATACCTTGTTCACCTGAAGCTTAATTAATCTCAGGTCCTTGGTGTATGACTGATTTGGGTAATGAGCTTCACCTGAGAGCACCTCCTGTCTTTTAAGTTGTGCAAGTACCTATAAAGCTGTGATTTTCCCAGGGGAGGGTGGGTGTGGGGAGGGAGGGAGGGATATAAACACTTATTAAAAAAAGGGCTGCTACACAGTACCTTGTCCTGTGCTGCTGAGGAAAACTATATTCTGATTTGATTTAAATTATAGCTCTTTGCTGCTACTAGGCTCTAACCTATTATGAAATTTAAACTACAAGCTCTCTGCTGGATTCTAAATTTAACCAGAAAGCTCTCTTCTGTGTTTTAATTTGAAACTAAAAGTACTTTGCTGATGCTAGGCCCTGAGTGACTATGAAATTTAAACTACAGCTGTCTACTGGGTATGAAAGGTAACCAGAAAGTTCTCTTCTGTGTTTTTAAATTGAATCTTAAACTGTTGCTACTAGGCCCTGACTGATTTAACAAAAAAAATAGTGGGTTCACAGATTAATTAGCTTTAAAAGAAAAACAATTCCTTTCAGAAAAATTCCCAGAAGTATATACTCACAATTTCAGATTTCTCTCCAGAAGTAACAGCCCCCCTTTCCAGTCCGTCAAGACAGGGTCACAGAGCTCTGGTTGAGCTATTTATGCTTGTGCTGATGATGTAAGCAGTGACCTACTTCCTGGGTAATTAACAGTCCTTGCTTGGATAGAAGGAGTCTTTCAAAATGGCCTTTTGAACTGCCAGCTGGTGTTAACACCTATTGAAAAAAGCTTCACAGGTTGCTTGCCCACTAGGTAGAAGGCCTCTTTGTAAAGGTCTCTAGAAGACTTTATATGCTGCTCAAGGAGAATTGACCTTGTTTTGCCTCTTGTGCTAAGCTATATTCTGATTTGATTTAAATTATAGCTCTTTGCTGCTACTAGGCTCTAACCTATTATGAAATTTAAACTACAAGCTCTCTGCTGGATTCTAAATTTAACCAGAAAGCTCTCTTCTGTGTTTTAATTTGAAACTAAAAGTACTTTGCTGATGCTAGGCCCTGAGTGACTATGAAATTTAAACTACAGCTGTCTACTGGTATGAAAGGTAACCAGAAAGTTCTCTTCTGTGTTTTTAAATTGAATCTTAAACCGTTGCTACTAGGCCCTGACTGATTTAACAAAAAAAATAGTGGGTTCACAGATTAATTAGCTTTAAAAGAAAAACAATTCCTTTCAGAAAAATTCCCAGAAGTATATACTCACAATTTCAGTTTTCTCTCCAGAAGTAACAGCCCCCCTTTCCAGTCCGTCAAGACAGGGTCACAGAGCTCTGGTTGAGCTATTTATGCTTGTGCTGATGATGTAGGCAGTGACCTACTTCCTGGGTAATTAACAGTCCTTGCTTGGATAGAAGGAGTCTTTCAAAATGGCCTTTTGAAACTGCCAGCTGGTGTTAACACCTATTGAAAAAGCTTCACAGGTTGCTTGCCCACTAGGTAGAAGGCCTCTTTGTAAAGGTCTCTAGAAGACTTTATATGCTGCTCAAGGAGAATTGACCTTGTTTTGCCTCTTGTGCTAAGCTATATTCTGATTTGATTTAAATTAAAGCTCTTTGCTGCTACTAGGCTCTAAACCTATTATGAAATTTAAACTACAGACTCTCTGCTGGATTCTAAATTTAACCAGAAAGCTCTCTTCTGTGTTTTAATTTGAAACTAAAAGTACTTTGCTGATGCTAGGCCCTGAGTGACTATGAAATTTAAACTACAGCTGTCTAATGGGTATGAAAGGTAACCAGAAAGTTCTCTTCTGTGTTTTTAAATTGAATCTTAAACTGTTGCTACTAGGCCCTGACTGATTTAACAAAAAAAAATAGTGGGTTCACAGATTAATTAGCTTTAAAAGAAAAACAATTCCTTTCAGAAAAATTCCCAGAAGTATATACTCACAATTTCAGATTTCTCTCCAGAAGTAACAGCCCCCCTTTCCAGTCCGTCAAGACTGGTGTCTTAAATGTTTAGGACCTGACCATTCTCCATTGGAGTGTTCCTCCTGTAGAAAGATGACCAAGAGGGGCCTGCAGAATAGAGCTGCAAAACTCAGTACCCTTTTTGCCACAGATACGATGTCCGTTGCATCGATGTCTTCCAGGGCTTCATCTTCCTCCCATGGATCTCAGGTAACTAAACAAGTCTCCTAAGACTGGCCGGTCCTCAAAGGGTAGATCTCCTTCCAAGTATTGAGATGCCATTGGCGTTGCCCTCGAGGAAAGTTCACCGGCAAAACAGCCCCGGCAGGAGGCTTCGGCTTCCAAAGCACTAACGGGGCTCCAGGATGTTCTAGAGGCTTCCACCTCTGCAGAACGACTGGTGCCATGCTCTGGGGTTTCGGCCGCTTCTATCGGTACTGACACCCAAGCATCGGCAGGAGCGATAGATCAACGATTCCTTGCTATTGAACGCAGTCTAGTGGCTCTTTTAGCAGCTTCGGTACCGCTGAAACGCTTTAGACCGTTCTACAAGTATCGGTACTGACATCGGTGCCGGTACCGACTGCACCGGCCTCGGCGGGTATGCTTCCCCCCATGCTGAGCCTGGAGTCCATCTCAGGTATCGAAAGATCGGTACCGGGACGCCCCGAAACCGACTTTGAACGATACCGGTACCGTGAATTGCACGAACATCGGGAACAGAGATACTTTGAATCATCTGATTCTGAGGACTCTGATGACTCTGCCGGTACTAGAGCAGACCTTCCGGAGGATCCATCTCCTCCTCCTCAGCGTAGAATGTCTCCTCCAGAAGACGTCCTTCCAGGATTTCATACGTGATGTGGCTCGAGGCCTTACACTCACTGTGACTTCTGAAAAGGAATCTAGAGCAGAATAATTAGAAATTCTTCGGTACCCTAAGGCTCCTAAAGAGGCAGCTACTCTGCCCATTCATAAGATCCTGCATGATCTTATGCTGAGAATGTGGGAAACTCCTTTAACCACATCTCCACACTCTCGACGCGATACCATGTATTGAGTCCCACCCTGTCCTGGATTTCAGAAGACTCAGTTACCACACCATTCAATGGTAGTGGAATCGGCGATGCGCAGGATTAAGAGTGCAAAAAGACATTCTTCCAATCCTCCAGGCCGTGAGTCGAGGACTCTTGATGCCTTTGGGCGTCGATACTTCCAATCCTCCATGTTGTCAGCCAGAATCAGCTCCTACATCCTCTACATGGGGATGTTCCTCAAGGAGGTTGCAGGAGACTTGGAACTTATGAGCCCTCTTCTTCCTGAGGAAAAAAGACAGGATTTTCTTACTCTGGTCAGACATGCCCAGGATGTTTCCAAGTTTGTGAACCGTGCAACCTTTGAATGCATCAGCAGAACCTCTGCTATCTCCATCGGTGCACGTCATATTGCCTGGCTTCAGGCATCAGACTTGGAAATATGGGAACTAGATAAACTGGGAAACCTTCCTTGTACAGGAGAAAATCTCTTTGGCAAGAATTGGCAAGAAAAGGCTAATGAGATTGATTCTAACAATATCACCTTGAACAGACTATCAACTCAGTAAAGAAAAAATCAAATAAAAAAACCTTTTTTCAACAAGAAAAATAAGTTTTACCCCTCTTACACCCAGCAGGGTCACTGTCCAGTTCATAGTCCCCAAAAGGGACAACAACAAACTAGACAGCAAAAGAAAACCACAAGTCCCAAGAACTCAACCAGCTCAACAGACTCAGCCTCCTCAGGGGCTTTGACTCTTTCCTGGAGAACTTGGTCTTCCTGCCCCTGCAAGGTCCAGAACCCTCCACCATCCCCGGCAGGTTATGCCTTTTTGCCAAAAGATGGCACCAAATAACTTCAGAAAATTGGGCTCTGTCCATTATACGAGAGGGGTACAGACTTCATTTTCACAGCATGCCCCCTCCTACAATCATAAGACAGTTAAATTCTCAAGTTCCTGCCACTGATCTCTTGGGCCAAGAGGTTGCATCATTTCTTGCTCAGGGAGCAATAGAGGAAGTGCCCATACCCCAACAGGGTACGGGGTTCTACTCCCCCTACTTTCTCATCCCAAAGAAAACAGGAGGACACGACTCATACTGGACCTGAGAATTGAACAAATATTTGTTCCGAGAAAAATTCAAATTGATCTCCCTCGGAACACTTCTGCCATACCTTCAGAGTCAGGATTGGCTATGTTCTCTAGATCTAAAAGATGCATATACACATATTCTCATCCATCCAGATCACAGGAAAGTCCTTTGATTCCTTTTTCAGGGAAGACACTTCCAATAAAGGGTTCTTCCTTTCGGTCTGGCTTCTGCTCCAAGAGTCTTCACGAAATGCATGGCAGTAGGTAGCTGCATTCCTGCCAACTCTGGGGATATTAGTCTTCCCTTACTTGGACGACTGGCTCATTCGAGCATCCACAGCTCCTGAAGCCAACTTCGCTCTTTCCCGCACGATGCGAATCCTTCGCTACTTGGGATTGGTCATAAACCTCCCAAAATCTCATCTCGTCCCTTCTCAGTCCCTAGAATTCATAGGAGCTTGACTAGATACCAGACAGTCAAGGGCTTTCCTCCCACAGCCCTGCTGTCTTCGTATAGTGCAGCTGGCTTCCCAAGCAGCGGTGAAATCCTTCCTGACTGCTCGGGAAATGCTTCAGCTGTTGGGACATATGGCATCCACTGTCCATGTGGTTCCCTATGCTCGCCTTCACATGCGAGCAGCACAGTGGACCCTATCCTCTCAATGGACACAGGCCTCGGGTCGCCTGTCGGACAAAATCAGAAACTCCACATGGCTCATTTCGTCCCTCCGATGGTGGCAACTGCTGGAAAACCTTCTCATAGGCTCTCCTTTCCAGCAGCCTCAATTCCAGGCCACCCTAACAACAGATGCGTCCTTTGGGATGGGGGGCCAACTTGCACGATCTCTCCACCCAGGGTCTCTGGACCCCACAGGAGGCTTGTCTTCACATAAACCTCCTAGAACTCAGAGCAATTTTCCATGCTCTTCGGGTATTCCAAGCCCAGCTCAGCTACAAGACAGTCCTGGTCCAGACCGACAATCAAGTAGCCATGTTCTATGTGAACAAGCAGGGTGGAACGGGCTCTGTCATTATGCAACGAAGCGCTACGACTGTGGGCCCTTGCCAGAGAGCACCAAATCCACCTCCTAGTGATATATCTTCTGGGCATTCAAAACCTTTGGGCAGACAAACTCAGCCGAGTACTGCTGCCACACAAATGGTCTCTTCACTTGGACCAGCTTTCCCAAGTATTTCAAATCTGGGGAACCCCAGACATAGACCTCTTTGCAAGTCCACAGAAAGCCATACTTCCCCGATTCTCTTCCAGAATTCTGGCTCAAAACTGTCAGGCAAGGGATGCTTTCCCCGATTCTCTTCCAGAATTCTGGCTCAAAACTGTCAGGCAAGGGATGCTTTCCTCCTCCACTGGTGTCAAGACTTCCCACCCATTCCCCTCATTCCCAAAACACTGTTCAAGCTTCAGAGACAGAGGTCGTATGATACTCATAGCTTCACGTTGGCCACAGCAAACGTGGTATCCTCTGCTTCTACATCTCTTAAGCCACATCTCTGGAGTTGGGTTACGCTCCAGATCTTCTCTCCCAAGAGAACGGGACACTATGGCACCTGAATCCCCAATCTCCAGGAACAAGCAGGAATACGTCATCACATATGGGTACGTCGGTACCGACGGAGCCCGCGCGGGAAAGCTCCCCAGCTTTTCAGATTAAAAGCTTTTGGGGCCTCCCACTGCACATGCGCGCTGCCTTCCCCGCCTTCCTGACCAGCTCTCGTCAGTTTCTTTTTTTCCGCGGAGCCAGCAGGTCGTGTTCCTGTCACCGCTGAAGATATTGTTAATTTTATTGTTTTCTTTAGACCGCGTACCTGCCTTCCCCATTCTGAAACCGGTACTGCCGGTCTCTCTTTCTTCTCTTTTAAAAAAAAAATATATATATTTTTCTTTCTTCAGCACAGCTTGGGTACTTTGTTAGCCTTCAGGCCTACACAAATTCTCCTCATGGAGAAGCCAGTTCCTGGTTTTAAAAAGTGTACCAAGTGCAGTGCTGTCATTCCTCTTACAGACACCCATGAATGGTGTCTTAAATGTTTAGGACCTGACCATTCCATACCGGACTGCCCATCCTGCTCCCAGATGTCGAAACGTGGATTGCAGAACCGGGCCAACAAGTTCCATGTGCTGTTTCCTTCAGAAGCATCACAGTCATCCAGGTCTTCCTCTCCGGATGGATCTCAGGTAACCAAACCTCCAGTGGGCAAATCCTTAAAAGCAAATCTCTTTCTAAAGATCGAGAGGCTCTCAATTCTGAGTTCGAGGATTCTGCCCAGGCCAAAAAAACCCCGGCCGGGAGGCTCCGGCCTCCAAAGCAATCATGGGGTCACAGGTTGACATCGATGGCGCGGCCTCGACAGATCACCTGTTGTACTGCTCTGGGGTACCGGCCCATACCGTACCGACATCCAGGCAGCAGTGGCGTCTATGGGCAATACTGTCCAAGTCATGCAGCAAGGCCATTCTGGCTTTATTAATGCTGCTACGCCCTCGGTACCGCAGCCAGCGGTACCGGGTCCGGTTCCGGTAATGGCTTCCATACCGGAACCGAGGCCATCGTCTTCCAAACGCAGATCGGTTCCGCATGCCAGATCCGGCTTTTGCCCAGGTACCGATCCCATACCCGGTACGCCCGATGTCGATACCGAACGGTATGCGTATCGTGCGTTGGAAGCACATAGAGGATCCTCTGCTTCTTCGAGAGGATTTTAACTCTCTGATGGATTCTGATGAGTTCTCCCTTGATCTTCCTGAGGAGCCTTCTTCTCCTAACAGGAGAATGTCTCCCACCAGAGGATTTGTCCTTTCAGGACTTCATCATAGAAATGGCTAAAGGTCTTTCTATTGCTTCATCCTCTGAAAAGGAACCCAGATCAAAGAAACTGGATATTTAGGATACTCTAAGTTCTCCTAAAGAGGCAGTCACCCTGCCTATCCATGAAATCCTTCAAGAACACTTGATGGAGGACTTATGGGAGGCTCCTCTAACATTGTCTCCTTCTTCTCGCAGGTTGGACACCATGTACCGTGTCCCCCCTTCTCCTGGTTCCAAAAAAACCCAGTTGCCTCACCATTCTATTGTGGTGAAGTCTGCAATGAAGAAGATAAAGAGTACCAAAAGGCACTCTTCTACTCCTCCAGGGCGAGATGTAAGACTCTAGACTCTTTTGGCAGGAAAATTTCCAGGCTACTATGCTTATAGCCAGGATTAATTCCTATAGTCTTTACATGGCATGTTTTCTCAGTGAAATTGCTCTAAAAACTTCGGCATTTTGCCCCCTTTATCCCTGAGATAAGAGGGAGCAGTTCATTTCCTTAGTGAAACAACCTTTTGGATATTTCAAAGTTCTCCAAACAGGGCAGCTTTTTGATTCCTTTGAGGGTGCTGGTAGGGCTTCGGGCATTGCTATAGCAGCCCGCGTCTTGCTTGGCTCCAGGCTTCTGATCTATAACCTTGGGTCCTAGATGGCTTACGAAATCTGCCCTGTACAGGTGAGAACTTATTTGGTGAGGAGTGGCAAATTAAGGCCACTCAAATGGATGCAGAAAATGCCACCTTAGATAGACTTTCTAAGTCTACCTCCACTCCTGCCAAGAAGAAGTCTTTTAAGAGGCCTTATTACAAGAAGTCCAGATTTTCTACAAATACTGGCCAACATCCTCTCAGCCTCGTTTTGCTGCTAAACGTCAGCAACCTAAACAGGCAAGGTCAAAGCCTGCGGCGTCTGCTACGCCTCAGCAGGCTCCACCCCCTCAGGGGTTTTGACTTGCCCCTAGAGAACTTAACTTTTTCTGGCTCTAGAACAAACCAGAGCCCCTCACCATAACCCGGAAGGTTAGCTCACTTTGCTCCCAGATGGGAGCAAATTACATCAGAGCAAATGGACCCTCTCTATCATCAGAGAGGGTTACAAACTCCATTTTTCCGACCTTCTCCTTATACTATGGTGAGGCAGTTCAATTCTCCCCCATCTCTCCTGGCCCTCTTGGGTCAGGAAGTCTCCTCCCTCCTTGCCCAGGGGGCAATAGAGGAGGGTCCCTCTCTTCAACAGGGGACGGGATCTACTCCCCTTATTTTCTAATACCAAAGAAGACAGAGGGCTTCAGACCAATTCTGGATCTGAGAGAATCGAACAAATTTCTTTTCAGGAGAATTCAAAATGCTTTCTCTGGGCATTCTCCTTCCATACCTTCAGAGTCAGGATTGGCTTTGTTCTCTAGATCTAAGGATGCGTATACACACATACTCATCCACCATCCCACAGAAAATACCTTCGATTTCTGTTTCAGGGAAAACATTTCCAGTACAGAGTACTCCCCTTCGGTCTAGCCTCTGCTCCAAGAGGTTCACCAAATGCATGGCAGTCGTAGCTGCCTTTCTAAGAGGCCTGGGAATTTCATATTCCCATACCTGGACGACTGGCCTCATCCGAGCTCCCTCTCAGTCCCCAGGCCCAAATTTCCCTGGACCGCACAGGCGTCTTCTGCAATATCTAGGACGGTAGTAAACCTTCCCAAGTCTCAGCTAATCCCTACTCAGTCTCTCTAGTTCATAGGGGCCCAGTTAGACACATCACTGCAAGGGCCTACCTGCCTCAGGTCAGGGCCCAACGCCTGCTGAGTTTGGCCTCCCAAGCTCAGTCCAGCAGTCATTTGACAGCCCGGGAAATGCTGCGACTTCTGGGCCACATGGCCTCCACGGTACATGTGGTGCCCTACGCTCGTCTGCATATGAGAGCAGCTCAATGGACCTTGGCCACCCAGTGGACTCAAGCATCTGGAGCGCTCTCCGACCAAATACTCACCTCAAGCCGTCTATTTTGGTCCCTCCAATGGTGGACATCAACCACCAAGAAGCTGTTGTTGGGGGCCCCCTTCCAACCTTTGTTGCCCCAAGCAACCCTCACAACAGATGCCTCCCAGACAGGGTGGGGATCTCATCTTCAGAACCTCTCCACTCAGGGCACTTGGTCTCCACAGGAGGCCACCCTTCATATCAACCTCCTGGAACTGCGAGCAATTTACCTTGACCTCAAGGTCTAATAAACCCTCCTTGTCAACTGACTGTCCTAGTTCAGACAGACAATCAGGTAGCCATGTTCTATATAAACAAACAAGGAGGGACAGGCTCTCTGTCGCTTTGCAACGAAGCTCTCAGAATATGGGCCTTCGCCAGAGAGCATCAAATTCACCTTCTTGCAGTGTATCTTCCAGGAGTTCAAAACTCTCGTGCAGACAGACTCAGTCGAGTTCTGCTTCCACACGAATGGTCCCTACATATGGACCAGATACGCAGAATCTTTCAGGAATGGGGGACCCCGGACATAGACCTCTTTGCAAGTCCGTGGAATGCCAAACTTCCCCGGTTCTGTTCCAGAACTCAGTGTCAGGGAGCTCAGGCCCACGATGCCTTCCTCCTGCATTGGGGTCAGGAATTCCTCTATGCCTTTCCACCCATTCCTCTAATATCCAAGACTCTGTTCAAGCTCCAGAGGGATCACGGGACTATGATCCTCATAGCTCCCCGCTGGCCACGCCAGGTGTGGTTCCCTCTACTTCTGCATCTCTCCCAGGGATCCTCCCTGGACCTGGGAGCTGCGCCAGACCTCCTGTCTCAGGAGGAGGGGACTTTGTTTCACCCAAACCCCAAATCCCTACATCTCAGAGCTTGGTTACTGAAGGCCTAAGTCTTCAAGACTTTAATCTTTCTCAACCTGTGACAGATATCCTTCATGCCTCTAGGAAACCTTCCACGAGGCGTTCTTATGCTTTCAAATGGAAACGTTTTTCCATTTGGTGTGCTCAGCAGGGTCTTGACCCTCTAGCACTTCCTTTGAATTCCCTCTTGGACTATCTCCTGCATCTTTCAAATGCAGGCCTTAAGACGAATTCAGTAAGGGTCCATTTGAGTGCTATTGCAGCATCCTTAAAACCTATAAATGGACAACCTGTCTCCTCTCATCCTCTTGTTTCACGTTTCATGAGAGGCCTGACTCTAACTAAACCTCCCATCCGACCTCCTCCGGTAGCATGGGATTTGAACCTAGTTCTAGGTCAGCTTATGAAGCCACCTTTTGAGCCTTTGGACTCTACCTCCTTCAAATTTCTTTCCTGGAAGGTTGTTTTCCTTATTGCAGTCACTTCGGCTCGCCGCATCAGTGAACTGCAGGCTTTAGTGGCTCATCCACCTTATACTAGGTTTCATCATGATAAGGTGGTCCTTAGGACGAATTCCCACTTTATGCCCAAAGTGGTCTCGCCTTTTCATCTTAATCAAGAGGTATATCTACCTGTCTTTTTCCCGGCTCCTCATGCATCCAGTGCAGAGAGGAACCTTCATACTCTGGATTGTAAAAGAGCTCTTGCCTTTTACCTCAACAGGACTCAACCACATCGAAAGTCTTCCCAACTTTTCGTGGCTTTTGATCCTTCTCATTTGGGACTTCCAGTCACCAAGCGTACACTTTCCAATTGGATCGCTCAGTGTATTTCTTTTGCTTACCAGAGTAAGAACATTTCTATGGAGGGCCATGTCACAGCTCACAATGTGAGGGCCATGGCCACTTCTATGGCTCATCTTCACTCTGTGTCCATAGATCAGATCTGTCGAGCAGCCACTTGGGCCTCGGTTCATACCTTCACAGCCCATTACTGCTTGGACAAGGACTCCCGCCGGGATGCCTTGTTTGGTCAGGCTGTCCTCAAATACCTGTTCCATACTTAAACAACTCCTGCCCACCTTCCCTGGATGGATGCCTGAGATCCATGCGAAGATGGTTTACCCTTGGAGGGGGATCTCCCAGGCATCTTAGCTAGGGAGTCCCCATATGCGATGACGTATTCCTGCTTGTTCCTGGAGATAGCACAGTTACTTACCTGTAACAGGTGATCTCTGGGAACAGCAGGAATTAGTCATCACAACCCACCCACCTCCCCTAGGAGTTGTATCTCTATCTATCTATCTTCCTGTCCTCTCTCTCTATTGTCTCAGCTTTAAACTCGAACTGACGAGAGCTGGTCAGGAAGGCGGGAAGGCAGCGCGCATGTGCAGTGGGAGGCCCCAAAAGCTTTTAATCTGAAAAGCTGGGGAGCTTTCCCGCGCGGGCTCCGTCGGTACCGACGTACCCATATGTGATGACTAATTCCTGCTGTTCCCAGAGATCACCTGTTACAGGTAAGTAACTGTGCTGTCCCTGCATCTCAGGGCCTGGTTACTGAAAGCCTAGAATTTCAGGATATCAACCTTTTTCAACAGGTAAAGGATATCCTTCAGGCTTCCAGAAAGCCCTTCACAAGGCGGTCTTATGCTTTCAAGGGGAAACGATTCTCTATATGGTGTTCTCAAAAGGGACTTAACCCTCTTTCGATAACTATGGAATCGCTACTAGAGTATCTCCTTCATTTGTCAAATTCTGGTCTTAAGACCAATTCGGTAAGAGTCCATCTTAGTGCCATTGCAGCTTCTTGCAGGGCTCTAGATGGACAACCTATTTCTTCTCATCCACGTGTAGCAAGATTTATGAGAGGTCTACTCTTAACAAAGCATCCCATTAGGCCACCGCCAGTGGCATGGGATTTGAATCTTGTTCTCGGGCAGCTCATGAAACCGCCCTTTGAACCTTTAGCCACTACAGCTCTAAAGTTTCTTTCCTGGAAGGTTGTCTTCCTAGTTGCTCTCACTTCTGCTAGACGCATCAGTGAGTTACAGGCTTTAGTGGCAGATCCTCCTTATAAAAGATTCCACCATGATAAGGTAGTTCTTAGGACTTATCCTCACTTTATGCCAAAAGTGATTTTGCCTTTTCATTTAAACCATGCGGTTTACCTTCCTGTATTCTTTCCTAGGCCTCATACTTCTAATGCAGAAAGGAACCTTCATACTTTAGATTGTAAAAGAGCCCTTGCTTTTACCTTCAAAGAACTAAGCAACACAGAAAATCTTCTCAGCTTTTTGTTGCTTTTGATTCTAGTCATTTGGGACTTCCAGTTTCCAAAATACCTCTCTCTAAATGGATTGCAGACTGCATATCCTTCACTTATGAGAGTAAAACTTCCTCTCGAGGGCCATGTCACAGCTCACAATGTGAGAGCAATGGCAGCCTCTATGGCTAACCTTCATTATGTGTCTATTGACGACATCTGTAGAGCAGCCACTTGGGCTTCGGTACACACCTTTACAGCCCACTACTGCTTAGACAAGGACTCCCGTCAGGATGCCTTGTTTGGCCAGGTGGTTGTTCAGCATTTTTTTCAGACTTAATACAACTCCTACCCACCGTCCCAGGTTGGATGCCAGAGATACATGGGAGGAAGCATGACCCATCTCACCATGGGTTTGCAGCTTCCTGGTGCCATCTCCCTGGCATCTTTCAGCTGGAGAGTCCCCATATGTGAAGAATACATTCCTGCTTGTTCCTGGAGATAGCGTAGTTACTCACCTGTAACAGGTGATCTCCGGGAACAGCAGAAATTGTCTTCACAACCCACCCACCTCCCCTAGGAGTTGTCTCTCCATCTCTCTCTTTCTCTCCTTCTCTCCTTCTCTCCTTTCTTCTCAGCTATAAACTCAACATTAAGAGGGAAAGGTGGAAAGGCAGCACGTAGGCACTGTGGGATGCTCCCTAAAGCTTTCCTATTGGACACTGGGGAGTGTTCCCGCGCAGGCTCCGTTGGTACCGACAATACCCATATGTGAAGACTTAATTCCTGCTGTTCCCGGAAATCACCTGTTACAGGTGAGCAACTACGCTTTCTTAACCAGGCTCCCACCACAATCTCATCCAGTTTCCACCAATACATTTAGGAATTTTCAGATTACTGACCCTTCAGCTCTCTTGCTTTCTTATCTCCCCTCTCATCTGAGTCTGTCAATGAGGCAGTCTCTTCCTATAACATTATGCTGTCCTCTGCCTAGGATGCTCTCGCTCCTGTAAGATGTACTGTACCTCATCCTTGGCTGACCTTTAAAATTCACCGTCTCTTTCTGTGCCTACTCTGCTGAATGCCCACACTGACTTCATGCATTTCAAATTCTTGCTAGCCTTCTTCCAGTGTCTGCTTTAGCATGCGTCAAGCAAGAATACAATGTCCATATGACAAACACTCTTGCCTCTGATCCTCGCCATCTCTTTGCCATGCTCCACTCTCCTTCAAAAGTACCTTTGTCTCAGACTCTTCCTTCACTTTCTATCTAGATTTTGGCTGACTGCTTCCCTGACAAGGTTCACAAGGTTAGTCTTGAGTTCTCCACTGAGTCACCTCTATCTCCTTTCTCCCATTTCATTCTCAAATTCTCCCTTCATCCCCTGCCACCCTTTTTTCCTTTTCTGAATTCACTAAGGAGAAAACTACATATCTTTTCTCTTCTTCCAAACGCGCTGCTGCCTCCTCCTGATCCTATTGCCTCCCACCTACTAAGCTTCCCCCTGCTGTCATCCCTTCCATCTATCATATCTTCAAGCTATTGCTTTTCACTACAACTCTTTTGCTGCCTTCAGTCATGCTTTGGTTACACCATTTCTCGAACCTTCCTTGGACCCTACCTACCCTTCCAATTATCGTCCCATCTCCTTCCTTTTCACATCGGAACTATTTAAATGTGTGGTTCACCACCGCTGTCTTGACTTTTTCTCTCAAGCCATCTTGGATCCCCTGCAATCTGGCTTTTGTCCTCTGCATTCTACAGAAATGGCTCTTGTCAATGGCTCTAGTGACCTCTCCCTGACCAAGGGCCATTACTCAATCCTCATCCTTCTTGACCTCTCTGCTGTTTTTGAACCTGTTAATCACCATCTTCTCCTCAATACCCTATTCTCTTGGATTTCAGGGCTCTGTTTTGTCTTGTTTCTCTTCTTCTCTTCCATCATATTTTTATTGTATGCCCTGGTTGTATCATCTTCCACTCCAATGCTGCTTTCAGTTGGTGTACCTGAGGGCTTTGTCTTGTTTTCTCTCTCTATACTCATTCCTTTGGTGCCCTGATCTCCTCCCATGGTTTTCAGTATGCAAATCTCTCCTGGAATCCAGACTCAAATCTTAGCCTGATTGTCTTATGTTTCTGCCTGGATGCCTGCTGCCATCTCTAAAACTGAACATGGCCAAGACAGGCTTCTTATATTTCCCTTAAAACCACCTCCCCCCTTCTCTTTCTGTGGATAACACTGTTCTCCAGGAACAAGCAGGAAGTCAGTCCTCACATATGGGTGACATCTGCGCCGACGGAGCTGGCATAGAGCATTTCCCCAGCTTTCACAGAAAGCCTTTGGGAATGCTGCCATGCATGCGTGGTCCCTTTCTCCTCCAAGGGTGCCATCTTGCTCAGTCGTCTTTTTTCCATGGAGCCCAATGGAAGTACATCCTGTTTTCCCCGGAAAAATCCTTTAAAAATGATCCTCAAAAGTTGTCTTTTTTCCTGGTTTGTGTACCAGTTCCTCTTCCCACCTCGAACCGGCACCATCCCCGATGCCATCTTTGTCTCTTCCCTTCTTTTTTGAAGAGGCTTGCCTCGACCGGTGTTCGTGGCCTTTGTCGCCCGGAGGTCATGTCCCCCGGTGGGTTCAAGAAGTGCAACTGCTGCGGTCAGACCATGTCTGTCACAGATACCCATGACTGCTGCTTGCACTGCCTTGGCCCGGACAATGACAGTGTCACCTGTGCCAGGCCATGACTGAGAACCAACAGGAAACGGTTGGAGTCGCAATCTGATTCAGCACCGGCTTCCCTGACATTGAGCCCCAAGCCGAGCACATCCCGTGAGGTCTGGATGTGGCTTCTTCATAAAGACGCTGGACCCTTCAAAGAAAAAAGAAAACATCCTCGAAGCCGTGTAATCAAACTCTGGAATTTTTTACCGGAGAATGTAGTAAAGGCTGTTGGTGTAGCTGGGTTTAAAAAAGGTTTGGACAGGTTCCTGGAGGAAAGGTCCATAAAGCATTATTAAAAGGGAACCCAGGATATCAATGCTTGACCCAATACAAGCATTGTAGAACCTGTGTCTTTTGGGGAAACTGCTAGGTACGTATGACCTAGATTGGCCACTTTTGGAAACAGGATACTGGGCTTGATGGACCTTGGTCTGACCCAGTATGGCATATCTTATGTTTTTATGTAAGCCAGTCGAGGTTCAACTGGTGAAACTCAGTAAGGTCCCGTGGAGGGATTCGGTCTCTGAGTCCTCGGCTGGCGGCGACTGTGCAAGGCTTCCCGAGAGCATTGTCCTCATCAAGGACGCACTCGCAAGAGTGCCGGTGTCGGGCCGGAGACCCTTGGTGCCCATGCCAAAACTGCAGAGCCGCCTGATATCGAGTCCAGGATGGCGGCCCTGGAGCAGAATATCTCTGCCATCCTGGCCTTGCAACAGGCGATGACGTCAGGTTCACCCACATTTGCCCTGACAATCGGGCTCCCGACTGCGGGGGAGTCCCTAGGCGTCGAGTGCCACCGGCCTCAGACATGTCCTCGGCACCGATCGAGGTCCCATTCCTGATTTTTGGGTGTCTGTCCCTCCCCAGCCAGTTTCAGGAATCCAGCCCGAGACCCATCGGGGGACCCAGGTTCCCCAGGGTCATCCTCGAGGCACGAGAGCCCCGAGCCTTAGAATCTTCGATGCCCTCGGGCTCCAACTGGGAGACAGATGTCGAGGCCTCTTCCAAGAC
Source organism: Ichthyophis bannanicus (assembly GCA_033557465.1). Lineage (NCBI taxonomy): Eukaryota > Metazoa > Chordata > Amphibia > Gymnophiona > Ichthyophiidae > Ichthyophis > Ichthyophis bannanicus. The sequence goes on along the minus strand of CM066044.1, from coordinate 56,830,273 downwards.
CTCTCGACACCGAGATGTTCCCTCAGAGCTGTCCCCTCCGGAATCCCAGTGCCATTCCCCACCTGAGGACGTGGCTTTCCGCGACTTCATGCTGGACTTGGCCCAGGCCCTCTTGGCCCTGACCGAATCAGAGGAGGACCTGCGCACCAAAGAACTGGAGATTCTCCAGTATGAGCCCCACCAAAGGAGACTCTAATAGTGCCGGTGCAGCCCATCCTGGAGCTGCGGATGTGGGAGACCCCGGCCTCGGTGCCGGTGGTCAGCCGGTGCCTTGATGCCATCTACCATGTTAAGAAGGGCCCAGGTTTCCAAAAGTCCCAACTCCCGCATAACTCCATAGTGGTGGAGTCCTTGATGCAGGAACTCAAAAGCCAGAAGAACTACTCTTCTGTCCCCCCAGGCAGGGAAGCCAGAGCCCTCGATGCCCTCTGGCGCAAGTGTTTCCAGGAATCCATGCTGGGCTGCCATATACAAGCCTATGAATTGTATATAGGTATGTACCTCAAGGGCCTTATCCAAGAGTTGGCAGGCTTTTCTGCGGGCCTCACCAGGGAACCCCTTCAGAGGTTCCAAGCCCTGACCACTGGGATCCGGGACTACGCAAAGTTCCTCTCCCAACCACCTATAATGGTTTTGAATCTGCAGCAAGAGTAGCAGGAGCAGGTATCAGGACCTGGCACCAGGCCTGGTTACAAACCTCTGACCTCGAGCAATGGGTGCAAGAAAAATTGCTGGATGTCCCCTGCACCAGGGAAAACTTGACAAAGCAGCAAAGGTTGTAACTAGGCAAAGGCTCTCGAGGAAAACCTTGACTCTTCCCCTGAAGAAACAGTCAGGAAAGAGATTACACTTCCCAAGGAAGAAGGGGCCTTTCCACCAGGGCCATTACCAGCCCTTCTCAGCGTTACAGCAACAGGGCCCTCAGCCCAAGAACCAGGGTCATTGGCCAAAGAAGCCGAAGGCCCAGAAGCCCCAGACACCAACCCCCACCCAGCCTGGGGGGAGCTTTTGACTCTCTGGGCAGGGCCTCCTCTCCCCCAGTAGAACCTCCCCAGCCCACAGGGGGCCGCCTGATGCGCTTTGCCCACAAGTGGGCCAGGGTCACCGTGGACCAGTGGGTCCTACAAGTAGTAAAGGAGGAGGGCTTATCTTCTCAGGTTCCAACAAACAGCTCCAGGGATGTTCCCAGGAGAGCTGGTGCGGCCTCTCCTTCACCAGACCTTGCTCCTCTCAGAGCTCAAGGGTTTGCTCAGGGACAAGGCAGTAGAAACTTTACCCAGGCAACTGTGGAGAAAAGGTTCCAGATGGACAATCAGGTCGCCATGTTCTGTGAACAAGCAAGGGGGCACAGGTTTGTACTCCCTCTGCCTTCTCATCTTTCTGGTATGACACAGAATGCTCCTACGAGCAGTATACCTTCCAGGCCAGAACTGCTTGGCAGACAAGCTCAGCAGAGTCTTCCGCCTACACAAATGGCGTCTGCACCTCAAGGCGACTCTCCCACCTCTGGGGCAGGCCCAAGATGGACCTGCTCACCTCCCCGGACAACATGCAATGGCCCCCCTTCTGCTCACCCCAGCTTCACCCAGAGAGAGTAGCAGCGGATGCCTTCCTGATCCCATGGTCCGAGGGCCTCCTCTTTGCCTTCCCACCAACTCCTCTGGTGGCCAAGACTCTTCAAAATGCAGAGCGAGCGGGCATCAGTGGTCCTGATCGCCCCCAGATGGGGCCTGGCAACCTTGGTTCCCTCTGCTGCTCTCCCTGTCTGTGGCGCTCCCGGTCCCGCTGGGTCAGGATCTGGACCTTCTGTCCCAGGAGGAGGGCTCCCTCCTGCACCCCTGCTAGTGTTGATGGCGTGGCTGCTGAAAGGGTAGACTTGGCTCCCTTCATTCTCCCAGGAGAACTCGAGGAGATCCTATTGGCCTCCCAAAAACCCTCCACCAGATGGGCATACGCCTTTAAATCGAGGAGATTCTCAGTCTGATGTGCAGAGAGAAGGGAGAACCTTTCTCCTGTCACGTGCAACTAGTGCTACAATACTTGCTGCACCTCTCATACACTGGCCTAAAGTCTAGTTCGGTGAGGGTACACCTGAGCACCATAGCCACTCACCTTCACCCTGTAGATGGAAAATCCCTCTCAAACCAGCCTCTGGTCTCCAGGTTCCTCCTGGGCCTCCTACTATCGAAGCCCCCTCTCTGCCCTCCAGCGGCAGAATGGGACCTTAATGTGCTGCTCTCCCAACTCACCAAGCTGCCGCTGGCCACCTGCCATCTGAGATACCTCTCCTGGAAAGTGTTTTTTCTGGTGGCCATCATGTCCACTTGGAAAGTGAGCAAACTCCAGGCCTTGGTGTTGGATCCACCATATACAAGGTTCTATAAGAACAGGGTAGTGCTCTGCACACATCCCAAATTCCTCCCCAAGGTGATATCCCCCTTCCACCTCAGCAAGGAGATGGTCCTCCCCCACCTTCTTCCCACGGCCCCATGCCGGCAGGGAGGAACTCATCTAGCATACGCTAGACTGCAAGCGGACCCTGTCCTTCTACCTGCAGAGGACCCAGGCCCATCGCAAAGCTTCTCAGCTCTTTGTATCATACAACCCCAGTAAACTGGGGCTCCCGGTAACAAAGAGGACTCTGCCATGTAGGTGGCGGATTGCATTGCCCTTGCCTATGAGTGAGTGGGCCTCTCCCTTGAGCACCGGATCACTGCACACCGCTTTCGGGCTATGGCCACGTCGATAACCAACCTCTGATCAGTGCTGGTGACGGAGATCTGGAGGGCCGTCACATGGTCTTGGATTCATATGTTTGCAGCTCACTACAGTCTGGAGAGCAAGTCCCACAGGGACACAGTGCCTTTGGGCAGACAATACTCAGTAATCTTTTTTGGGGTGTAGGCAACTTCTGTGCTCCAATCCTTCTGCTGTTCAGACTACCGGAGTGAGGTGGTCGCTGGATACCAGGGTCTTGAAGAGTCTCCCTGTAAGGACTCACCTTCTGCAGCTTACAGCCACCTGACGGGTCGCCAGTGTTGCTGTCATGGTTCGGTCCATGCGGGCCATGGCTACGTCGGTGGCCAACCTCCGTTCAGTGCCGATGCCGGAAATCTGCAGTGCCGCCACATGGTCTTCGATTCATATATTTGTAGCTCATTATTGCCTGGAGAGCGAGTCCTGCAGGGACAGTGCCTTCAGGCAGGCAGTACTCTGTAATTTTTTGGGGTGTAGGCAACTCCTGCCCTCCAACCCTTCTGTGTTCAGGCTACCGGAGTGATAGTATCACTGGATATTAGGGTCTTGCAGAGTCTCTCAGTGGGGACTCATCTTCTGCAACTCACAGCTACTGTTGCGGCTTGGTCCTCGGCAGCATGAAGCTAGGGAGTCCCATATGTGAGGACTAACTTCCTGCTTGTTCCTGGAGAAAGCATAGTTACTCACTTGTAACAGATGTTCTCCAGGGACAGCAGGAATCAGTCCTCACAACCCATGCTCCTCCCCTTGGAGTTGCCTCCCTACATTGTTTAAGTCCTTTTTTGCTGTTATCTGACTGAGCAAGATGGCACTCTTGAGCAGGAAGAGGACCACAAATGCGTGGTAGCAATCCCAAAGGCTTTCTGTGAAAGCTAGGGAAATGTTCCACAAAGGCTCCATTGACCCCGACGTCACCCATATGTGAGGACTGATTCCTGCTGTCCCTGGAGAACACCTGTTACAGGTGAGTAACTATGTTTTATCCTCCCTGTTTCCTCTGCTCGCAATCTTGGGGTCGTCTTTGATTTTTTTTCTCTTTCTCTGCACATACCCAGCAGATAGAACCAACAGATTTTAGCTTTCTCTATAACACTGGCAAAGTGTGTCCTTTCCTCTCGAAACATACTACATTATCCAGTCTCTCATAATCTCCCATCTAGACTATTGCAGCCTACTCCTCATTGCTCTCCTACTGAATCATCTCTCTCCTTCAAGCCATTCAAAACTCAGTTGCCAGGCTAATCTTCTGCCAGTGTTGCTGTGCTCATGTAACATCTCAAATCACTTCACTGACTCCTTGTCTGTTTCCACATACAGTTCAGACTTATGCTGACCTACAAGTGCATTCACTCGGTAGCTCCTTGTTACCTCTGCTCTCTTACCTCTCACTGCACTCCTCCTTGGAAACTCAACTCATCAGGCAGATCACTCTTATATATGTACTTCTCTTCTACCGCCAACTCCAGACTCTGTTCATTCTACCTTGCTCTGCTTTGAGTGGAATAGGCTACCTAACCGAGTACATCAGGCTTCATCTCTAGTCCTATTCAATTTCAGGCTAAAAAAAGCCACCTCTTCAAGGCTGCTTTTAAATCCTGACACTCTCCTGTTCATGACTCTCTTAATCATTTCCCTCAAGAACCCCCCCCCCCCCCGTTTTTTTCTGTTTGTCTTGAATAGATTGTCAGCACTGTTGAGAAGGGACTGCCTCTTATGTGTTTATGTACAGCACTACGTATGCCTTGTAGCGCTATACGAATAAGTAGTAGTAATTGTAGTACGGAGAGTTTCAGAATTGCTCCCAAAATATGTGCAAAACTGAGAATGTGAAAACACCTTTCGATAAAGGTGTGGGTGATTTATCTCTAAACAATTGCATTTACCAAAGATCATTATTTCTTTCTTCTACTAATTTACAAGTCGCCCTATTTCAAAAGTGCAGGTTTGTATCCCATAATGTTACCTTAGTAACATTTTCTATTCAGATGCTTACAATTGTGGTCCCATAGCACAGGCCTGAAGAATAGTCAAAATGAGCAATACAGCCCAATGTATCCCAGCTCCCAAGAATACTGTTGGGTCCAGTTAAAAATGCTAGTTTTCAACCAGGCCCAATAGTATTCTTGAACATTGGGCTGTGCTATGATATAGTTAAGTCAATATTTTCATAAGTGATGTTGCAAAAAAGATATATGGGCAAATGACTCCAAAATTGGTTTGAAGTTGCATGCATGTTCTGCTTACATTAGAACAGAAAGCGTAAACAACTCTTTTATCTTTGTACTTCCCAGCTGATTATAGGAGGCCTGGATAAAATCGATTTGAGTGACTGGAAGGCAAACACACGCCTAAAACACTGCCTGGCAGACAGCAGTATTGTAAAATGGTTCTGGCAGGCAGTGGAAAGCTTTGATGAGGAAAGAAGAGCCAGGTTGCTGCAGTTTGTGACTGGGTCCACACGTGTCCCACTTCAAGGTTTCAAGGCTTTACAAGGTGACTGACAAATGGACTGAGCTCCACTGCAAGCTTGCCATGTATGCTGTATTCACAGGATAAGAATTGTAGAGTACTGCTATATCAGCATTCTTCAACCCATCTAAAATTTCTTTTCTTGAAATTAGAGTATTAATGCAGACATATTGGAGGTTGTTTTGAATGCTTTAATTGCCCCTGTATTACGTCCAAAAACTGCATGCAGGAATTGCTGTATGTGGCAAAGGAAGCCCAACCATCCATTAAACCAGGGGTCTCAAACGCCAGTCCTGGAGGGCCGCAAACAGTCAGGTTTTTGGGGTATCCCTAATGAATATGCATGAGATATGTTTGCATACAATGGGGCAGTGCATGCAAATATATCTCATGCATATTCATTAGGGATACCCTGAAAACCTGACTGGTTTGTGGCCCTCCAGGACTAGAGTTTGAGACCCCTGCATTAAACACTAAAAGCAAGTTATTTGAATAGACTATTTATGTCAACTTAAGCTCCTGAATATAGCCTAAAGCAAGGGTGTCAAATGTATGGCCCATAGACTGTTTGTTGCTGCAAGCTGGATAGGTCTGAGTTTTTTTCTTTTACGCCCCACTTAAGGTGCAGCACAGTGTGTGTGGTTTTTTTGTGTGGTTCTTGTCACAGCAGTAGAGAAAGCAGTGGCAAGACAATTGCCAAAGCTGTCTGCTGCAAGGGAGAGGGGCACTTCAGAAACAGGGCAGAAATGGCTGTCCTCTTCCTTTTCCCAACTCTGTGACCTGCCCACACTGCCTTAAGAGGGGAACGACAGCAGCAGTGCAGAGCCCCAGGCTTCATCATCGTCTTCTGCTACTCAGGCTTGTTGTGTTGCATTGCTGAGCTGCATAGCATTATGGTGTCTTGCATGGTTCAAAATGTAGCACCAGCCCAAGGCAGCAGAGGACAGTGATGTGTCCTAAGGAAGTATATTGCTGCTCAGTCTTTATACTTTTAATAAGCAGCTGGGAGCAGCATGAGTGAGAATAAGTGAGTGAATCTGAAGGACTGTGGCAGGGATGGTGAGAGTGAGTGAGGGAATATGGTGAAAGGACAAGAGACTGAGGGAACTGGAGTGGATATGGCATGAAGGAGGGCAGTGAGCTGAAGGGTTGTGAGGTGAAACAGGGAGAGAATGGGTGACTCAGAAGGGGATGGGGAAATGAGCAAGGGTGAATGAATAGGGGATTGAAGATGTTGCAGGGTCAGTGAGAGAGATATAAGTGGGTGCTTGGAGAGGGGTGATCAAAAAGGATGAAACTGAGTGAGAAGAGTGACTGAAGGAATCGGAAATGCTGTGGAGAGGGGATTAGATGGGCTTATGGTGTGTGAGTGGATTGTCCCTCCCAATCAAGGATTCCCGTCTCTGATAAATGAATCCAGGGTCAGCTTAATCATTAGGCAAGACTAGGTGGTTGCCAAGAGCAGCAGCAGCTGTCAAGTCAAACGGTAGATCCTGACAGCCACACAAACTTAAAGAGCCAATCAGCACATTTTTACCTGCAGAGAGTGGGCACACACGTACACAAAGCAAAGTTTAAGATTTTAAAGTTATACCAGTTATGCATTTTATAGGATTGTTGTGGGAGGGGTGATGTTCGGATGATCAAATTGTTAAGTTTATCAAAATCTTCAGGATGAAGATTTGCTAAGGTACCCAATATCCTTGTACCAACCCTGAAGGAATCCCCCTTTTCCTTCCCTGTGATCAAATTTTCTTTTGTGTCCTCTGAGATTTATTTAACAGGCTTTTTTTTTTATACTGCTTTGTCATTTTAGTCAGTGATTTACATTGTAACTTAAATTTGGTAAGGTACATTAAACAAGGACATAGATAACTTGGATTATTCTGAAGCTTGTTCTCTATCCCCCACCTTCCTTCCTAACAGCAATTGCTTAGAACCCCCCTCCACCCAAAAAAGGGCCAAATTAACTAGACAAATGAATTAGAAAAGGACTTCATTTTTGCAGAACAACATAAAATTCCATATCGTCCAGTTAGACCAGTCCAGACAAGTGGTTTGTGTGCCCCTACCAGCAGATTGTTGGAGACAAAGAACCAATGAAAAGCCTGTTTCACTGACATCACTCCCATGCATCTATCAGCCACCAGAGATCACTTCGGTATTTCTTTGTCTTCAGCAGATATTGGATGGATTTTTCTACACTCTGAAGAAAATCTGAATAATTGAGAGGAAAAGATTGATTTAAACGCTCATGAATGATCACCTTGAGGGTGGCTCTCTCTCTTGAGTGCAGCATGGGAGGCTCCACTAGACTGCAATCTTCTTGGTAGCCATAGGAGGAGGGAAAATTGGTTCAGCTCTACATTCTTATCTGTTAAGGGCCTGTTGAGCAGCCAGAAAATTGGAAGGATCGAGAAGGGTTCAGCAGCGTCACACATCCTCAATGACCCCTCTTTCCTCCTCTGTCCCCCTTGCTTTCTCCCGAAGATTGCAGAAGGCTCTCAGAGTAATCTGCCTGCCAGCCACCTTAAATGCATTGCCTACAAAGCAGAGAAACTGTTTCAGGGGAGTAGAACTGAGCGCGGCACAGATTTTTGCCTAGGGCTTGACCCCTTGTTGTGGGCTCTTGATTCCGTCTGGGACACAATTCGGAGTGGACTACTGGTGGCCGTTGGTATGGTGTGGGGGTTTCCTGCTGTTTTCTACACGTTACTAGCGCTTTTTACTATTTTGTGTCTAGAGGTTGCGCTGTCCTAGTGCGTGCTACTCAAGCGCCTTAGCGTGCGCTGCTGTTGCACTTAACTCTGTGTCTTCTTTCAGGAAATGTTTTGACCCATGTCAAACGAGGTATGCCTTTTGGACTCTGCTCTTCTTTCATGGCTGTTTCTGAATCGTCCCTGGTGAGCCCGTTCCCCTGTCTCAGTAGGGGGAAACAGTTGGTCCAGCCATGCCTGTCCCAGGGCAGGAGATGGTGAATAGCACTTTGAGTAAGGATAAACAGCTGGCTGGAGGTTCCAGTGACCTTGCTGTGGGCCACTCCCTGCCTTCAAGGGATTGGGCAACAGCTATGTCCCCTGTTGTTGGGGGTCATTTCTGAAAAGAGATCTTCTGGAGCCCGGATTGTCCTCCCCTGGAATTCTTTCCTTTTTTGCAACAGACTTGGTTATTCTGGCATGGAAATTCAGACTCTGCAGCTTCTGGGTTCCCCTGAGTGCAGTCTCGTGAGGGGCAGGCTGAGAGCTGAAGCCCTGTTCGATTGCCTATGGCTAAGCATTCCCAACAGAGTTCCTGCTGGAAATAGGGCTCAGCTGGGATCTGTCTGAGATTTGGAACGTGAGTTGGATTCAGGTGTTTGATGTGGATGAAAAAGTACTCTCACCTTCAGAGGATTGGGAGGAGGCAGATATTATCCATCTGTTCCAGGAAGAGTAACTGAAGGTGTTGATTCCCAGGGTCTTATCCACCTTGAGCTTGGCGGATGCTCCAGGCACAGAGCAGGAACTAAAGATACATCGAGGGGTGAAGAATTCCACTACTGTCTTCCTATTCCCGGAGATGCACAAGAGCCTGTTCGGCCGGAGTGGTATTCCCCCCTACTCCCCGCCTAAGGGGCTAAGGGTGTTTAAGGAGATGCACACTCTCCCAGAGAAGGAGTGCATTGTGTGGTTTGATATTTCCAAGATGGATGCCCAGGTCACGGCAGTTACCAGATGGGCCACCATTCCTGTGGAAGGCAGACTGGCCTTAAAGGGTACTCTGGACTGAAAGGTGAATTCATGTTGAAGAACCAGTTCGCAGTGGTGGCTGCTATTCTTCAGTTGGTGGTATGTGCAAATTTGAGGTCTCGAACCCTGCTTCAATGGATTCATTCTCTTCTGGTGGATGAGTCTACTCTTCTTTTGGAGTCTTCTACGACCTTCATTTCTGATGCCATGTACGGCCTGATGCATCTAGTGGCCAGGAATTGTGCCCTGTTGACAATGATATGGTATTGGCTTGGCTCTAACAAAGGGCAGCAGACTGATCTTCCAAAGGCCGATTACCATCTCACCTTAGAGGGATGCTTCTGTTGGGTCCGATTTGGAGAAGCTGGTGAAGGACCTGGGTGAGATGAAATATTTCTGCCTCCAAGAGGACAGATCCAAGGGGTCTGAAATGGGCAGGAGCCCCTTTTTTGTCAGCCTCCGCCCACTCCTCACGGACCCACTGGTCGGACTCCCAGGGGTCTTGGGACTGCTATCACTACCAGCTTGGAAAGCCACCTTTCTCCTCTGCTTATGGACTTTTGGCTCATTTTCAGTGTTTTCATGGAGCGCTTTGGGCCCAGGGACCCCGGTCCCATCCAGAAGAGGACCCTCCCGGGCTGCGCAATGAAGGTTTGGGGACCCATTCCCTGGTTTCTCTGGTTAGAGGTATCCTCCTTTTAGGAATGTTCCCGGGTCACCAAGGATCGTTGGGTGCTAGTTCCCATTCAATACTGCTATCTCCTGAAATTCAGAGAGTCACTTTAGTCTTCTCCCCTTGTGGGTCTGCAGACAGCAAGGCCACTGTTTGGGTCGGTTGCCTCTCCTGAAGGCAGTGGTGCCCATTCTCACATACGATTGGAACAAGGGCAAGTATGCCATCTGTTTTGTGGTGATGACACGGAAGGAACATTCCAGCCCTTTCTGGAACTCAAGCTTGTCAACAAGCACTTGTGCATCATACACTTCTGGATGGAAACTTTACAATCCATGATTCAAGCAGTGTGCTGAGGGGAATTCCTGGCATCTCTGGAATTGGATGAGACATATTTTCCGATTCCGTAATATCGGCAAAGATCTGTTTTGCAGTGCTTGGGCGCTCACCTTCAGTTTGCCACCCTCCCATTTGAACTCTTCACTTCCCCAAGGATGTTTTCTGAGGTCTTGGTAGTGGTGGCTGTGGCGCTACAGTGCAAAGGGATTTGTGTGCACCTATATCTGGACGACTGACTCATTTGAGCCCATTCTCTTTCAGAGGCATCTCGGGTAGCTCCTCGCGTAGTGTCCTTTCTGATAAGTCTCGGCTGGGTGATCAGTTGGGGAAAGAGCCAGATGTTGCATTCCCAGTCCCCTGGAGTTCCTGGGAGCATGTTTCGATAATCGAGTGTGCAGTCTCTTCCTGCCAGAGGAGAACGTCAAAGGCTGTTGAATTGCCTAGTGCTGTTCTGTTCGCAACAGGCTCCAATCGAGATGGTGCCGTGGGCGCATGCTCATATGCGGCCGCTCCAACAGTCTTTACTGATTGATGGTCCCCGAATTCTGAGCGCTTTGAGCTCCAGCTCCCCACTCTTTGTGATGGTGATGGCCAGTCTACAATGGTGGCAGCAGCCCAGTCTTCGGAGGAAGGGCATGCCTCTGGATGATTGCTCATGGATCGTTTTGACAACTGATGCCAATCTCGGGCTGGGAACCCATTGCCAAGACCAAATGGCCCAGGGCCATTGGAACTGGAGGGAGGTGGTGTGGTCCATCAACTGCCTTGATGCAAGGGTCATCAGCTTGGCTCTTCTGTGCTTCTGTCCCCTACTCAAGGGCCGGATGGTTCAAGTGTTCTTGGACAATGCCATAGTGGTGCCTTAAGTCAATCCGCAAGGCAGCACAAGGAGTGCCAGGGTAGGCCCTAGAGATGGCTCTCCTGTTTACCTGGGCAGCAAAGAACTTCCTAGTTTGTCGACTCTGCACATTGCCAGTGTGTGGATACCGTAGAAACTGATTTTCTCAGCTAGCACTCTCTGGCTCAAGGAGAGTGAGAGTTGAGTCAGGAGGTGTTTCACTTCTTTGCACTGCTGGGGTAAACCCACTCCAGTGCTGAAGTGTGCTGCATCTTCAGTTGCCGCATGGAGATGAGTTCCGAGGGCATCAGCGCCCTAGCTTGAACCTTGACCAAGTCAACACCTGCTGTATGTGTTTCTCCATGGCCCCTGGTGGGATGTGTTTTTCAGCATATGGAGTGCCACTCGGGAAGGATTATTCTTCAGGAACAAGCAGGAAATCAATCCTCACATATAGGTGACATTAGAGATAACGGAGCTGGCACAGAGAATTTCCCCAGCTTTCAAAGAAAGCCTTTGGAACATGCTACCACACATGCATGGTCCTCTTCCCGCCCAAGGGTTCCATCTTGCTCAGTCTCCCTTTTTCTGCAGAGCCCAATGGACGTCCGTCCTGTTTCCCAGAAAAATCCTTGCTAATTATCCTTAAAAGTTAGCTTTCCCAGTTTGTGTACCAGTTCCTCTTCCTGCCTCGAGCCGGCGCTAGCATCAGTGCTGTTCAAAAAGGTTCAAAAAGATTCAAAAAGAGAAAGAAATAGCCAATGCAATAAAATGGGGGGGGGATAAGACATTTTTCAGATATGCTAGTGAGAAGAGGAAGGGCAAAAGTGGTATTGTCAGACTCAAGGGTAAAGGGGAGGAATATGTAGAAGCTGATGAGATAAAGCGGAATTGCTTAACAAATATTTCTGTTCTGTGTTCACAGTTGAAGAACCAGGAGCAGGACCTCAGAAAACACCCAGAAACAGGAATAGAAGCGAGGGGCATCTTGAAGAATTTTCAGAAGACTGTGTTTGTGAGAAACTAGCTGAACTTAAAGTAGAAAAAGTGATGGGACCGGATGAGATACACCCTAGAATACTGAGGGAACTTGGGGACGTTCTAGCAGCTCCACTGACTGACCTTTTCAATGCCTTGTTGGAGTCGGGAGTGGTGCCAAAGGACTGGAGAGAGGCTCATGTGGTGCGTTTACACAAAAGTGGAAGTAAGGATATGGTTGAAAACTAAAGGCGGTTAGTTTAACTTCGGTGGTGAGTAAATTATTGAAAACGCTGCTGAAAGACAAAACAGTGAGGTTTCTGGAGTCCAGCGGATTACAGGATCCGAGGCAGCATGAATTCACCAGAGACAGTCTTGTCAGACAAATCTGATTGATTTCTTTGACTGGGTGACCAGGGAGTTGGACCGAGGGAGAGCCCTAGATGTGGTGTATTTAGATTTCGGTAAAGCCTTTGACACCATTCCTCACAGATGACTTATAAACAAACTGAGCATCCTAGGGATGGACTCTAAAGTTACTGCTTGGGTTAGAAATTGGTTGAGTGGGAAGCGACAGAGTACAGGTAAATGGAGCTCACTTTGAGGAGAAGGAAGTTACCAGTAGTGTGCCCCAGGGATCTGTCCTTTGTCCGATTCTGTTTAACATCTTTGTTAGTGATAAAGCGGAAGGGCTGTCGGGTAAGGTTTGCCTCTCTGCGGATGATACCAAAATCCGCAATGGAGTATAGACACCCAGGAAGGTGTAGATAACTTGAGGAGGGATCTAGCTGAGCTTGAAGAATGGTCTAGAATTTGGCAGCTGGGATTTAATGTTAAAAAATTCTAGGTTATGCATTTGGGCTGCAGTAATCCAAGGGAGCAATATACTTTTGTCCGCTAAAGAAGAGCGGGACCTAGGCGTGGTTGTGTCAGATGATCATAAAGTAGCTAAACAGGTAGAAAAGGCGACAGCAAAAGCTAGAAGGATGCTTGGGTGCATACGGAGAAGAATGGCTAGCAGAAAAAAGGAGGTGATAGTGCCTCTGTATAAGTCTTTGGTGCAACCTCATTTGGAGTATTGTGTGCAATTCTGGAGGCCACACCTTTAAAAAGATATAAACAGGATGGAGTCAGTACAGAGGGTGGCTACTAAAATGGTTAGTGGTCTTCATTATAAAGCATATGAGGACAGACTTAAGGATCTTAATATGTACACCTTAGAGGAAAGGCGGGATAGAGGTGATATGATCGAGACGTTTAAATACCTCCGTGGCATAAATGCACAGGGCAGAGCCTCTTTCGATTGAAAGCAAGTTCTGCTATGATAGATTCAGCAGTGATATGCGGAAATATTTATTTACGGAAAAGAGTGGTGGATCTGTGGAATAGTCTCCCAGTGGAGGTGGTAGAGATGAGGACAATATCTGATTTCAAAAAGCATAGGACAAACACAGAGGATCTCGAAAGGAAAAAAGGGGACTGTTGTAGTTGTTGATATAGAAGGACAGACTAGATAGGTCATGTGGTCTTTTTCTGTCATCATTTTTCTATGTTTCTATGTTCTCTGCTCCTTTTTTCCTTTTATGATAGAGGCTTGCCTCTACCGGGGTCCGCACTTTTTTTGCCATGGGGTCATCAACCCCATTCAGGTGTTCCTCACGATGTCCCCCGGTGAGTTCAAGGAATGTGACCGCTGCAGTCAAACTATGTTGGTGACAGACACCCATGACTACTGCCTCTGCTAACTGGGCCCGGCCCATGACAGAACCTCCTGTGACCTGTGCCAGGCCATGATACCTAAGACCAATAAAAAGAGGTCTGAGTTGCAGGAAAAACTGTTCCCCAGGTCCAACTCGGCCCCGGCTCCCCGCCACCAAGCTCCAATCCCAGCACTCATGAGGCCTGAGCTGGCGGCTCCTCAGAGAAGACTTCGGACCCAAAGAAAAAGAAAATGTCCTTGAAGTCCACCAAGGTTGTGCCGGAGAAACCTGGTAAAACCTCTCAGAGACTTGGGCGACTCCAAGAAGTGCCTTACCAAGGTCCTCAAGAAGGATTCCTTGGCTGGTGGAGACCATGTGAGGTTCCTCGAGGCAGTAGTCCCTTCTCGAGGACACACTCGTGAGTGCGCTAGCACCGGGCTTGAGATCCTCTGTGCCTGCGCCAAAAGCTGTGGAGCCTTTTGGCTTTGTAATCAGAATGGCGGACCTGGAGCAGAACATCACTGCTAACCTGGCCCTGCAGCAACAATGATGGCTGCTTTGTCCGCATCATCTGCCCTGACGACCTAGCCCTCGACTGCGAGGGAATCTCCGATCATTGAGCTGAGCTCTGAGCCTCACTAGCCTCTGTAAAGCCCCAGCACCGGTCAAGGTCCCAGTCCCATTCCTTGGGCATCCGATCCTCCCCGGCTAGTTTCCACAACTCAGACCCTAGGTCTTCTGGAGGCCGCTGACCCCTCGGCACTAGCCCTGAAGCAATGAGTCATAGGACCTCGGATTCGTTGTTACCACTCAACTCCAAGTGGGAGATCAACGGCGAAGCATTTTTGGAAACCAAATGGCACTGAGATATTCCCTTGGACCCGACCCCCCAGCACCATTCGCCTCTGGAGGACATGGCCTTCCATTTATTTATTTATTTATTTAACTGTATTTATATCCCGCTTTTCACCAGGTCAAAGCGGTGGGACATATAACAGGGGGGGGATCAATAGTGGGGGGGGGGGCCCATCACCGGGGGCTCAACATTGATGATTTTGGGGCGAACATAGAGACTGACAGGATAGTAGAGTTATTGGTCTGGAGTTCTTGAAGAGAAATGGGGGGGGGGGGGGGTTCCTATTAAGAGATGTTATTGGAATAGGACGTTTTTTAGATGCTTTTTTAATTATGGGATATCACCATTGTTCCTGATGTGGCTTGGTAAAAGCGTTCCAGAGGGATGGGGCATAGAGTTCAAAGGCTCTGTTGCAGGTCCGTTGTGTTGCTTTGGTTCTTTTGTGGGGACGGCAATGGAGCTGTTGGAGGATTGTCTGGTTGTTCTGCTGTGGGTTGGGCGAGGCAGTAGGGTGCGGAGTGGGGTGCCTTGTGTTTGGTGGATGGTTTTGTGGGTGAGTAGAAGAGCTTTGTACTTGATTCTTGCTTCGATGGGGAGAATATGAAGGTCTCTCAGAATTGGGGTGATGTGGTCCCGTTTCCTTGCATTGTGAATTATTCTCGCCGTGGTGTTTAGGGCAGGTTGGAGGGGATTGGTTTGTGCGGCAGGTAGGCCATGGTAGATTATGTTGCAGTAGTCCAGGTGAGGGAGTGTCAGAGCTTGCATTACTGTCCTGAAGTCCTGTGGTTCGAGGAGAGGTCGGAGACGTTGTACCGTTTTCGCCTTGTGGAATACAGTTCTAGTGGTCTTGTTGATTTGCTGCTTAAGGGTTAGGGCTTGGTCAATGATGATGCCGAGATATCTTATGTGTGGTTGTATTTGAATTTGCGTGGTTCCCATGGTGAGGTGAGTGGGTGGTTTGAAGTCTGGGTCTTTTGTCACTATAAGAGCCTCGGTCGTCTTTATGTTAATGGATAAGTTGTTCTCTTGTAGCCAGTTGGATATGTCGGTGAAGCAGGTTGATAGCTGGTCGTTTGTTGGGTCTGTGGTTGTAATTGGGGTGTAGAGCATTATGTCGTCGGCGTATATGTGGAAGTTGACATTGTGAGTGCGCATGACTGAACAGAGTAGACTGAGGTAGATGTTGAAAAGCATGGCTGATAATGTGGATCCTTGAGGTACTCCTTGATGTTGCTGGAAGGGGGTTGAGGTTGAGGTTTTGGTGCGAACCAGTTGCTGTCTGTTGGTTAGATAGGACCTGAACCATTGGAGTACAGTATCTTTGATCCCAATTGTTTGGAGTCTGTGGATAAGGGTGTTATGGGAGATGGTGTCGAAGGCCGCTGATATATCCAGGAAAATTAGGATGTATCTTGAGTGTTTCTCTTGGGTTCCTATGATGATGGTGTTAATCAGTGTGGTCATGAGTGTCTCGACACCATGTAATGGTCGGAATCCGTGTTGCTGCGGGTCCAGTATGTTGTTGACGTCTAGGTGTTCTTGAAGCTGGCGTTGGACTATCTTCTCGATTATTTTTGCAGTGAGTGGGAGGCTCGCTACTGGTCTGTAGGAGGTGGGATCTAGGGGATCTAGGTTGTGCTTTTTTAGGGTTGGTCGAATGATTGTGGTCTTGAGGGCGTCTGGCATGTGTCCTTGGGTAAAGGATTTGTTTTACGATGTGGGTTAGTGGTGCACTGAGGTCTTCTTTGGTTTTCTTTATCCAGTCGGTGGGACAGGGATCCAGTGGGGAGGTGGTGGTGTTCAAGCAGGAGATGGTGGAGGATATTTCTTCTTTTGAGATTGTGTCGAATGTATTCCAGTCTCTGTTCAGGATGGGGTATGAATTTGTCTTGGTTATTTCAGCATAGTGATGTGAGCTTTGTGGTTGCTGAAGCTGTTTTGTATTGTCGGGCTAGAAGGTCAGGGGGGATATCTGGCAGCTGGTCGGAGTTACTGGGTGCCCTTGTTTTTTGACAATTTGGAAGAGCTCTTGAGGTTTGTTTATGGCTGTTGTGATGATTTTGGTGTGGTAGGTTTTTTTGGCGTTGTCAGTTTCTGAATGGTACGCATTGAGTTCGTAGAGGTATTTTGCTTTGTCTCTGTCGCTTTTGGTTTTTCTTTCTCCATTTCCTTTCGGTTCTTCTAAGTCTGGTTTTCAGTTTTCGGAGGCTGGGGGTGAACCATCGGGCTTTTGAGGAGATGGGTCTGGTATTGGTGGTGTTTCTAGTTGTGCTGGCTGCTGAGGAGATTGTGGTATTCCAGTTGTGGATCAGGTCGTCAGGATTGTTGGAGTTTGTGTGTAGGTTAGGCAGGGTTTGCGTTAGGAAGTCTTCCTTGCTAAATGCTTTGAATCTCCTTGGCTGGTGTTCGTTTTCTCTGTTATTTTTGAGTTGATAGGTGTGGGATATGTTGATGATGTAGTGGTCTGACCACGGTACTGGTGAGATTGTCGGTCTTCTGTATGAGGAGGCGGTTTGGGAGTTTAGAAATATGAGGTCAAGTGTGTTTCCTTTTTCATGTGTTGTTTCTTGTATGATCTGTGTCAGGTCCATAGCTGTCATGGCGTTGAGGAAGGTTTCTGCTTGTTTTTCCTGGAGTGATGGGAGGTTGAAGTCACCTAGGATAATTTGTTCCTTCGAAGGGCTGGTGCTTTCGGAGATGAGGTGTAGTATCTGGTAGGTCGATGGTTGTGGTCAAAGACATGGCCAGAGCCCTCTCAGTGCAGACCGAGGCAGAGGAAGACCCACGCACTGAGGAGCTGGAGATCCTCCAATACGAGGCTCCACGCAAGGAAACTCACAGTAACCGTGTAGCCAATCCTCGAGTGACTACTGCTCAGAATGTGGAGACACTGGCATCGGTACCAGTGGTGAGCCGGTGCCTCGACACCATGTACCATGTCAGGAAAGACCCAGGGTTCAACAAACCCCTCAGCTCTCACATAACTCCATGGTCATCGAGTCGATCATGCAAAACTTAAGAGCCAAAAGACCCACTGCTCTGTTCCCCCCAGAAAGGAGGCTAGAGCCCTCGATGCCCTTGGATGCAAGTCTTACCAGGGCTCGATGCTGGGTTGCCAAATCCAAGCATATGAATTATACATAGGTATGTACCTGAAAGCTGTAACCCAGGAGCTGTTGTTTTCTGGCAGGCCTTGTCAGGGAGCCCCTCCAATGGTTCCAGTCTCTGACCTCCAGGATCAAGGATTGCTCCAAGTTCCTCTCCCGAACAGCCTACGACTGCTTCGAGTCAGCGGCTTGAGTCGCAGCAGCTGGCATCGGTGCCCGTCATCAAGCCTGGCTGCAGTCTTACGACCTCGAGCAATGGGTCCAAGACAAGCTGCTCGACATCCCCTGCACTGGGGAGAACCTGTTCGGCAAACCAAGATCGAGACCGACGTGGTTTCTGGTGAGGGAGAAGTTCAAGATTCTCTCCTTTGAAACACTGCTGCCTTATCTCCACCAGGGAGACTGGCTGTGCTCTTTGGATCTAAAAGATGCGTGTACACACATCCTAATCTACCCCTCCCACAGGCAGTACCTAAGGTTCATGATAGGGGGAGGGCACTACCAGTACAGAATACTACCCTTCGGCCTGGCCTCCTTGCCAAGGGTCTTTACCAAATGCCTGGTGGTAGTGGCTGCCAACCTACGCCTAAAGGGGCCTTCGTCTTCTCCCACCTAGATGATTGGTTAATCAGGGCCAGCACAGCTTCAGAGGCCAGTCAGGCCACAGAGTATATGACCCTCCTTCTGCAGCACCTGGGGTTCATCAACTACCCCAAATCCCACCTATCTCCAGTCCAAAGCCCGGAGTTCATAGGTGCTCAGCTGGACACGCTTCAGGTCAAGGCCATCTTCCCTAGGGAAAGGGTAGAACGCCTCAGACAACTGGCAGGAGAAGTTCAATGCTGCCCATCAGTGCCAGCTCATCTGCTCCGCCTTCTGAACCACATGGCCTCTACGGTCCACGAAACACCCTCAGCCTGCTTGTACATGCGGACAGCCCAATGATGCCTCCGCTCACAGTGGACTCAAGCCACTGGCAGGCTAAGGGACAGGGTCAGGGTTACCCAATTGGCAGAATCCCTCAACTGGTGGCGGAACTTGCACCACCTCCAGGTGTGAATGCTCTTCCAGGCAACCGCACATCAGAGGACCCTGATCAGACGCCTCCCTCCTGGGTTGGGGGGTGCATTGTGGGGACTGCTGCACACAGGGCAGCTGGTCTCAGGAGGCATCACTGCTACAGATCAATTTTTTCCTGGAGCTCAGGGCAATATTCCTGGCCCTACAAGCATTCTGCCACCGCCTGTGACACCAGCTCATAGTGATCCAGACAGACAACCAGGTCACCATGTTTTATATCAACAAGCAGGAGGGCACGGACTTGTACTCCTTCTGCCAGGAGGCAGTGGCCCTCCTTTCCTTTGCAGTCCACAACAACATATTCTTGCAAGCGGTTTACCTCCCAGGCCAGGACAACTGCATTGTGGACAGGCTGAGCAGTGTCCTTCGGCCTCACGAGTGGTGCCTGAACCCCAGGGTGGCACAACGGCTCTTCCACCTCTGTGGTAGGCCCGTGACGGACCTATACGCCTCTACGGACAACACGCAGCTGCCTCACTTCTGCTTGCGTCAGCCGCACCCGGAGAGCATGGCAGCAGATTGCCTCCCTGATCTCATGGTCCGATGGCCTACTCTGTGCGTTCACACTGCCCCCCCCCCCTGTTGCCAAGACTCTCTTCAAGGTCCAGAGTGAGAGGGTGTCATTTTATGCTAATTGCTCCCAGGTGGGCTAGGCAGCCGTGGTTTCCACGGCTGCTCTCCCTATCGGTGGCACTCCTAGTACCACTGGGCCAAGCCCCAGACCTCCTATCCCAGGAGGGGGGCTCCCTCCTGCACCCCAATCTGGGGTCGCTAATGCTAACAGTGTGGCTTCTGAAAGGGTAGCACTGGCCCCTTTCAATTTTCCGAGAGAAGTCGAGGAGATCCTACTGGCCTCGTGAAAGCCCTCCACCAGATGGGCTTATGCCTTCAAGTGGAGAAAGTTCTCCACCTGGTGTGCAGAAAGGAGGGAAAACCTCTTCTCCTGCCATGTGCAATTAGTACTCCAGTATCTACTGCACCTGTCACACACCGGGCTGAAGTCTAACTCCGTGAGAGTGCATCTGAGCATGATAGCCGCTCACCACCACCCTATTGAGGGAAAACCCCCTCTTAGGCAAGCCCCTGGTCTCCAGGTTCCTCTGGGGCCTCCTATTATGCAAGCCCCATCTCCGCCCCATGGTGGCAGAGTGGGACCTCAAAGTGGTGCTCTCACGGCTCACCAGACCACCATTCGAGCCCCTGGCCACTTGCTACCTGCAGTACCTTTCTTGGAAGTGGCCTTTCTAGTGGCCCTCATGTCCACTCGAACTCCAGGCCCTGGTGACAGATCCACCATATACAAGGTCCTACAAGAACAGGGTATATGGCATCCCAAATTCCTCCCGAAGGTGTTATCTCCTTTCCACCTCGACCAAGAGGCAGTCCTACTCACCTTTTTCCTGCAGCCTCATGTCAGCTGGGAAGAACTCTTACTTCATACACTGGATTGCAAACAGGCCCTGTCCTTCTACTTACAGCGGACTCAGGCCTATCACCAAGTTCCTCAGCTTTTCATGTCTTATGACCCCAGTAGACTGGGGCTCCCTCTGACTAAGCAAACTCTGTCCACTTTTATTTTTATTTAATTCTCTTATATACCGCGCTATTCTGCATCAGTGCGGTTTACATTGAACAAACTGAAATTACATTGAACAGGGCATTATAACTTGGAGATAAATATTTTACAGGGAACACTTGAGTGGTGGACTGTATTGTCCTTGCCTACAAGAGAGCTGGCCTCTCCCTTGAACACCAGATTACAGCGCATCGTGTGAGAGCAATGGCCACGTTCGTGGCCAACCTGCACTCAGTGCCAGTGATGGAGATATGCAAGGCCACCACATCGTCATCGATTCACACGTTCGCATCTCACTACTGCCTGGAGAGCGAGTCCCGCAGGGGCAATGCATTTGGTCAGGCAGTAATCCATAATATTCTTGGGGTGTAGGCAACTCCTGCCCTCTGACCCTTCTGTGTTCAGACTACCGAAGTGAAATTGCCACTGGATGCTAGGCTCTTGCTGAGTCTTTCAGGGGGGACTCATCTTCTGCAACTCACGGCTATCCCATTAGTCGTCATTGGTGCTGTCATGGTTTGGTCCTTAGCAGCCTGGAGTTCTCAGTCCCATATGTGAGGACTGACTTCCTGCTTGTTCCTGGAGAAAATGTAGTTAGTCACCAGTAACGGGCGTTCTCCAGGGACAGCAGGAATCAGTCCTCACAATCCTCTGTCCTACTCTGGGAGTTGCCTCCCTACCTTGTTTTAGACTTTTACTACCGAACTAGCTATATCATTTGACTGAGCAAGATGGCACCTTTGGATGGGGAAGAGGACCATGCATGCATGGTAGCATGTCCCAAAGGCTTTCTCTGAAAGCTTGGGAAATGCCCCGCACGGGTCCTGTTGGCACCGACATCACCCATATGTAAGGACTGATTCCTGCTGTCCCTGGAGAACACCTGTTAAAGGTGAGTAACTACGCTTTATATACGTCCCTTTCTTTTTTTTTTTTTTTATGTCTTTACTGAGCTTTCCAAATATACAATTCACAGCAACTGACAACTTGCAAACACAACCTTAACAATCAAAAAAAGTACCATGTCAACAGTTCTAGGGTCCATAATACCATACCCCATAGTGCTCACTAAGCAATCCCGAGATGTTAATATGCCTTCACTTGAGGTATTGCACAAGAGCATTTTCATCATCACAGTTATCCTATTCCTCTCCCCACCCCTGGAGAAATGTTGCTAATAGGTAAGTTCACTTTGGGGTTAATGCAGTGCTATATATGTAACACTCAGCGCAGGACAGGGTATTCATGTTATTCACCCACTGAGAGAATGTCGGCGGCTGGTCTCCTACCCAGTTCTATAAGATGACCTTTTTAACCTCCCAGATGCCTATAAGGATAAACCTGCTTTCTCCAGGACCAAGCAGGAAGTCAGTCCTCACATATGGGTGACGTCGGCGCCGACGGAGCCCTCGCGGAGCAAATTTCCCCAGCTTTCAAAGAAAGCCTTTGGGAATTGCAGCGCGCATGCGCGGTCCCCTTCCCGCCCAAAGGTGCCATCTTGGCCAGTCTTCTTTTTTCCGCGGAGCCCTACAGACGCTGTCTACAAGTCACCGCTGAAAAGTTGATTTTCTTTCTTTATTTTAGATTTTCTTTGGTTCGACGCCGGTCCTTTTTCCGTCCGGCCTCGCGACGCCGGTTGCAAGGCCTCCCCTTCTTTTTCGGTTTTTTCTGTCCTTCGTGACAAACTCGCGCTTTTTTCACTTTTCCCTGGCGGCACGAACGTTTGACCTCGCAGGGGCCCTTTTTCCCCCGATGGCCGCCAGTGGTTTTAAAAAGTGTGTTCAGTGTAAGAAATTCATGTCTCTTACTGACACACATGATTGCTGCCTCCGTTGCCTGGGCCCGGATCATGAAGAAATGATCTGTGGGGCCTGTAGCAAGATGTCCGCGAAATCTTTGCGGAGTCGGCAGCATCAGCGGGAGAGAATCTTCTCTGACCCCAGCCGTACCCGGACCTCGTCAGAAGCTTCGGTGTCCAGGGAATCTGGCTCTGAACACCGGCGGAGCTCCTCTGAGAGGGGGTCTCCTACCCGAGAACATCATCGGAGGAAGAAACCCGCGAGGACGGCGTCGGTGGACGCTCCTGGCTCCGCAAGGGCCAGGTCGCATAGCCCCGATAGCCGTCCCGGGTCTTTGGAGCTGGAGCGACCGTCCAAACAGCCTCGTCTGGAGATGGACTCGTCTGCTCACGTAAGTCCTGTTGTCCTCGTGGACTCGCCTCCAAGGGGTCCGACGTCGGGGCCTGAGTCGGGGGCTGCTGGGTCTCCTGAGTTCGGACTCAGGTTGACGGCCTTGGAGAGCAGCCTGGCTGCCTTCATGGACCAGCAGCGGGCATTGATTGCTGGCCTCGCTGGTGCTTCTGCCCTGACCGCCGGGACGTCGACGTCTAAGTCGACCCCGGAGACCGAGCCGATCCTCGAGTCCATGCGGGCTCGAGTCGATCCTCGGTTGAGGTCCCCTTCGGCCTCCCGTTCGGGGCCGAGGTCGTCGACGCCGACTCCCTCGGCGTCGGGGCGGACGGCGTCTGTGCCCGCCCGGCCGGAGCCGCTCAACTCCTCCTCCGAGGAGTCCGCCTGGGAATCCGAGGTGGAAGAGTCACCTGATTCTTTTCGGACTCGGTGTATCCCTTCGGACTCCCCCGAGTCCGAACCTCGGAGACAGTCCCCTCCGGAGGATGCCCGGTTCTCGGACTTCGTGAGGGATATGGCCAAGGCCTTGGCCTTCCCTGCGGATCCCGAGGAGGAGCCTCGAGCCGAAGAGCTCGATGCCCTCCAGTATGACTCTCCTGCAAAGGAGCATTTTACTGTACCGGTTCCTCCGATGCTGGAACGACTTCTCTTCCGCATGTGGGAGAGCCCGGCGGCGTCGCCGGTATTGAGCAAGCGGGTCGATGGCATATATCGAGTCCGCAAGAGCCCTGGCTTCCAAAAAGCACAGCTGCCGCACCATTCCATGGTGGTGGAATCGGCCATGCATAGGCTCAAGAGCCAGAAGATGCACTCCTCGGTGCCTCCCGGCAGGGAAGCCCGCAGCCTGGATGGCCTCGGTAAGAAGTGTTTCCAGGGCTCTATGCTTGCTTGTCGGGTCCAGACTTACCAGCTCTACATGGGCATGTATCTCAGGGACCTGGCTAAAGAAATAGCCGGATTCTCTGCTGGTCTCTCCGAGGACCCTTTGCGGAGGTTCCAGGCCTTGTCCACTGGTATTCGAGAGTGCTCAAAGTTTATCTCTCGAGCAGCCTATGATGGCTTTGAAGCATCGGCTCGAGTAGCCGCAGCCGGCATCGGTGCCCACCGACAGGCTTGGCTTCAGTCATCCGACCTCGAGCCCTGGGTGCAGGACAAGTTGGTCGATGTCCCCTGCAGAGGTGAAAACCTCTTTGGCAAACCTATGGATGAGAAGGCTGCACAACTCGAGACAGAGACTCTCACCAGGACTCGGCTCTCCAGGAAAACCTCTGCCCCTTCCCAGAAGAAGAAGGGCTCGGGGAAAAAGCCCTTTTACCCGAGGAAGGCGGCTGCCTATAAACACTACCCTCATTATCAGGCCTCCGCAGCTCCCCAACAGGGTCAGCAGGCCAAGGGACGGGGTAACGGGTCCCGTAGGCAGCAAGCCCCCAAGCCTGCGCCACCGGCCCCTGTTCCGCAGGGTGGTGGTTTTTGACTCTTTCAGCATAGCCTCTCCCCCTCCGCTGGTTTCTCTCAGCACGGGAGGCCGGCTAGTCCACTTTGCCCACAGGTGGTCCAACATCACGTCAGATACCTGGGTGCTCCACATAGTCCGAGAGGGCTATCTTCTACACTTCAACCAGGTACCTCCCCCCTACTTTCCAGGGGAGCCTCTGCGACCCCCTCTTCACCGGGACTTACTCCTTCAAGAGTTGGCAAGTCTTCTTCGGGAACAGGCGGTGGAACCGGTGCCCCACCACCTGAGAGGTCAAGGCTTTTATTCCAGGTACTTCCTGATACCAAAGCGAACTGGAGGCCTCAGACCCATCCTGGACTTGCGGAACCTCAACAAGTTCCTGGAAAGGGAAAAGTTCAAGATGCTTACCCTTGGAATCCTGCTGCCCTACCTCCGGCAGGGAGATTGGCTATGCTCCTTGGATCTAAAGGATGCCTACACTCACATCCTCATCCACCCAAGCCACCGACAATACCTAAGGTTTGTGGTGGCAGGCAATCATTACCAGTACAGAGTACTGCCCTTTGGCCTATCCTCCGCACCACGAGTCTTCACAAAATGCCTCGCAGTGGTAGCGGCTTATCTCCGGCTTCAAGGCCTCTTTGTCTTCCCTTACCTAGACGACTGGCTCATCAGAGCACCGTCCTCCACAGAGGCCACTCACGCCACGAAACGTACTGTGACTCTGCTCCAGTACTTGGGCTTTGTCATAAACTTTGAAAAGTCCACTTTGCTCCCCTCTCAGGATCTCGAGTTCATCGGCGCCAGATTAAACACGCTTCAGGCGCGAGCCTTTCTGCCACTCGACGGGGCACAACGGCTCATGGCTCTCGCCAGTCACTTTCGCAGCCATTCCCGGGTCTCGGCCAGGCACTTTCTGAGACTGCTCGGCCATATGGCTTCCACGGTCCATGTGACCCCCAATGCCCGCCTGAATATGCAGCCTGCTCAATGGTGCCTTCGCTCACAATGGCGTCAGGCCTCGGGGAGACTAGCGGACTCAGTACGAATCTCCAGCCCGCTGGTCTCTTCTCTACGGTGGTGGCTTCATCTACCCAACCTAGTGCTCGGAATGCCTTTTCAGTCTCCTCCGCCTGTTCAGGTGCTGACGACCGATGCTTCTCTCCTGGGTTGGGGAGCACATTGCCAAGGGTCATGTACTCAGGGTCTCTGGACCCCGTGGGAATCTGCCCAGCAGATCAACTTCCTGGAGCTCAGAGCGATCCGCCTGGCTCTACGGGCCTTCTCCCACCTTACCACTCACCAGTCCGTCCTCATCCAGACGGACAATCAAGTGGCCATGTTCTACGTGAACAAACAGGGGGGCACGGGCTCCCTCCTTCTCTGTCGGGAAGCACAAAGGCTCTGCGCTTGGGCCGTCAGCCGAGGTATCCTCCTCAAGGCTGTTTATTTCCCAGGTCAAGAAAATTGCCTGGCAGACAAACTGAGCAGAATCCTCCAACCACACGAGTGGAGATTGGACCCGTTGGTGGTTCAAAAGATTTTTCTCCAGTGGGGCCTCCCCACGCTGGATCTCTTTGCCAGTCCCCTGAACAGGCCAACTTCACAATGTAAATAACAAACAGTTCCATGTACTATTGTACCACCTTTGTATATAGTTAACCATGATATCTCTTATCAGATAACCCACCATTGTATTAGTTTCCCCTGTTTCACCAAGTTATACTTCCTGTTAAATGTAATGACCAGACATATGTAAATTGTCGGATGTTTTCTGTTCAATGTAAACCGCGCTGATGTCTAATAGTGCAGTATATAAGAATTGTTAATAAATAAATAAATAAATAACAGGCAACTTCCTCGGTTCTGCTCTCGGGAACCGCATCCCCTCCGAGTAGCGGCGGATGCTTTTCTGCTCTCATGGTCCACGGGCCTTCTGTATGCCTTTCCTCCCATGCCGCTGGTGTCTCGAACACTTTTCAAGGTTCTCCAAGACAAGGCTTCGATGATCCTGATAGCTCCCCGGTGGCCCAGGCAACCGTGGTTCCCGCTACTGATGCAACTGGCGGTAGATACTCCGTTGCCTCTGGGGTTTCAACCCGATCTCCTGACCCAGGATCAGGGGTCTCTCCTACACCCCAACCTCAGATCTCTTCATCTGATGGCTTGGCTGCTGAAAGGGTAGTCCTTGCTCCCCTCCTGCTGCCTCCAGAGGTGGAAGAGGTCGTGCTAGCTTCCAGGCGACCCTCTACCCGGAAATCCTACGCCCTTAAATGGCGTCGCTTCTCCACCTGGTGTACTCAACAGTCTCAAGATCCCTTCTCCTGCTCGGTGTCGGTGGTCTTGCAGTACTTGCTTTCCCTCTCCAATCTTGGACTAAAGTCCAACTCGGTCAAAGTCCACCTCAGTGCTATTTCTGCACATCATGTGCCGGTGGAAGGCAGGCCTCTTTCCGGCCACCCTCTCGTGGCGCGGTTCTCCCGAGGTCTCCTTCTCCTTAAACCACCTTTGCGCCCCCCAGCCCCTGACTGGGACCTGAACGTGGTTTTACAGCGGATCACCTGTCCGCCTTTTGAGCCTATGGCTACCTGTCCTCTCCGTTTTCTTTCTTGGAAAACCTTATTCCTGGTAGCCCTCACTTCCGCTAGACGCGTTAGTGAGCTGCAGGCCCTAGTGTCTGATCCCCCTTACACTAGGTTCTACAAGAATAGGGTAGTCCTGCGGACTCACCCTAAGTTTCTTCCAAAAGTGGTCTCCCCTTTTCACATCAATCAGGAGGTGGTGCTTCCGACCTTCTTTCCCAGGCCACACTCCAGCCGAGCTGAACGGGTCTTGCATACCCTGGACTGTAGAAGGGCGTTAACCTTCTACCTTGATCGTACGCGGGAACACCATAAGACTGTTCAGCTCTTCCTGTCTTACGACCCTAATAAATTGGGGCTCCCTGTCTCCAAGCGTACTCTGTCCATCTGGGTAGCTGACTGTATCGCTTGGACCTATGGGGCGGCAGACCTCTCGTTGGAAAGTCGAGTCACGGCTCATCGGGTTAGGGCGAAGGCTGCGTCAGTGGCTTACCTCCGCTCTGTTCCATTGGCGGACATCTGCCGGGCCGCCACTTGGTCTTCGAGCCAGACTTTTGCAACCCATTACTGCCTCGAGAGGGAGTCCCGCAGGGACAGTGCTTTCGGACAGGCAGTCCTCCGTAATCTCTTCGAGGTTTAAGCAACTCCTACCCTCCATCCCGGATGTTGGGCTACCGGTTGGAGATTAGTCAGAGAAGATTCCTTCCTTCGGTGCTACTGAGCTTGAGGGAGCTCAATTTTTGTGCTTAGGGTCTCCGGTAGCCTTAAGCTGGGGAGTCCCATATGTGAGGACTGACTTCCTGCTTGGTCCTGGAGAAAGCGTAGTTACTCACCTGTAACAGGTGTTCTCCAGGAGCAGCAGGAATCAGTCCTCACAACCCTCCCTCCTCCCCTTGGAGTTGCAGTCATATGATTTAGTTTTTGCAAATTTTTTGCTGTCTTTTCGCTATGTCATCAGACTGGCCAAGATGGCACCTTTGGGCGGGAATGGGACCGCGCATGCGCGCTGCAATTCCCAAAGGCTTTCTTTGAAAGCTGGGGAAATTTGCTCCGCGAGGGCTCCGTCGGCGCCGACGTCACCCATATGTGAGGACTGATTCCTGCTGCTCCTGGAGAACACCTGTTACAGGTGAGTAACTACGCTTTCCTCCTCTCGGCATCGGCCTTGCTGCAAAAGTACCTTGTCCCCCAGCATTAAAAGGCTGTAGGTCCATTCTATGCATTTCCCTAGTATGTTTTGCAGACTCTAGTGCTTTACCCCATAGGTCTGTGAGTTCTGGGCACTCTAGGAATGCATGTTAAAAGGTCTCTCCCCCCCCCCCCTTGATATGTTAGGCATAGCCCAGTATTCCAAAGTCCCAACTCAGCCCCCCTTGCTGTTGTGACGTAGCTTTGGTGCAAGACCTGATATTGCCTTTCTCGGTATGGAGCATTACCTGTCACCTTAGTTATGTTTTGGAAGTAACATTCTAGGTGTTCAGTAGTCACCTCATCTGCCAGATCCTCGGCCCAGCGACATGCCAGGCTGTCCATGTACTGCGAGCTCAGTATGTCTCGGAGCATTTTGTTCCAGTGGGAAAGCGTGTTCCACCGGGGAGTCAACTTGCGGAAGTCCTCATCTTTTTCCGTGCTCTCCAGGCTCCCTGGGTGGCTGCCAGTTAACTGCCACCAAGTGACGCAGCTGTACATAATGAAAGTGGTGTGAATCTGGCAGACCAAGCTCCTGTTGCAGGCATTTAAAGGTGGAAAACTTTCCAACCCCCACTCCAGGATGCATCCGAAGTCTAGTGGAACCCCCCCCCCCCCTTTTCCAATTCGGCGAACCTAGTGGCACATATCCCTGGCGGGAACCCAGCATTGCCCACCACCTGAAGGAAGGGTGTCCCCCGCCAGTTAATACACCCCTTCATTGCCCATCAGAGTCATACCCTGTAGAGGGGAGTTGTTAGCGTCCCAAATTCCCTTCTCTGCAGGGTCCCAGTGGTATCCTAAAGTATTTTTATCAGCTGATATGATTGGCTCCAGCAATTTAATAACCCCAGTGGGGCGTACCTTGCGGTGTTCTGCAAGACTTCGTGCACCCAGTGCATGAAATCATGTTGTATACCCATACATCAGGGAGTCCCACTCCCCCCCCTCCCCCTTCTGGTGGCACTATCAATTTGGCATAGCTAATGTGGGCTCTGTGGCCCCAACAAAAGAGGTACCGGAATGCCCCTTTCAGTTGCTTTCCCTCCCCCCCCCCCCCAAAGCCATATGGGGAGCATTTGCAGCTGATGCACTATTTTTGGGAATATAGCCATACGGATCTGAGCCACCCTACATTAGAAAGACAGGGGGAGGTCTCTCCACTTTGCACACAGATTTTTCAGTTGTTGGATTTTATCCTGTATATTTTTCTGATATACCACTGGCATGTCTTGGTGAAGATAAGTGTTTAGGTATTTAATGGGGTCCCTTGACCATGAACGGCCAAGTTGTCGGCCAGTCGCTCACGCCACACACACACCCTCCAGCAGTCACGCCTCTGACTTGGCTGAATTTATACGAAGGCCCAAAAAAGAGCCGAATTGTTCTAGCAGACCAAGTAGCCCCCATCAGCCTCTCAGGAGAGTGTGGCATGCTGACCAGCATATAATCTGCAAAGAGACTTATCTTACATTCCTGCAACTCCACTGTCACTCCTGGCAGTTCCTCAGCCTCACGCAACCTAATAGCAAAGGGTTCTAAGGATAAAACAAAAAGCAGGGGTGATAAGGAACATACCTGTCGGGTCCCACAGTGCAGGCCAAATTCCTCAGTCACCCGGCCATTCACAAGAATCTAGACCCTGGGGCCTTCATAGAGTGCCTGTATCCAGCTGATAAAGTGGTCAACAATCCCAAATCATGGTTAAAGCCAGAACAAGTAGTCCCAGTCTACCCGATCAAATGCCTTTTCGGCACTGAGGCTGACCACCATCTCTTCCTGTCCCTTTGACCTACTCTGATGGAGCATTGTTAGCACCCTGGCCATATGGCTGGCCGCACTGTGTCCCTTTACAAAGCCCACCTAGTCCGTGTATATCATGCCCAGCAGCACCCAGCCAAGTCGCCTGGCAAGTACCGCAGCCAGGATCTTAAGATCCTGATTAAGCAATGAGATGGGACAGTAGGCCTCTACTCTTTCCGAGTCCTTGCCCGGTTTCTCTAAGAGGACCACCATAGCATGGTTCGCCCTTGCTTCAAAGTTCCCCCTCTTGCACGAGGCCTCCCCCATGTCCCTGTGCTGGGGCTACTGCTGCATCCAAGATTTTATAAAGCTCTGGGCCCAGCCCATCTGGTTCCGTGGTTTTCACGGGTTGTAATGCATTGATGAATACCAAAAGGATATCTATGCTTTATTGACTACAGCAAGGCTTTTGACCGTGCAAACCATGAGAAACTCTGGGCCACATTAAGAAGCATATGAGTATACCAGAACATCTGGTGGTTCTCTTGCACAATCTGCACATTGATCTTGAAGCAACAGTTCGAATGGAACAAGTAGAAACAGAATGGTTTAAAATAAGCAAAGGTGTACGACAAGGCTGCATGCTTTCCCCTACCTGTTTAATTTATATGCAGACCAAATCATCAGAGAAGCAGGATTGTATGAACACAACGGAGGTGTGAAGATTGGTGGAAGACTCATCAACAACCTTCGCTATGCTGATATCGCATTACTGGCTGAAAGTGAAGATGATCTGAAACATTTGCTTCTCACGATCAAGGAACATAGTCTTAAAATGGGCCTGCACCTTAATGTAAAGAATTCAAAGATCATGACAACCGGCAAAATCAATAAGTTCATTGTTGAAGGAGAAGAAATTGAAATTGTGGACAACTTTAACCTACTTGGATCAACTATCAATAACGAAGCAATAAGCAGTCAAGAAATCCGATGACGCATTGCTCTTGGCTATGAAAGAACTAGACAAGATTCTCAAAAGCAGAGATGTCTCTCTCCATACAAAGATTTGACTCTTTCAAGCCATGGTAGTTTCAATAACACCATATGGATGCGAAAGCTGGTCAGTGAAAAAGATAGACAGGAAGAAAATTGAGGCCTTTGAATTATGGTGCTGACGGTGTGGACTGCCCGAAGAACAAACCAATCAGTACTAGAGGAGATCAAACCTAAACTTTCTTTAGAAGCTCAGATGACAAGACTTCAACTTTCATACTTTGGACACATCATGCGAAGAGAGAGATCATTAGAGAAGGATATCATGCTTGGCAAGGTGGAAGGTCAACACAAAAGAGGAAGGCCAGCAATGAGATGGATCGATACAATAACGGCAGCTGTGGGTGCCAGTCTGTCAACAGTGAGCCGCCTGACTGAAGATCGAATACAGTTTGGGACAACTATCCAGAGGGTCGCCATGAGTCGGCACCGACTCGATGGCACTTAACAACAACAACATTGCATTGATGCTGGCTAGGATCTCCCCAACTGAGATAGGGCGATCGAGGGTCAACCAGTCCTGGTCACTCAACTGCACCGGAGGTCCTCTTCTGCTATAGAGATTGAAAGAATTCCATGAACTTGCGATTGACCTCCCACGTCCCCACCACTAAGTGTCCCTCTGCACTATGGATCCTGGTGACCTTGTGTTGCACCCATGAGGGTCTAACAGGGTTTGCCAGCATCTTCCCCGCTTTGTCTCTCCATTGGTATAGTTTGTATTTATAGATTCATATGCTTTGCACTGCTCAGTGCTGTAAGAGTGCGTTGTTTGTTGCATTGCTCTTGAAGCTGACCCTGATGCTGTTCTGCCTTAGATACTAGATATTGCGCCTGGCGCTGCTTCAGTTCTTGCAAGAATTGATGATTTTGCTATTTATGCTTGTAGCTTGTGAAGCTGATGATGCGCCTCCTTAGTACCCTGCCTTGGCAGCCTCCCAATATGTAGTTGGCCCAACCTCTCCCCCATTGTGTTCTGCTTCACATTCCTGCCAGCGTTCATACAAAGTGACAGAGTTCAGGATCTTGACGCCACATCGGGTTCAGCCGCCAGATCCAGTTGCCTGGTTCTGCAACACTTATATTCACTTGGACGGCTGTGTGATCACAAACCATCTGTGGGTGAATTTTGCTCCTTTTAAGCTTTCCTTTGCCCTTCTCTTCTATTGCTAACTCCAGACTTCGCTCCTTTCATCTTGCTGCACCTTACGCCTGGAACAAACTACCTCAGTCTGTACATCAGGCACCTTCTTTGACCCTTTTCAAATCCAGGCTGAAAATCACCTCTTCGCTGCCGCTTTAGTAGTAGTTTCCAAAAAGTCATTCAGACAGTAACAAGTAGTCTATCCGCACCTGGGACTGATGTGGGCCAGAATAATGTGTGTATTCTAGGTCTGAGGGGTGGAGGGTATGCCACCAGTCTATTAATTCCAGTTCGGTGTTGAGAAAATTGACCCCCTCTACATTTGAACTATGGAGGCCCAACCAGGGTGGGTGACAGTCTATCGTGGGGTCTGCCACTCCGTTGAAGTCTCCTCCTAAATTGAGTAGTCTGTTTGGTCTGCCAAATTCTCCACGAGCTCTGTGAAGAAGGAATGATTGTATACATTGGGGGCATATATATACTACCCAACACTACTCTACGTCCTGCAACATGCCCCAGAGTAACAGAATGTGACCCTCCAGGTCCCGCATAACCTTATAAGTTTCAAAGGAGACACACTTCCCTATAAGAATAGCCACCTCCCGTTGCCGCAGTGTATAGGCTGCACTGTGTACCTCTCACACCCAGCCTCTCCACAGCTTAGCATGCTGTAGTTCAGTTAAATGGGGCTGCCCCTAATTTGCGTATGTGAGGGTTTTTTTCCTGCTTAATTGGAGAGTTGAAGCCGCCGACATTCAGAGTGGCAACTTTAACCTCATCCAGTGCTCATGTGATCACATACGTTATGCAAAAAGTTACTTACATTTTGCAAATCCCTGGGGACTCCCAGCAGGCCCTGTCAGAGCATCTCCTGCTACTAGGTGTTAGTGAATCACAGCTGCATTTGTCACAATGTCATTTCACATACAAAATCCCCAGCCTTTTAACATCAGTAGTTAACAATTCTTCACATTTTCCCGGCCCTCCACCCTCCCTCCCTCCCTCCCCGCCCTCTCCCTGTTGTATTCCTGCCCTTTCCCTGTTGTATTCCTGCCTTTACCATCCACTATCCAGCTCCTTACATTCTTCCCCCAATCACTCATTGCCCTTACATCCCTAACCCCTTGGCTCCCCACCTTCACCCTTCCCTAAGGCCCTCCCGTCCTATGAACATTGCCAGCTCCCCGCTCCCCACCCTGCTCCTTCATATCGCCCTACCTCTCCCCAAATCAGTCTACATATTATAGTCCAGAGGCCAGTCCTTTTATCAGCAGTCTGTATGTCCATCTGGTGTCGTGGCTCCCGACCATGCTGCACCTCTGCAGTGGGAAGCGGTGGTCCCGCTGTCCTCGTCGTCTTTGTGCTTGGATGCTCTGGGTAGACATGCAGCGGCACCTGTTAATCTTTTCCCCCACATTATCCCCTTACATTCATGCGGTTACCTTCAGGCTCCCCCTAACAAAGCTGTCCAACGTGGCTGTGCAGAAATGACGCTACAGTACAGTGCTGGGGAAGGCGCATTGCCTACTCACATGCCGCTACCAATCACCCCCAAAACTCCAGAGCCAAGGCCCCAGCCTCGCAAGTTGAGCCCTGAGGCTGTCCGCTGCTGCCTCTCCTGATATACTCCACTGGCAGCAGTTACAGCCCTCAGCTTTACCTCCCTATTGTCTGTCTCAGGCTGGGCTGCCATTTCGCCCTAGCTATCTGCAGCCTTCCTCCACACTTTTCAAGTAGATTTTAGCCCCACCTTGAATGATCTTGAATTTATGTGGAAACAAAAGGGCAAACCCGATCCCATGTTGATGGAGTGCAGTACAAATTGGGGCAAATTCTCGCCGCTTTAAGGCCAGCCTGTTAGAGTAATCCATTAAAAAGCAATAGGTGATGGTTCTCATAGCTGAGGGTTTTGCACTTCTATATGCCCGCAGAATATTTTCCTTCTCTACCCAGATAAGATAATGGGCAGTGACAGGCCGTGGACTGGCGCCATCCTCTCTCTGGGGTCCAATCCTGTGGGCCCATTCATAGAGCTACACCGTGCTATCGCCCTGCAATCCCAGAGCCGCCAGGAGCCACGCTCGTAAAACTCAGAGTTTAGCTTCTGCCATGAATTCAGGGAGGCCCACTACTCTGAATTTATTCCTCCTTGACCTATTTTCCAGTTCCTCCAGTCTATCCAAAAGCCTCTGCTGCTCCGTTGCAATCTGTTCTACTCGTTGTGTAAGCCTCTTGGTGGTTTCCTGAGCTGCTACCCACTGTTCTATATGACAGTCTCGTGAGTTGAACTACAAACCTGTCCTTAATGTCATTCACAGTAGATTGTAATTTATTGAGTCTGTCTTCCAAGGCAGCTGAGACAACTTTTGAAATTTCACTCACAAGATTGCTGGCATCCGGGGTGGGCTTTTGGCGGGTTCAGCGGCCATTTTCTCTATGGGGCTGTGGAGCTTCGGAGGTCATGGTTTCGCTAAGCGTCTAGGCATGTCCCGGCACTCCAATAGCTCTCACGCAGCCTAAGGCACCAATCCTCTTTCCCTTCCACTTAAGTGAGAACAGGGCTTGAGGGAGCTGGACTGCCAGAATTTAAGCTGTTTTTGGAGGCCTGAAGTCAGAGCCCTAGTTGATCATATCCATCTTGTCTGCTGGCACCATGTGATCCGCCTCATATATACAACGTCTTATATCACTCTATATCAGGCATGTCCAACAGGTAGATCGCAGAGGGGTCAGAGGTAGATCGCCAGCTCCACTTGGCTCCATCCCTCCAGCAGCTCGCCCCATTGCTAGGAGAGACCTCGTGCCGGCAGATCGTCTGCCGAGGGCTTGCCATTGCTGCTGATCCTTTGCCTGTCTTTTTTCCGTGCCTGCGGGTGTATTGGGGGCGCTTGTTGTTTTCGTGAGAATAGTTTGTGAGTACCCCAGGGGGCCGCTGCCCATGCCCTGCGACGAGATGCCACAGGCCCAGCGTCATACCTGGCCTCCTGCCTCTCAGAATCACCCATTCCTGCCCCTGCCCCAACACCCCTTAGAAGTGTATTATATACCAGGCGATATCCATTCGCCCGGGCTTTACCTGAATACACTTACCATATTAGTTGTGTCGTGTGCTGGTGGTTGGTTGCTTTATAGTTCGCTTTCATTAAACGTTTTCGGGCAGACACAACAAAGTGTCAAGAATTTGGTGATTTTGGCGGGCTTTTCCAATTTTGTTCTAACTTGCCTATGCCTTGCCTTCGAATTGGTTCAAACCACTGTGACTTTTGCTTGCCTCTGCATTTTATTTTGCCTAGCTTTTGTGTTGATTCTACACTGTGTGCACAATTTATTAAATCGTGTGTGGTGGTATTTGAACTTGTTTGGCGGTATTTGATTTTATCTGGTTTGCTGGACAGGTGTTTGAGTTTTTTTGATGATTGTTTGGTGGTATTTGATTATTGGTGCCAGTATGATGAATTCTTATTTTTACTTTTAGAACTGCATGTGTGGTTTTGGCATCTCCTGTCCTTGTATTGCACATCATCCAGAGGTCTTCAGTTCCTGTTGATCTTTAATACTTTGGGACAGTGACAGTTTTGGACCAGATTCAGCCAGTGTTTATACTAACTTAGCAGATTTGGCCTTCTTACATCCAGCCACCCCAGTATAACGAAGATGAGTGTTCCAAAGAAGAGCAAAACCTACCACTTTCATGATGAATGGGAAATGGACTACTTCTTCATCATGGTGAAAGACAAGTGGTGGTGTCTAATTTGTAACACCCCAGTATCCTTGCTCAAAAAGGTTAATCTGGAACATCATTATAAGGCTCTGCATAGCAATAAGTTTGCTGATTTTCCACCCAAAAGTGAAATTCGTAAAGTGAAGCTCAAAGAACTTAAATTGAAATTGGCTACTCAGCAACAGTTGATGGCGAAGCCAAGGTCACATTCGGTCAATGCAGCCATAGCATCCTTCAAGGTCAGCAACCTGATCACAAAGAAATGCAGACCCTTCACTGAAGGGGAATTTGTAAAAGATTGTTTTCTTGAAGCAGCTGACAATCTTTTTTGAAGGATTTAAAAATAAGAAAGAGGTCATAGCTGTTCAAGATGTACAATTGTCGAGAAACACTGTCATGCATCGAATAAAAAAAATGCGTGGAGACACAACTGAACAATTGTTGGAGGATGTTTCAAATTGTGTTGCTTTCTCATTCCAACTGGATGAATCTACAGACATAAGAGACATAGCCCAGTTACTAGTCATCATCCGGATGGTTTTTGAAGACTTCATTGTTAAAGAAGAACTACTTGGAATGATTTCTTTAAAAGGGAGAACTACCGGTCAGGAAATATTCAGTTCTTTCTATTCTTTTGTGACAGTGTAATCTTCCATTGCATAGACTTGTTTCCATCACTACTGATGGAGCAAGAGCAATGACAGGTGAGGTTAACGGGTTCATAGCCCTCTTTAGACAGCATGACGACTTCCCAGATTTCCTTTCTTACCACTGCATCATTCACCAGCAAGTTTTGGCAAGCAAGAGACTCAATACAAAGACTGTCAAAATAGTAAATTCAGTTCGTGGAAGATCACTTCAAAGACGGCTTTTCAATCTTACTGTTGATGAAGGGGCAGCAGAAGTCATTTTGCACACAGATGTAAGGTGGCTAAGTAGGCACAAATTTCTACAAAGATTTCGTGATTTACTGAATGAAATATGTTGAAGGAGAGGGGAGATAACCAAGCAGAGTTGGAAGATGAGTGGTTATGTGATCTGGCATTTCTCACTGACTTTACAGGCTAACTAAGTGATATGAACTTTGAACTACAAGGTAAAAACAAATGCATTGGTGAGATGAGTACAGTTTCATCCTACAAGAGCAAATTTGAGCTAATGATGACTGACCTTGCAAACAACACTTTTAATCATTTTCCTAATACTCAGGACCATCTGGGACAATATCCAAATTTTGTTTTTCAGAACGAGAGGTTTGTGACAGAAATCTGTTCTGTTATCCAGGAATTTGAAAATAGATTCTGTGACTTCCATCAAAGTAGATGTGGACATTAAAGAAACTGCAGCTGCTATCAGTAAAAATTACTCATTGAACAAGCCATCTCTTGAAAACGAAATATTAACCCTTAAAAATGGCATTTTTCTCAAGACCTGTGCTGAGCAAGAATCGTTTTGGAAGCTAGTGCCTAGAGACAAATTTCCCAACTTGAGAAGATTCAGTGAAGCTGTACACTCCTGTTTCGGTTCAACTTATTTGTATGAATCTGTGTTTTCCCATCTGAAAGTGACAGAGTACACAACATTCCAACATGATAGATGAACATCTCCAGGATTTCCTGAGATTGGCCCTCACGCAATGTTCACCCAGCTTCAAAAAGCTGGTGGATGAAT
Source organism: Ichthyophis bannanicus (assembly GCA_033557465.1). Classification (NCBI taxonomy): domain Eukaryota; kingdom Metazoa; phylum Chordata; class Amphibia; order Gymnophiona; family Ichthyophiidae; genus Ichthyophis; species Ichthyophis bannanicus. The sequence goes on along the minus strand of CM066044.1, from coordinate 56,793,425 downwards.
GCAGGCTCAGACGTCTCACTATGAGCAAGAGTGAAATATTAAAGATTGTGCAAGATCAGCCTGGATCAATACTCAACCTAAATTTAACACAAATTACTCATTAGAAGTTAGTTATTAAGACAGTTAAAGTTATATCTCCAGGAACAAGCAGGATTGAGTCTTCACATATGGGAGACGTCGCCGACGGAGCCCGCACGGGAATTCTCCCCAGCATCCAATCAGAAAGCCTTTGGAAGCATCCCTCGCGCCTGCGCGGTGGCTTCCCGCCCTTCCTACTGCCTCTCCCCAGTTGAGTTTCATAGCTGAGCCAGAAGGAGAGAAGAGGAAGGAATAGAGAGATACAACTCCAGGGGAGGTGGGCGGGTTGTGAAGACTAATTCCTGCTGTTCCGGAGATCACCTGTTACAGGTAAGTAACTGTGCTATCTCCAGGAACAAGCAGGAATGAGTCTTCACATATGGGGACTCCCTAGCTAAGGATGCCCAGGGAGATCCCAAAAGCGCAGCCCAGGACAGGATGGTAGTTCCCCAACCTGGATCCCCGGCATCCCCTGAGGGATGGAGGGTAGGAGTTGAAAGAGAGGAACAGCAAAAACCCAAAGACTACAGGGAGAGTAGTCTTTAGAATGCATGTGAAGTATCATTAAGTATTTAATGAATTAATGACCTAGTACCACGTAGAGCTTACCTACTGGGTTGTAGGAGGTAGAACCGAGATGAAGGTACTGTAGACGCAGTAGCGAGGTCTTCAAGGGAACTTCACAGCAGTGAGGAGGAAGTTCCAAATCCGGACGGGCAGGAGACCCAGGTGTCAACTGGGGCAGGAGAAGGACAGCAGGTCTTCAAGGAAGCTCTTGCGAAAAGCTGAGCACTCCCTCAGGAGCAGAATCCATAACCCTGAGGACTAAGAGTAGAAGACTGACCGATCTGGATAGCCCAGTCCGGAAGAGAACAGGGGTGTACCCCGGAACCGAAGGAGTACACAGTCTACCCTAGCTGAAGGGATAGGGAGACAAGGGTCTGAACCTCAAGAAGGAGGACATAACTAAAAGTAGAGCTGTTGACTTCACAGCAGTAAGCGGAGTATAACCAGTCCCAGGACCGATCCAAAAGGAAATAGGCAGGCGGACTGGCCGGACCCCGGGAGGGGGAAACGTAAGTACTGGCCATTGGGGAAATAGTCGGTAGAACACAGGCACTGTGGACATCTCCCAATACGCGCCTACCGAAACAGATAATATCTAATATATTTCTAGGTAAGTTGGGCATGGAGAACGCCCACCCGGGTACTAACACAGGTATGCCGAGGAACCTACCTGTGTGAGCATAAAACATAACACTGATAAGGTGGACCTGCCACTAATCCACAGAAAACGCCCACCCGGGGAGGTGGCGTCAAAGATCCATCCAGGAGAAGGGATTTATTCCTGTGGAGCAGGGGCAGATCAGCGAAACTAACAGCATGGTAGCGTGAAGGACAGAGGATAATATCAGTCCGGTAAGAGCACATCAGGGGTAACTCAGGCCCTAGATGTGTCCCCAGGACCTTCACGCAGAAAAAAACTCGCCCCCCATACTAAACGGGAGACAAGAGGGTATAGTCCTCGATAAGCATTGGAGTGACTATAGCAGGGTGGGTTCTCCTGCCTGAACAGGGATAACAGACAAGGGGACGGAGCTGGTCCGGCCTTGTCGAGAGATTGTTCAGAACATGCTGCGAAGGACAGCAAACAAAGGTCTACACTGGGAGGAGAATTTCGGTATGGAATCAAATCAGCAGGGGGACCTTGGCAGAGAAGGGTTCGGAGGACGTACCTAAAGGTAAGTCAGTGGATGGGTAGGATGTCCATGGGCCATAAATATCAAGGAATAGAGGTGATCTCCCTCTTCCGAAAGGAAGGAGAATACCCTAACCCCTGGACAAGCATCCGAACCAGTCGCCCTACTGACCGAACTCCAGTGTAGAGCTAGAAATTTAAGCTTCTGGTAAGAGAAGTTAATTGTAAGCCGCCGCATACAGGAGCCTAAAGCTGCTTGGTATGAGTATCCTGGCGCGGGCCCAGGAACTTCAAACCAGAGTGAGACGTCCCTTGCTTGGGCGCGCCTGGCGGGTGGGCGGAGGGATAAAATTTCCTCTTCCTAGGGAAGGCAGGTCTAGTAGGACATTTTCCACCCCCGGGGGGAAGAGAGGACTTTGGAAGGCTTCTAACGCTAGGAGGGTTAGCGAAGCACTGAGCGACCTGACGTAAGGCTTCGCTATTGAAGAGGTGGTCTCCAGCACACGGAGAATTACCCAAATTATGCTGTGCCCGTCTACACAAGTCTGACGCCTGCAACCATGCTGTACGACGTGCTCTAATGGCAATAGCAGAGGATCTGCTGACCGACAGGAAGGAGTCTAGAGAAGCACGAGAAAGGAACCCAGAGATATTCCTGCAGTGATAAAGAAGCAAGGAATTTTCAGAGGCTTTAGTTGCAGACCAAAAGGGAGACAAAAGAGAGAATCTCTCGGTGACCTCCCGGAGTGTCAGGCTCATATAAAAAATATATGAAATAATTCTGGAAGCCAACATGGACGTTTGGAAGGTTTGACGCCCCAGGGTATCCAGCGTCTTAGAGGCACAACCTGGAGGGCGAGAAGAATGCTTCTTCTTGCTTCCAACCTTCCTCAGCGCCGATTCCACCATAATGGAATGATGTGGAAGCTGGTGCTGCTGAAAACCCGGGGAGGGGGGCACCCGATACAGAGCATGCATTGCTGTAGACGGTGCAGGAACCCTCAAAGGCGACCGCCAAGCCCCCAGCAGAAGATCCTGCAAGGAAGGATGTAGAGGAAGCATCACGGCTGCCTGTTCCGCAGGACCTGGACTTAGGGAAGGACCCGGGATAGGAATGGCAAGCAAGTCCGCCATGTCAAGAAGAAAATCCTGAAAAGACGGCTCTCCCAGAGGGGCTATGCCGTGAGAGGCGAAGGCGGGAGGGGCCGCCAGGGCACCAAAAGACCTATCGGACTGACGCCCGCTGGGCGGAGGAGGGTACCAACAGTCCCGGATCGGGGCAGTCAGCACGGCGGCGTCGATTCCTGGAATTGATTCCAAGCTAGGCATCGAAGGGGTCGATGGCGCCGATGGAACCGCAGGAATCGGCCTCGGCCCCGACCCCGAGGACGGCACTGCCTCCGGCAATCGAAGCGGTTCCGAGGCAGCCGGAGGGCAGTGATTAGTAATCTCTGCACTGCGTCGCAGGAAGGGACAGGGGCCGGTCCCGAAACGTGTCGTAGCCAAGCCTTCGAGGCTGGATACCGATTCGAGGCTGGGCATCGAACCGAGCGAGGAGATCGACTCCCTCCTAGAGGGCCCCGGCGGCGGTGGCGATGCCGTTCCCGGGGAGTGAATCGGAACCGCGTCGATCGGTGCCGTAGGCATCGAGGGCCCCCGAGAACGAAGCTCGGTAAAGGGGGAGACACCCGGCACCAGCGTCAATGCCGAGCGGTAGGCACCGTCAGACGCCGGGACCCCTCTCGAGCCTGTCTTACCCCGAGGAGAATCCTTCCGGGGCATACGACCCGCCCCCGAGGGTACCCAGGTAACCCGACGACGAGCCCCTGCGGGGAGTGAAATGCACAACCCCGGCGCCGACACCAGGGCACCGGCGTCTCTTGGCGCTGGAACCAACCCCATGGCTGGCCGTGATAGGAAACCAGGCTGGATCGAAGCGATCAAAGTCACTGGGGCCCCCCTTCTAGCGATGAGCGGAGCACTCGATGTCCGCGTCGATGCCGGGGGATCGCCCGTCCGGGACAGATCGATAGACCCCGAAGGTACCGGGGGAGTCAGGCGGCGATCCCTGGTGACGAGTGGAGCACTCGACACCCATGCCGACGCTGGGAAAGCGGTGCCGTTCAAATCCAGTACCGCCCCCGTGCAGGGCTGGGATGCAGGCAAGCCAGTCTGGGTCGAAGCAATCGGCCCCGAAGGTACCGAGGACACCAGATGACGATCCCCGGCAGGGAGTGGGACACTCAACGCCGATGCCGAGGAATCGGTACCGCCCGAAGCGAGTACCACCTCCGCGCACAGCAGGGATGAAGGAACGCCAGACTGGGTCGAGTCGATCGGCCCCAGGGGAAAAGAGAGAAAAGTTTCTGCGGTGGTAGGAGGAACGTCCTGCCTGCTCCGCGGAAAACGAAAAACTGGGGAGAGGCAGTAGGAAGGTCGGGAAGCCACCGCGCAGGCGCGAGGGATGCTTCCAAAGGCTTTCTGATTGGATGCTGGGGAGCATTCCCGTGCGGGCTCCGTCGGCGACGTCTCCTATATGTGAAGACTAATTCCTGCTGTTCCGGAGATCACCTGTTACAGGTAAGTAACTGTGCTTACTCAATAAAACTTTAAGAAAAAATGTACTTTCCATTTCCCCTCAGTTCTTACTGGATCTTCGTCTCTGTTTTTTTTTTTTTTTGCTTAATTTGCTTAACAGCTGATCACATCCAAGTAAATGACAGAAAGTTCATCAAAAATTGGGGGGGGGGGAAGCCTCCAACTTTATTGGGTTAAAATTTAATTTGAAACTTAATTTTCATGGTGGTAAATCACCGGCACTTTTGGCCGGAAAACGTAGATCACGACCTGTTAGAAGTTGGACATGCCTGCTCTATGTAATACAGTGGTGTGCAAAAGTCTGGAATCACTTGTAAATTTGATGTTTTTTCAACTTCGTGACCTTATATCTTAATTTCTTTTTCCTCCCAGTGGCTTTTTCTGTGTATTTCATAAGTGATAGATTTGGCTATTAGGGCCAACTTTTAGTATTGGTTTGGCCCTTATTTTCTGAGTTTGTTCTCCATAGTTGTCATGTTGACAGATTTTCTGTGAAAATCACGTAATGTACATCGTTGGCCAGCAATATATTGTAAGTATGCTTTAAAATATTATGGACGCACGCCATTTTTCCTTCAAATTAATGTATGTGGCCTTGAAAAAGGCCATTTTTATGTGTCATTGATGGCTCAGTATTTGAGGGGCCACCCTTTGTTCTTGATCACCTGAGTGCACCTTGTCGGCATTGAATGAACCAGTCTGACAAGGTGATCGTTGGTGACAGAGCGGTTCCAAGCTGCAGTGAGTGACTCAATCAGCTCACGCTTTGATGTCAGATGCCTCTTGGATATTTCCAAAGCCACTTTGTGCCACAGGTTCTCGATTGGATTCAGATCTGGAGACTGGATAGGCCAGTCCATTGACTTGATGTTGTTCCGCTGCTTCCAGCTGATCACCTGTCTGGAGCGATGTCAGGGTGCATTGTCATCTTGGAACAGGAACTGGCCAGGAAACAGCTGGTGTGCTGATGGCACCATGCACTTTTGCAGTATGGTGATGTACTTGGCCCCGTTGACCATTCCATCGACGATGTGAAGATGTCCAACGCCACTGGCAGCCATGCAGCCCCAGACCATGACCTTCAAAGGATGCTTCACAGTGAGGTTGAGACACTCAGGCTTGAATTCCTCTCCAGGAAATCTCCTCACATAGGTGTGGGCCTGGTTACCAAACAGGCAGAAGGTGCTTTCATCGCTGAATAGCACCTTTTCCTACATTTCAGTCGACCAGGTTGATTGCTTTCTCGCCCACATGATCCGGTTGCACCTTTGTATGTCAGTCATCAGTGGCTTATTCCGTGCTTTGCAGCCCCGGAGACCAAACTGTAGGCACTGGTGACGAACTGTTGATGAGCTGACACTGACCTCACTCTTGTCTGACCACTCTCGAAGTAGCTGAGGAGAGGTCAACTTGCGATTAGTCAGTGAAATGCGTCGTAGTGCTCGGTCCTGGCATGATGTTGATGCACGTGGACGACCTGAACGAGGCTTGTGCACCACTGAACCCATTTCTTTCTTTTTCTGTACAATCTTAACAGCAGCACTCTGACTGCAGCCAACTTTCCTGGCTATCTGACGGCTTGAAAATCCTTCCTCGCTCATAAAGGACACATGAACACACTCCTCCAACGTCAGGGTCCGAGTCATCTTCATGGTCAATCCAGAAAGCGTATGAAATTCAAAAATTGTGCACGTTTTTATAGCTGCACTGTTGGCCAGATATCTGCATTGTGATTGGTTAGTGAAACCAGCCTCCTGATTGGTCAGAAATAACATTTTTGACGCAGTTTTGACGCAGGATCCACAAAAATCACAGTAGCTATCTCCCATTGTCTGTAAAGTATTTAAATTGGAAGCAAGGAATGCAAAAAAAGTCAACTCTAATAGCCAAATGTATCCCTTTTAACGTGGAAGAAAGATGAATATGCTGGGCTAATGCAAAATTTAAAAAAAAAAGTTAGAAAGTACGAAAAAGGCAAAATTCACAAGTGATTCCAGACTTTTTGCACACCACTGTACATGCTTTTCCATTACCTTCTAGTACCAAAATTACACAGTGATATAATAGCATACCCTTTTACCAGACACCCTCCCTTGTCTTTGAATTTCCTTTAAAATCCCTTCTTCCCCACCCTCCCATCCAAACTCTTATCCCCCCTCTTCCCCCCTTCTCCCCTCCCCCCCACCCTTTGGTTCATCTCTGAGCCCCTTCAATATCTGCCATCCTTTTTCTTTCCCTTTCCCCCCTTGATCCGCTACCCCCATCCCATTCCCTTCTTCTAGTCCTCGTAGCTTTTCCAACTACCCTGTACTTTCATCCATTGATTTCTACAGAGCGCTGTTAACCTCGCCATGGTATACCCATAATGCAGTCACTCTAGAAATTTCTCTAGGTGGTACCTCCACATCCTTGCCAGCGCCATCCTTGCTGCCAGGACGGTCTGCTTTGCAAAAGCTCTCGTATCCCGATCCCCCTCTTCCTCCCTCCCCAGAAGCACAAACTCTGGAGAGTCTTCCAGCTCTGTCCCAGTCACTTCTTGAAAGAAACATCTCACCTCTTGCCAATATCATCTCACTTTAGGACAGGAGAACCACAAGTGTATATAATTGCCCACCTGCCCACTTTTCTTCCAGCACAAAGGCCCTCCTTCCCCTTGCCATCTACTGAGCCTCTTTAGGGTTAAGTACGTTCAGTACAATACTTTCCAGCAATGCTCCTGCATCGCCGAAGCCCTTTTCACCTTCCCAACCTCATAAAAGATTTTCTGCCACATCTGATCATCCCATTGCTTCCCCAGCTCCTTTTCCCACCCCCACATAAGCCAGCTTTTCTCCTTAGGTTGCACAAGTTGTTATGTGTGTGCCATTTGCCCTTTTGCGGTCCATCCCTTACCTACCAGTTTCTCAAACCCTGTGATCCCTGACCCCACCCCCCCCCCTCCCCTCCATTCTGCCCTCTATTTGTAACTGGTGTTGCAAAAAACACATTGATTGTAAGTAGTAAAACCTATCTTCCGGCTCTAGCTCATATTCCTTCTGGAGGACTTCAAACTATTTAGGTTTAACCTAATCAGAGATGTTGCCCCCCATCTTACCAGCCCCCTACCCTTTCGTTTTTTGAGGTAGCTGGTAGGTAGGGAATCTCTATCTCCAGGAACAAGCAGGAATGTGTCTTCACATATGGGTACGTCGGTACTGACGGAATCTGCGCGGGAACGCTTCCCAGCGTCCAATCAAGAGCTTTTGGAAGCATCCCAGCACGCCTGCGTGCTGCCTTCCTGCCTTTCCCAACTGCCTCTCCTCAGTTTTCGTTTTTCCGCGGAGCCGGCAGGATGTCCTCCTGTCACCGCAGAAAATTCTTGTTCTTATTTCTTAGTTTTCTTGTGGTCGCGGCTGTCTTCCCGACGCCACCGGTACCGCCGAGGTTTTCTTTTCTTTTCTTGTAAAATCTTCCTTTTCCACGGGATATTTTTTCTTCATAGTGTCCCACGGTCTCTTAGGCCTGTTAGGCCTCTTCTTTTTCCTTCATGGAATGTTCGCCAGACACTTTCTCCAAGAAATGTTCAGACTGTGGCGGTACAACTTTATTTTTAGACCCTCGAAGTCGGTGTCTAACCTGCTTGGCTCCTGACAACAGTTTGGTGAGAAGACGTCTTCAACATCGAGGTTCCCTTGATACACAGTTGCCCTCCAACTTCGGGGCACCGTCCCCTTCTTCCACACAGGATCAGGTAACCCACAAACAGTCTGTTAAGACTAGCCATTTCTCGAGTGGTAGATCTCATGCACAGCATGTAGACGGTTCCGGCCTTGCCCTCGACGGCCCACTGGCTTCAAAATCCCGGCGGGAGTCTTCGGTCGCCAAAGCGTATAAGGGGTTTCAGGTTGTTCTTGGGGTTCACCCCCCACAGAACATACCTAAGCTGTGTACGGTGGTGGCATCCGCTTCGAGCGGTACCGATACCCCGGCATCGGCACTGGTGTTGGATGAAACACTCCTCACCAGGGATCGTCATCTGGCGGCCTCGGTGCCTTCGGGACCGGTGGATACTCCCCAGATTGACTTTCCATTATCGGTACCAACACCGATACTACCACCGACGTCGGTACCCTCCAGATGTGCATCGACAGCCTTGCTTCCTTCGATGCCGAGTCTGGAATTCATCTCCAGTCTGGAGGACTGGGTACCGACTCGCCTTGGTACAGTCTCGCGGCGGTACCGAAGGCTCGGTTCCGATGACTCGGATCCGCAACTCTCGGTTCCCCCGAGGCCGATTGAGTTGCCACTGGTTGACCTTCATTCATCAGTATCAGACACGGTACCGAAGTCGTTACCGATGTCCTCATTACCCTTACAGTCGGTGCCTTCCATGCTTCGCTTATCAGGCTCTCTGCCCTCGATGCCGAGTTTGGAATCGATTTCTAGTCTGGAAGACTGGGTACCAATAGGTTTTGGTACCGACACCGATCAATACCGGTGGCTCGGTACCGAGGATAGTAGCCGGAGGTTTTCGGTTACCTCGGTACCGATTGAACTGTCACCGATGACTGCTCCGATGTCTTTGTCGGGTTCGACTCCGACATCGGTACCGATATTGGCATCGGTACCTCTATCCACAGTAGCATCGTGGCCAACTCCTGCTATGCTTTTTTCAACAGGATCGCTCCATTCTATACCAAGCTTGGAGTCGATACCTGGCATGGACAATGTGGTAAGGACGGTTGCTGCTCCTGACAGCCAGTACCAGCAACCATCCCTTAAGCATTCCACACTGCACTCTGCAGGATCTTCTATTCCTATATATTTGGATAACTCTGTGGGTGCTCAGGCTAGTTCTTTAGATCTAACCTGTCCAAGGGAGATTCCTGTTTGGGATCCCTCTTTTCAGAGTTTCCTCCTGGATATAGCAAGATCCCTTGCCATTCCTATTCCAGGACATGATCCTGCACAAGGCTCTGTTTCTACCAAAGCAAAGGACAACATAATGCTTCCTTTGCATTATTCCTTGCAGGATCTCCTTCTAGGAATGTGGGAAACACCTTTAAGGGTACCCCCACCTCCCAGGGCAACTGATCTCTTATATCAGGTGCCCCCCTCTCCAGGGTTTCAAAAGACTCAACTTCCTCATCATTCCATAGTAGTGGAATCAGCAATGAGGCGGGTAAAGAGTAAGAAAAAGCACTCTTCTTATCCGCCAGGTCGTGAGTCTAAGACACTAGATGCCTTTGGATGTCAAACCTTCCAGACATGCTTTCTGCAAGAATTCTCTCATATATTTTCCATATGAGTCTATCTCTTGAGGAGGTCACAAAGCAATTACATCTTTTCACTCCTTTCCTTCCAGATTCCAGGAGTTCAGACTATTCCTCACTGCTTAAGCATATCCAGAATATCTCTTCGTTTCGTTTCTTTTTTTTTTTTTTTGTATACATTTGTAAGCCGCCACTTCCAGCGATCAGCGGCGGACCAATGGTGTAAAATACAAGGGAGTAAAGTATAAAATCAGTTGAAGGTACAGAATGATTTGGGGGAGGGGTACACCACCAACACACAAAATTACCAATAGACATTACATTTTGCTCACCCAGGTTTGAGCCACAAATAAAAAAATACATTTGATTGAACAGATTATAAATATACACTTGATTGGTCAGAATAAATATACATTTGGTTTACCGTATGAATTTTTTTTTTTTCAGCCAGTTTGAGCAACCAGTTAATTTACAGGTTTATCAAGAATATAGATAGTTGTAAGGTATATTGCCAGTTATGCAGTCTTATTAACATTGACATTGGAATCTATTTCCTGCCTCTTGTGCTTCAGGGGGTTAGGCAACTTGGGTACGGAGGGAATGATTGAATTTGTCTAGGTGATACCGTAATGTGTTTGGAACAGGTGGGTTTTAAGCTTTTTTTCTGAAGTCCTGTAGATCAGTCGTAACTCATGAGGTAGTTTGTTCCAAAGCATGGGTGCAGTGTACGTGTATGCTCGGTTGCTCGTTCCCTCATTTACGTCTCTCAAACTACTGGGTACGCAGAGTGTGTTAAGATTAGTAGTTCTTCGGCATCTGTTGGGGGGCTGTGTGGTTATGAGGTTATCGAGGAATGATGGGGATATCTTGTGAAAGATTTTGAAAGTTGTTACCAGTATTTTGTATACTGCTTTCTCGTGCTTCCCTAGACTCTTTTGAGTCTGTTAGCAGGACTTCTGCTATAGCTATAGGGGCATGACGTAGAGCCTGGCTCCAAGCTTCAGACTTGGACAAATGGGCAGAACAACGGCTGGGATATACTCCTTGCACTGGAGAAAATCTTTTCAACAAGGAGTCTCTACGTCAGGTTACTCAGTTGTCCACTGATTTACCTGTTCCTAAGGGTTGTTCTACACCTTCTTCTGTCCCAGTAGGTAGGAAATGTCCTACCAAACTTTCTTCCCACAGGAGAAGAAGGTTTTATTCATCACTTGCCCATCATACAGATGTTCCCCAACAGGGGATGCATCGTCCTGGTCTGAAGAATCCAACCTCTCACCAGGCTCAGTAAACCCAGCACCTGCAGGGTTTCTGATCAATCATCATCAGATGCTTGTGACTCTTGGGGTTAGAATCTACAGTTGCTTCTTCTCAATAGAGGCAATCCACCACTTCATTCTAACCCCTACACATGGATCTCTTTCCAAAAGACATCCATTTTTTCTATATTTCTATGAGCTGTCAGGATGTTCATGCCTATAGGTCACAGGTTTCTCCTCTTTTTCCTGCTAGGGAAAGAGGTCTCACCACTATCAAATGATAGTTCCTGTGCCAGCATGTATTTTTTCCTTTCTATGGACTTACTACTTGGTAAGTCTTCTTCAGCTCCATTCTCTTCACCCTCTTACCAAGTTTTTCCTCTGTAAGAGCGGATTTACTTCGCTGGGAGACTTTTTCTTCAGCCTCTCTAGTTTTTGTCACTTTCCAGTGCGGAGTTTTCCTCTCTGAGTTACCTCCCCTGTTTCAATCTTACTTTGAGGCAGCTTATCAGACATGTCCAGAGTTTTCTACTCCTGTTCTGTCCTTTCTGTTTTTGAACAGTAAGATTCTTTCTGCTGTCTTGCTAGCAGCTGCCTATGCAGGAGCCTTAATGTTTGGTCCACTGGTTCTTGTCCACAAACAACCAGATTTGTCCTCCACTAACATTCTGTCTAGTCTTAGTAGTGGCTCCAAGTCAGTGCTTTCATCTATCTTGGAGATTATCTCACTACAAGCTTTCTGGATTGGTCTTCTATTTCTGCCATCTCCATTCCCCTGGGTTTGGCAGCATAGTTGGCAGAGATACTGGCTCTCTAGCAGCCAGTTCTATCTCCTCATTCTCCTACATCATGCTCTCTGCAATTCTACAGAGAAGCTTTCCACTATGGGCCCTTGCTAGAGAGCATGGGTTTTTTTTCTCCAACAGCTATCCTAGATGGTTGGAAAAGGCTTTTCAGTCATGTCTCCCATGACTAGAAGGTTCTCCCTTCTTCTACTATCTCCTTTTGATATAAAGGACATAGGCCTTCTCTTACGTAAAGGCTTAAGGAGTTGCCAATTCCCTGCTTTGGTCCATAGCATTCCCAATCGGGGATATGCTCTTTCTCCTTGCAGCTCGTCCTCATGGTAAAAATGCATGATACTTTTGCTCTTAAGCAGGTCAACATGGCATCTCATCTCTGTGTCTTCTGTCTACTTACCATGCTAGAGTCCTGGAAGACTCAGGACTTGCTGGCTGCAGATTGATATTATCCTCTGTTTTCATGTAACCATCCTGGTTATTTCACTAGCTAGCATCCTTGCAGATCATAACCAGGGGGAATAGATTCTCTATATCTTCTCAAGTAGGTTCCACCTCCTTGTTGTTAGATGAATCTTTCCTCTCCACATATCCTATGTGAATACCATGCTGTAGGCATATCTCTGTTTAATTGCAGACACCCATATTTAGGCCTACATATTCATATTTATCTTTTGTGTGTATTTTATGCCCCTCCATATCTCACTATAGATATATTCTCATATGTCTTTATATATATATATATAGATAGATAGATAGATAGATAGATAGACACATAAGAATATATCTGTCAAGATATTTCATTATAGATAGATATGTCTACACATACTTATCTATCTGACTGTCTATGCTCATATAGCTATATGTTTCTGACAGAGGGGCTTTACCCATACCTATGCTATCCAGCAGGTTTGGGGTTCTACGCACACAACCACTCCTGTGGTAGTCAACAATTTTTATACCATAACCTAAGGGTTTAGGTACCTCTGAAGCTCTCCGTGCCCAATATCTCTCCTATCTTACCCCAGTTAGGAGAGACGTTGTGGATCTTCAGTTAATCACAGGCTTTAACGCCTCAGGCATTTGTCCTCTCTTTTTTGGGATATAAGGGGTTCCCATACCCTTTCTCCCCACAAGGACTGTGCCTCTTTGTCCAAATCGGTTAGCCTTTCTCTTTTTGCTCCTAAGAGTGAGCCACTCTGCCGCTAAAAGAGTTAGGTTTTTGTCATACAGCCTTCCGCTGAAGGCCCACCGTTTTTGTACTATCCCAGTTTTTCCTACTGGGGTTACCTGTTACCTTGCAGAATTCTGACCTCCACTGTTTTCCTACAGGGTTATTACCTCCACTTTACAGTGAGGTCCTCTTCACGGTTCCTCTACTGGGTTCCCCAGTAGATCCATGAACCTCCATACTTCTGTGAAATCATGTCAGGGGAGGTCCATATTGCAATATTCTTTGCAATATCATTGATGACAATCATCATCCACACATGGACTCCTTCTCTGCAGTCCTGTGCTAGGTTAGCTGTTCCACAGCATCTTTCTTTCTTCAACTCCTACCCTCCATCCTCAGGATGCCTGGTGTTCTGAGAGATAGCATGTTCCAGCCTATGACATGCTGGGACTCCAGGCATCTCAGCTTGGGAGTCCCCATATGTGAAGACTCATTCCTGCTTGTTCCTGGAGATAGCACAGTTACTTACCTGTAACAGGTGATCTCTGGGAACAGCAGGAATAAGTCTTCACAACCCACCCACCCACCTCCCCAGGAGTTGTCTGTCTATCTATCTTTCCTTTCCTCTCTCTCTCTCTCTCTCTTTGTCTCAGCTTTAAAAACTTAACTGAGGAGAGGCAGTTGGGAAAGGCGGGAAGGCAGCACGCAGGCGTGCTGGGATGCTTCCAAAAGCTCTTGATTGGACGCTGGGAAGCGTTCCCGCGCAGACTCCGTCGGTACCAACGTACCCATATGTGAAGACTTATTCCTGCTGTTCCCAGAGATCACCTGTTACAGGTAAGTAACTGTGCTTTATGTGCGCACGTAACCTGCTTGTCCATGGAGAAAACAGATTACCCACCTGTAGCAGGTGTTCTCCGTGGATAGCAGGATAAGTCCTCACAGCCCCCTCTCTGCCATGCTAGCTACCAGACTGAGGAGATGAGGCGTGGCCGCGGCAGGCGAAAATATGCACACATGTGCAGAGGAACTACTCTAAAACCTAGAAGGAGCTGGGAAAGTTTGTTTGGGGCTCTTGGTAACATCATCCATATGTGAGAACACCCTCTTGTCCTCGGAGAATACCTGCTACAGGTGAGTAACTTTTTTTTTTCTTTGAGAGTTCTCTTTTTAGTTACAGTCCCTCTTTCAAACTAATTTCATTCTCTGAAAAGAATATTACTGTCTGCCTAACAAAACATATTAACTAGGAAAAAATGTGGATATTCATGTAAACATAATATGGAACAATAGCATATAGTCTAACATAGTGGTTTATAAACTGTGGCTCTGGACCCCAAATAGTGTCATATCAGTGGATGGCCTCACAGAAACAAGACTGTTCTGCCTTCCTCTATACCTCCAGTCATTCTGGAGTCTGTGAATGTTTACGAGTGTGGAGAGGGCAGGGCCTGTGGACTTCTTTTTAGATTGGAAGCCCATGCAACTTACTGGAGTCTGTGAGCACATTGACACAGGATCTTGTGCTGACCGCTGCTTCTGTGGCGGCACCTCCACCATTGCTGCTGCTGCCGTCTTGCTTTGGATAAGTTGGGGGAGGAGCTCGAAGGTCTGCTATTGTTTTCATCATCTAGGGTCATGTCAATTTTTAACTGATAAAATGGGGTCATGCTGAATAAAAGTTGACAAGCACTGATCTAACGTCCTGAAAAGCATTTCATGCAGCGTTCTAAGAGAAAATAGTTACGTTCTGGAAAACCAAAAATTTTTTTTTTCCCACTTTCGGCCTTCGCATCTCTAGCTGAGAAGTGCTATTTTCACTCCAAGTCCTAATTGGTCAGGTTCCTGCCATAATTTGTATGGTGTCCCAGATCAAACTCTGCTGAAGTATGGAAAATGCGAGACATCTACTTGTCTAACTGCTTGATTTTAATTTTTTAAAAATTTGGGACAGATTTCTCTAAGTGAATATTTTCACAGTGCCACCTCATTCTGTGGACCATTTGTTTTTACTAAATCTGCTGTGCAAATCAAGCCATTCTACAAAAATCCGGCAGCTATTCATTCAGCTGTGCACTGGTATAGTATAGTATATTTTATCCTTTCTTTTTAATTACATGGCTGTTTCATTTTAAGCTCCAAAACTCACTTTCCACTTTTCCTTCAGTGCTGCCTTTCATCTTCCATATTGGCTATGGGGTATTTTACATTTTTTGATTGTTTTCAAGAGTAGAGTTAACCTCCTAATACTGCATATCTGTGCTCTCTGTGACTTGATTACAATTTCATCACAGATGAGCAGGTCAGACTTCAAAGCTGTGTTAATGTACTTCAATCTGTACTGTATGAAATGGAGTCCTTTGAGAAATTCTACAAGAAACTCCTGAGATTCACATACCTGTGGGTTTTTTTAATGATTATAAAACAGCAGCATGGTTTTAGAGGTCTTGTTAATGAGTGATTGCAGTGTGAGTTATACATACATACTAACACATACGTAAGACTCACACATGCACATCATTTATTAACAACCAGACATGCACATAAATATAAAAATGTGTGTTCTTTTTTTAAATTATAACATATATGGTTTCCTATACGTGTTATGTATTGCCAAAGTGCATTAACTAGACTCTTGGTTGTAAGGTTCTACAGGCACTGCAGGGCCCAGACTCTTCACCATCCACCTGATTGATGCAAACACAGACAACTTGCCGAAAGCCCACACCTGGTAAGATATTGTTTCCTTTGAGAAACCTTACTACTTTTTCTTGTGAATGTTATAACTTCCTTGTCTGAGGACGCTTTTCATTGTAAAGCAGAGAATGTCTAGTCTTTTAATACAGTGTTGGTGTATAGTGCATGTTATAACCGCTTAATAATCCCAGAAAAAAATTTGTGTGGAGAACGGGCCTATGTATGGTTTGCATTTCCCAGGGCACATGTAGGAAGGAATACTTTAGTCAACATAGAAGCAGAGATCTGATTGCTATCTTCAACCTCCTGTTAGTGAACTTGAAAGACACTTTTTCTGAACAAAACATGCAGCGTGAGGGTTGTATCTAGATGAATTCAGATTAATATAATTTATGAGCTGTAAAGCAAAATTACGTTAATACTGAGTTCTTTGCCTGTATAGTCCTTTGCAGCATGTACAGTAGTATAATGGCGTTCTCTTTTCTCAGCTTTAACCGCATCGACATTCCACCTTATGAGTCTTATGAGAAGCTTTACGAGAAGCTGTTGACAGCTGTCGAAGAGACATGTGGGTTTGCTGTGGAGTGAAGAGGAAACCAAAGGAAACTGAGCCTAGCTCAAAACAACCAGATCACAAGCTGGAAGGGACATGGTCTGAGCTTCCAGCTGAGCTGTCTGCCATATCAGAACATGAGATGATTTGGGGAAGAGGGAAAATTGTTTGGATTTCTTTCCCCCTCGCCTTTTGTTTTCTCTGGGGCACTGGTATCTTTGGATCCGTTCTGTTGGTTATTAAATGTTCCCTTCTTTCCATACACAGAGATGTGCATCTGAGAGGTTCTGCTGGAATGACAGCCCATGCTTTGGTAGCTTCATCAGTCTGCAAGTTTCGCTGGATTGTGAAATATCAAACTATGCAGTCAAAAAACTGAGCCTGGTTTGTCCTTGTGACTGCCGAGTCCTGATGGAAGCAGCTTTTACAGCCCCAGGAGAAGTCTAGTGGTTACAGTGTGCCTGACTTGCTAGAATTCAGAGCTATAAAGTTCGGGGACAGCTTAAAACCACAGCATTAAAAACCCATATGTTTGCTATATGGTTATGTTAGAACATAAAAAACAGATGCATAGTTTATTGAATGGTGGCATGCAGGCATAGAATAAAAATCTGCCTTAGCTGGAGGTTATCAGTAAAACACAATTTATTGTTTTTGAGAAATAACACACAAGCAATTTTTGAATGGGAGGTGTGTTCAAATTTAGTTTACATGTCCAGGTTGACAACTTATTCTGCACATTGGAGTTATCTTATTTCTCCTGCAGGTTGATGTCTCGCTGCAGTCAGGGTAGATTTAAGTAAAGGGTTATGAAACTTTGAAAATATGAGATGTCTTACAAGCAAGCACTTAAGGAAGAGGAGAAAAGCTAAAACTTGAAACACAAAGGAATAAGCTGCAATTTCTGTGCCACTGTTTTACCCGAAAGCTAAGTAACACGTGACTTGAAGCTGTAACAAGATTTTACTAGGAGATTACTAAAAGAAACAAAATTCATATAAGGCAAGTTTTGACCTTCCCACTAATTTGGTCCTGTAAAAATATTTTTTAGGGAAAGGGACTGTTTAGATCATACAAGTCTATTTAATGTGCAAATATTTTAAAAAGCTGTGGGTTTAGTCAGCATGGATGAGAAGACTATAAAATGCTGTAGTTGTCTTTAGCTGTTTCCTGAACATCTGCAGCTACTGCTTTAAGGTGGTTTCCAAGTGGAAGGAAAACCAAAGCATTTCATTAATATGACTGACCTAGTTTTTGATTTACATAAAAGATGGAACAGTATTTTAACAAAATGACATGAATTAAGAGACAGCCAGCCGTTGTACAATGTGTGTCAGCATATCACCACCATTGATTTGCTTGAATACATTTTATGTGGGAGCAAATTTATATGGCAAGTACAGACTGCCAGTGGGCAATAGTGGAGAATATGGACCTCAAGGGAGGGAATACTAACTTCTGGAGGTTCATATTACCTGAGGACAATATTCTTTCTAGAAGTTACTCTTCCTTATTGATATAACAATATTTTTCAATTCTGGAACAGAAACAGCAGTCTGTATTTGCCTTATGATAACTGTCTTTAAAAAAGCAACTAAAGGAAACTTAATGATGTTGTCTTGTCACCTATTGTCTGGTACATAAACTATTGATTGGCTAATAGTTCCATTTTTGTTTGGTCATGTGATCTTGTTTTCTTTCATGGAACGTGCTATTAATGTCTGGTATCCTAGATATATACTTATATCTATATGTAAAGTTTAATTTAGTACTTTGTGCACTAAATTTATTTCAGCCATTTGTAAGGAATTGTCTTTTTTGCAGTGGATAGATGAGCTAGATTCTGATTTTAAGAATTCCTGCTATAAAAGCATTTTGATCATAGGGACACCTTTTGAAAGTGTTGTGATCCTTCCTATGGAAGTAATTTCTGTTGTAAAAGCATTTTCTGGTCACAGTGGCATCCTGTTAGGAGGAATCTACTGTAGTCCCTTTTAAACTAGGATAGAAAGTAAGTATAGCCTTCCTTAAAATATTGGTGTATCCTTTTGTTTTTTGCCTATGAGTGTCTTTTCTAAGCATATGAAATTGTTGCTTAAGAGGGGCTTGATATTAAATTCATTAGGTTTAAATAAAAATCAGGCCAAAATGCATCTTACATTTTAGAGTATAAACAGTTCCTTTAAGCATAGATAATAACTTTTGAAGCCTTTACTTGGCATATTCTCAGTAGTGAGATTTGATGCAAATGTGCAGCAGACCCTATGAAAACTAGCATTTTAGGCCAGAAGTGATGCCGGGGAAGGAGGCAATAGGAGAGTGGTCCCTGCCAACAAACGAGCAGCACAAGGGGTGCACCTGTAGCATTCAGGCCGGCAGGCTTACTTGAGCTACTGAGGCCATGCTATCAGGGTAGGGAGGAAGGTGAAGCGTGTTTCTTATGCTTTTGTCAGGTCAAATTGTCCTCCTTTGTGAGATATGCAGCAACTGGGCACTTCTGTGGCTTTGATGGTGGTGTAGATAATCAGCTTCCAAATGTACCAATATGATCGGCAAGCTTTTTGGATGTTTGTGTTCTTCTATCACATGTACTGGAGGCTTGTACCATGCATGAATTGGGCTGAAATTTGACAGGCGTACTTACACTTCAAGAAGAGACCCACTTACCAGATTTGAGAGAAATGGGTTCTTGGAGTGGGCATCTGATACTGCTTGTGGTCACTGTCCATTTATACGCATGCAAGTTGCACAGATAACAAAACAAAACCTATAATTCAGTCATGTGATATCTGCTGCAAAATGACCATCACAAAATCAATAGACTCAATAAACCCCAGCACGGTGCCTTCTCAGGAGGATTTAATGACTGCTTAGTTGCAAAGAATTGGGAGCTGCTGTTCTTACCTTTGTGTAAATGTAAAATCCACATTGTGTAGTCTTAGGACTTTGCAGACAGCATGCTAGAGAGTGAGAGACGTTGAAGCCTCACCAGCCATACAAATAAAGGGTTTAGTCAGTGCCTCTTGGTTTGTCCAACTATACAGATATTAAGAAATGATCTTGGAAGGCACACTGCTGCTGGCTTGGGAATCTGGTTATTTTGGGAGCAGTTTTCAAAGTTTTTTTAAATTGGTGATGGAGCATTTACCCATAGAGAAAAAAACAGAAACATAGATTCTCTGTAGATAAGTAAAGGGAAATGCAGGCGCTCTCTCTTTGGAGACATCTTTGGGGCCAGTGTATCTGGATCCCTCCTCCAGCTAACAGATATCTTTTGGACTTCTTTGCACCTACATGACCCTGTTCCCACTTCCCTTGCAATGTGTCCCACCAATCAGTCTTTCTTCATCCGCAGCTTAGTGCAAATGGACCCTCTTCCTCTTCCACATTGCCTCATACATTCTGATGAAAAGAAAACTAAAGAAACTGTGAACAAGAAAACACGTGCTTTGGCAGCACTGATAAATATTCTCAGGAGAGAGGGGTACCTGGTTGCTCCGAACCCCCCCCCCCCCCAGAACATTTCTAATTCTCTTACTTTTTTTGTTTTACCATGCTGCTGGTGTCCATGGCACTGAAGCCATGCATGTTTCAAAAGCTCCTAATCCAGCTGCGAAGACCCACTGCTTTCTGTTCTGGCTCTAGCAAGGGATTCCAGTGCTAATACTGCTACTTCAGGAGGTAGATTCACAAACTTCTCAATCCAAATGTGGACAAAAGCAAACTTGAACTCATAGCCCATGTTCCCTGTAAAATAGTTATCTCCAAGTTATAATGCCCTGTTCAATGTAATTTCAGTTTGTTCAATGTAAACCGCACTGATGCAGAATAGCGCGGTATATAAGAGAATGTAAATAAATAAACATCTTTAAGTTTAAACAAATTTCTCTTTTTTATTCATGTTCTACTTACTTAAATGTCCAATATCCAATGCCCATTATGCTTTAAAAAATATTGATTATTTATTATTCAAAAAAGGTTTTGCAAAATTCACATGATGTATGTAGGAAGCCCCTGCCGATGTATAAATGCTGTGCTATAAAGACACAAAAGGGCTCAAAAGGCAGTCTTACTTGCGACAAAACCTCAACCTGCCATACCCATTACATCATCATTGCCCCAAGTCTAAAATATTTGAATTCTCCAGGACCAAGCAGGAAGTCAGTCCTCACTTATGGGTGACGTCGGCGCCGACGGAGCCCTCGCGGAGCAATTTTCCCCAGCTTTCAAAGAAAGCCTTTGGGAATTGCAGCGCGCATGCGCGGTCGTCTTCCCGCCCGAAGGTGCCATCTTAGCCAGTCTTCTTTTTTCCGCGGAGCCCTACAGACGTCCCCGTCTTGTCCCCGCGAAAAAGTTGATTTTCTTCTTTATTTTATCCTTTTTTCGGTTTTTCTGACTTAGTCAGCTTTCGTTTTCGTTTTCCCTGGCAGCCCGGTCCTTTGACCTCGCAGGGGCCCTTTTTCCCCCGATGGCTGCCAGTGGGTTTAAGCGGTGTGGTCGGTGTGACCGAAATATGTCACTAACCGACACACACGACTTTTGCCTCCGCTGCCTGGGCCCGGATCATGAGGAACTGATCTGTGGGCCCTGCAGCAAACTGTCCTCAAAGGCGTTGAGAAGTCGGCGGCATCAGCGTGAGAGAATCTTCGCTGACCCCAGCCGTACCCGGACCTCGTCGGAGGCCTCCGTGTCGAAAGGCTCCAGCTCGGACCGTCGCCGGAGCTCCTCCGACCGGGGTTCTCCCTCCGGGGACCATCGTCGGAAGGAAAAACCCGCGAGGGCGGCGTCGGTGGACGCTCCTGGCTCCGCGAGGGCCAGGTCGCATAGCCCCGACAGCCGCCCCGGGTCCTTGGAGAAGGAACACATCCCGAAGCGACCTCGCCTGGAGTCGGAGATGCCTGCCCGGGTAAGTCCTGTGGTCCTTCTGGACTCGCCTCCGCGACAGCCGACGTCGGGCCCGACGCCGTCGGGGCCCGAGTCGGGGGCTGCTGGGTCACCTGAGCTCGGACTCAGGTTGACGGCCTTGGAGAGCAGACTGTGCCTTCATGGACCAGCAGAGGGCATTGCTCGCTGGCTTCGCTGGCGTCGCTGCCCCGACCGCCGGGACGTCGACGTCCAAGTCGACCCCGGAGACCGAGCCGATCCTCGAGTCGATGAGAACTCGAGTCGATCCTCGGTCGAGGTCGCCCTCGGCCTCCCGTTCGGGACCGAGGTCGCCGACGCCGACTCCCTCGGCGTCGGGGCGGCTGGCGCCGCACCCTGCCCGGGCCGACCCCACCGAGTCCTCGTCGGAGTCGGTCTGGGAGTCTGAGGAGGAAGAGTCACCTGATTCTTTCCGGACTCGGTGTGTCCCATCGGACTCACCGGAGTCCGAGCCTCGGAAGCAGTCCCCCCCGGAGGATGCCCGGTTCTCGGACTTCGTTAGGGATATGGCCAAGGCTTTGGCCTTCCCTGCGGATCCCGAGGAGGAGCCTCGAGCCGAAGAGCTCGACGCCCTCCAGTATGACTCTCCCGCGAGGGAACACTTTACTGTGCCGGTTCCTCCTATGCTGGAACGACTACTCTTCCGCATGTGGGAGAGTCCGGCCTCCTCGCCGGTCCTGAGCAAGCGGGTCGATTCTATCTATCGGGTCCGCAAGAGCCCTGGCTTTCAAAAGGCACAGCTGCCACACCATTCCATGGTAGTGGAATCGGCCATGCATCGTCTTAAGAGCCAGAAGATGCACTCCTCGGTGCCTCCTGGAAGGGAGGCCCGTAACCTGGATGGCCTTGGCAAGAAGTGCTTCCAGGGCTCTATGCTCGCATGTCGTGTCCAGACTTACCAGCTATACATGGGCATGTATCTCCGGGATCTGGCTAAAGAGCTAGCCGGATTCTCCGCTGGTCTCTCCGAGGAGCCCTTGCGGAGGTTCCTAGCCTTGTCCACGGGCATTCGGGAATGCTCAAAGTTCATGTCCCGAGCAGCCTATGATGGCTTTGAAGCCTCGGCTCGAGTAGCCGCAGCCGGCATCGTGCCCGCCGACAGGCTTGGCTTCAGTCGTCCGACCTTGAACCCTGGGTACAGGACAAGTTGGTCGATGTCCCCTGCCGAGGCGAAAACCTCTTTGGCAAGCCCATGGCGGAAAAGGCTGCACAAATTGAGACTGAGACTCTCACCAGGACCAGGCTTTCTAGGAAGACCTCCGCCCCTTCCCAGAAAAAGAAGGGCTCGGGGAAAAAGTCCTTTTACCCGAGGAAGGCGGCTGCCTACAAACAATACCCCCATTATCAGGCCCCTGCAGCTCCCCAACAGGGCCAGCAGGCCAAGGGACGGGGTAACGGGTCCCGTAGGCAGCAAGCCCCCAAGCCTGCACCACCAGCCCCTGCTCAGCAGGGTGGGGGCTTTTGACTCGCTCAGCATAGCCTCTCCCCCCCCGCTGGTTCCCCCCAGCACCGGAGGCCGGCTGGTTCACTTCGCCCACAGGTGGTCCAGCATCACCGCAGATGCCTGGGTGCTTCAGGTCGTGCGAGAAGGCTACCTTCTCCACTTCCATCAGGTCCCTCCCTCCTATTTTCCGGGAGAGCCTCCGCGCCCCCCCTCTGCACAGGGAGTTGCTCCTTCAGGAGTTAGCAGGTCTTCTGCAGGAACAGGCGGTGGAACCGGTGCCACACCACCTGAGAGGTCAAGGCTTCTATTCAAGGTATTTTCTGATACCAAAGAGAACAGGGGGCCTCAGACCCATCCTGGACTTGCGCAACCTCAACAAGTTCCTTGTGCGAGAGAAGTTCAAAATGCTTACCCTTGGAATCCTTCTGCCCTACCTCCAGCAGGGAGATTGGCTATGCTCCTTGGATCTAAAGGATGCCTACCACGCACATCCTCATCCACCCAAGCCACCGCCAATACCTAAGGTTTGTGGTGGCGGGAAATCATTACCAGTACAGAGTACTGCCCTTTGGCCTGTCCTCCGCACCGCGAGTCTTCACAAATGTCTCGCGGTCGTGGCGGCCCATCTCCGGCTTCACGGCCTCTGTCTTTCCGTACCTCGACGACTGGCTCATCAGAGCAGCGTCCGCTCAGGAGGTCACCAACGCCACGTGCCGCACGGTGACTCTGCTGCAGCACTTGGGCTTTGTCATAAACTTCGCAAAGTCCACTTTGCTCCCCTCACAGGATCTCGAGTTCATCGGCGCAAGGCTGCACACTCCTCAGGCGCGAGCGTATCTACCGCTCGACAGGGCTCAGAGGCTCATGGACCTAGCCGACCGCTTTCGCAGCCAGCCCCTGGTCTCCGCCAGGCGCTTCCTGAGACTGCTCGGCCATATGGCTTCCACTGTCCATGTGACCCCCAATGCCCGCCTGAATATGCGGTCTGCTCAATGGTGTCTCCGCCGGCAGTGGCGACAGGCCACGGGCGGCCTCGCAGACCTAGTGCGCGTTTCCGAGCCGCTGATCTCGTCTCTCCGGTGGTGGCTCCGGCAGCCGAACCTGACATTCGGTATGCCCTTCCAGTCACCTCAGCCGACCCGGGTGCTGACCACCGATGCATCCCTCCTGGGCTGGGGAGCGCATTGCCAAGAGGCGCGTACTCAGGGCCTCTGGACCACGTGGGAGTCTGCTCAGCAGATCAACTTCCTGGAGCTCCGGGCGATCCGCCTAGCTCTCAAGGCCTTCTCCCACCTGACTTCCCAACAGTCCGTCCTTGTCCAGACGGACAATCAAGTTGCCATGTTCTACGTGAACAAACAGGGGGGCACGGGCTCCTTTCTCCTCTGCCGGGAGGCTCAGAAGCTCTGCTCTTGGGCCGTCAGTCACGGCATTCTCCTCAAGGCAGTTTATCTCCCGGGCCAAGACAATTGCCTTGCGGACAAACTCAGCAGGGTCCTCCAGCCGCACGAGTGGCGTCTGGATCCCTTGGTAGTTCAGAAGCTCTTCCTCAAGTGGGGCCTCCCCACGATGGATCTCTTTGCCAGTCCTCGCAACCGGCAGATTCCACCTCGCTTCTGCTCTCGTCTGCCACACCCCCTTCGGGTTGCGGCGGACGCCTTTCTGATCTCATGGTCGGGGAGCCTTCTGTACGCTTTCCCTCCCATCCCGCTGGTCTCTCGGACTCTTTTCAAGGTTCTCCGAGACAAAGCCTTTTTGATCCTGGTGGCCCCCTCGCTGGCCCAGACAGCCGTGGTTTCCGCTCCTGCTGCAACTGGCGGTGGAGGGTCCGGTCCCTCTGGGAGTACAACCGGATCTCCTCACTCAGATCAGGGTCCCTACTGCACCCCAACCTCAGGTCTCTCAACCTCATGGCCTGGCTGCTGAGAGGGTAGTCCTTGCTCCCCTTCTCCTGCCGGCGGAGGTGGAGGAGGTCGTCCTGGCTTCGCGACGCCCTTCTACCGCAAATGCTACGCCCTTAAATGGCGTCGCTTTGCGTCTGGTGTACCCAACAGTCGCAGGATCCCTTCTCCTGCCCGGTGTCGGTGATCTTGCAGTACCTGCTACACCTCTCTAATCTGGGACTTAAGTCCAACTCCGTCAAAGTTCACCTCAGTGCTCTTTCGGCACATCATGTGCCGGTGGACGGTAGACCTCTCTCCAGCGACCCTCTCGTAGCGAGGTTTCTCCGAGGTCTTCTTCTACTTAAACCACCTCTGCGCCCGCCAGCGCCGGACTGGGACCTGAATGTGGTTTTGCAGCGGATCACCTGTCCGCCTTTTGAACCTATGGCTACATGTTCTCTCCGTTTTCTGTCTTGGAAAACACTGTTCTTGATAGCCCTCACTTCCGCTAGGCGCGTAAGTGAATTGCAGGCCCTCGTGTCTGATCCCCCCTACACTCGGTTCTACAAGAATAGGGTAGTCCTACGGACTCACCCAAAGTTTCTGCCTAAAGTGGTCTCCCCTTTTCACATCAATCAGGAGGTGGTACTTCCAACCTTCTTTCCCAGACCACACTCCAGCCGAGCTGAGACGGTCCTCCATACCCTGGACTGTAGAAGGGCATTGAACTTCTACCTTGACCGTACGCGGGAGCACCGTAAAGCTGCTCAGCTTTTTGTGTCTTTTGACCCCAATAAATTGGGACTCCCGGTCTCCAAGCGTACTCTGTCCATCTGGGTTGCGGACTGTATCTCTTGGGCTTATGGGGCAGCCGGACTCGCTTTAGAAAGTCGAGTCACGGCTCATTGCGTTCGGGCAAAGGCCACGTCAGTGACTTACCTCCGCTCTGTTCCGTTGGCAGACATCTGCCGGGCCGCTACTTGGTCGTCGAGCCAGACTTTTGCGGTCCATTACTGTCTCGAGAGGGAGTCCCGTAGGGACAGTGCTTTCGGACAGGCAGTCCTCCGTAATCTCTTTGAGGTCTGAGCAACTCCTACCCTCCATCCCGGATGTGGGCTACCGGTGGGTGATAATTCAGCGAAGATTCTATCCTTCTGTGCTGCTGAGCTAGAGGGAGCTCATTTTTGTGCTTAGGGTCTCCGGTAGCCTTGAGCTTGGGAGTCCCATAAGTGAGGACTGACTTCCTGCTTGGTCCTGGAGAAAGCGTAGTTACTCACCTGTAACAGGTGTTCTCCAGGAGCAGCAGGAATCAGTCCTCACTACCCTCCCTCCTCCCCTTGGAGTTGCAATCGTCTGCTTATGTTCTTTTTGCAAATTTTTATGCTGTCTTTTTGGCTATGTCATCTGACTGGCTAAGATGGCACCTTCGGGCGGGAAGACGACCGCGCATGCGCGCTGCAATTCCCAAAGGCTTTCTTTGAAAGCTGGGGAAAATTGCTCCGCGAGGGCTCCGTCGGCGCCGACGTCACCCATAAGTGAGGACTGATTCCTGCTGCTCCTGGAGAACACCTGTTACAGGTGAGTAACTACGCTTTATAGACACACCAAGCCTGTTACAGCTTACCACCAAGCATTTAAATTTACTTAGTGCTATCAAACCAACGTATCTGAATCCAAATGAAAGTTATTGACCAATGAAACTTCTCTGAGGTAGTTGCTTGTTCGTGAAACCATCGGTCGAGATCAGATGTGTGTG
Organism: Ichthyophis bannanicus; assembly: GCA_033557465.1. Classification (NCBI taxonomy): domain Eukaryota; kingdom Metazoa; phylum Chordata; class Amphibia; order Gymnophiona; family Ichthyophiidae; genus Ichthyophis; species Ichthyophis bannanicus. The sequence goes on along the minus strand of CM066044.1, from coordinate 56,767,309 downwards.
ACCATCAAGCGAGTGCACTGCAGTGAAAGCCGTTTTGGATTCAGATAATTTGGTTTAAGGGCACTAAATAAATTTAAATGCTTGGTGGTAAGCTGTAACAGGCTTGGTGTGTCTATAATGCAAATGTTTCGAGATTTGGGGCAATGATGATATGGGTACGGCAGGTTGAGATTTGGTACCAGTAAGACCACCCATTGAGCTTTTTTATTGCACAGCATTCATACGTTAGCAGGGGCTTCCTATATACATTTTGTGAATTTTGCAAAAAATATTAAAAAGCATTTTTTTAATAATGTTTTTGAAGCATAATGGACATTGGAGATTGGACATGAATAGAAAAGTTAAATTTGTTTAACTTAAAGATATTGAATACAGGTTTGTTTTTGTCCACATTTGGATTGACTTGTGATCATTTGTGAACTAATTTGGTGTATGACTATCTTTAGAGGCAGATTCATCACATCCTCATGTTCCCCAGTCCCGGGACCACTGTGTAATGCCTGCTCTATCCAGGAATAAACTGTTGGTTCACTCCCAGACTGACACAAAAACAACCACAGTAAAAAAAAAAAAAAAGACTCTCCTGGAGGAAGAACTGAGTAAAACTAAGAAAATAAACAAAATCAGTTTCAGTCAAATTTCCTTTGCTTAAAACAGATACTGAGACAACTTCTGGGGAACACACACATAAAAGGAAACATTCTCAGCCATCCCCTTCTTCCACTGAGGTAGAAAGGCTCCATGGAGAACCAGGCAGTATCCCTGAAAACAACGTCTGCCAGAAAAGCAGTCTGTCTACAGCCCCTCTCCTGCAATGCCAAGGCTGAGATCAAAACCACAAGTTGCCCAGTCTGAAAACACTGTATCTGTGCTGCACTGTTTCAGTTATTATCCAGATTTTTACAAGATACTGCCAATATCCTGCAACCACTACTAGCTTATCTGGAATCTCTTGGACTCCACTGGTCCAGCTGCAAGATCAGCCACCCCCACCCCCACCCCCGGGGTCCTTCCCCTAAACCATCCTACTAATCTAGCACAGATTGGTCTCCTGACACTTTCCAAACACCAAATAGATAACACTGTCCCAGCAATGTTAGTTCTTCTCACTACTGGGGACAGTCCCTGGAGGATGCAGATGACCCTCTTCAGGATCAACACTAGTAGTTACCAGAAAAGGCCTCTCCCTAGGATTAAAATGATAAATACTCGTGTTCAACATTTTTGCAAGCTATTTCCAAAGCATTAGTCTTACCCCCTCTCATGAGTCAGCCGATAAAAAGGGATTTTCAATCTATCCTCACTGGTACACCAAGATCTCCAGGATTTACAGTTGTCCATATGGAAAACACTGTCCTCCATCCAACCAACATCTTGATGATTAGAACTAAAGTACAAGGTTCTCTCAGCACCTAGTCCTGACCAAACCAATGTTTCTCATCATTCCATGGTTACTGAAGCAGCTATTAAACACAATCACACTAAGCCTCAGGTTCAGATCCCTCCAGGCAAAGACCACAGACTGCTTGACACAGTATTGGAAAGATCTTCCAGAGTGCGATGCTTGCTATTGTAGCTCATCAGCTCCAGATTTTGCACTATAATTGTGTCCTACCTCTGACACAAGCCAAGCTGCAGCTTCTACAATCACGGCATGTCGAACAACAGAGCTAAGAACTTTGGGGTTGAGAGAAGATCTTCATGACAAAATAGCTGATGCCCCATGTCTAGGTGGTGGTCTTTTTGGAAGCAAGGACACAGAAGCAGTTTCACAAATAAGATGACAATTCTGAAGTGAAGGAACTATCTATGACACTGGAAAGCTCCTCTTTGTACCAGAAGAGTCTGCAACAGATATACAGAAGATCATATCGCCACCATTATTTCAGCAGTTTTACCCTAATTGAATTTCTACCCTTTAGTGGAGGATGGATCCATCATTTCAAGAAGACTTGGGGACAAATCACAACAGACCACTGAGTGCTGTTTGTCAGACAAGGCTACAAGATCAATTTTGTAAGTTACCCATTGCAGAAGAAGCTACCTAGAATAACAATAGTGCCCACAATCACCAAACTATTCTATCAGTAGAGAATAAGTGCTGCTTCACAATAACTCAATCAAATATGTTCTTCAGCTGGATTATGCTCCAGGTTATTCCTCATACCAAAGAAAACAGGGTGACATAGACTAATCCTAGATCTGAGATACCTCTGTGAAAGCAAGAAGTTCAAAATCAACTCCCGGGCTGCAAAACGTACCCTTCCTAGACTTGTATGACTGGTTAGCCTCCCTGTACCTGAAGGATGCTTGCTCCCACATATATAGCAAAACAAACCTCAAGGAGCCAAAAAGATCCAAATTGGAAATACAAAAAAACCCCAAAATAGGCACACAAAATATTAATTAGAAAGCATAGACCACATGTGAGAGAAAAAGCAGACCAATTTGGGTAAAATAACTTCAATTATAGAGGAAAAAATTCTTCAGCCAACCCTCCAACCAGTAACAATAAGGAGGAAGAGTCAATCGGGGGACAATCATGCCCAATAGTCGAAAAGACTCTACATACATCATTGGTCAAAAAAGCCTCTATAATTGAAGTTATTTTACCCAAATTGGTCTGGCTTTTTCTCTCACATGTGGTCTGTTTTCTAATTAATATTTTTTGTCCCTATTATGGGTTTGTTTGTTTTTTGTATTTCTGATTTTGCTCCCAAATATTTGCAGTTTCTGTGTTTCACTTTGCAAAACTATCATTTCCAGTACAAAATTCTTCCTTTTGGCCTTTTGTCAGTTCCCAGTATCTTTACAAAACGTCTTGCATTGGTGGCAGCTGAGCTTTGCAAAAAGGGCCACTATGTATCCCTTATCTCGATGATTATCTGGTCTCTGGAACAACCAGAGAGGCAGTGGACCTCTCTATTCATGAAACCGTACATCTCTTCAAGAATCTTGACTTCTTGATCAACACAGAAAAGTCAAATCAGATACCAACCTAATCCATCCTCTTCATAAGTATGCAAATAAACACAAGAGAGCATACCTTCCCAAAGAGAGAGCAGCTGCTACTATTCAATTCTGCTGTCTCCTCAATCAGGCTGGCTCTGTCACAGCACATACCGTCCTCAGACCTCTGGGAACATGTCAGCAGTGGTTCACATCCTGCCCCTGATAAGACTGCACATGAGATCCCTGCAGTTGCATCTAAAAATGCATTGGGATCAATGAAGAGACACTCTCAAAAAGAAAATGTCTGTTTCTGAATCAATTTGCAAGTCTATAACTTGGTGGATGAACATAAAATAACCTCCTGGCGGGACATGCCTTCACAGCCCCAGCCCCTGCACCTGCCCTCATACTTGGTACAAAGACATCTACTCAAGGACTGAGAGCTCATCTGTCCAGTCTGAGTACTTAAAGCCGCTGGAACAGCTTTGAATGGACCCAGCACATCAACCTTTCTGGACAACCAAGTAGTGATGTTTTACATCAACAAGCAAAATGGTTCTGGATCCCTTTCTCTGTCTCAAAGCAATAAAAATTTAGACTCTGGCTTGTTTAAAAGTTTCTGGCTAGGCAATATACCTGTCAGGTCAAGAAAATCTTCTTGCAAGCTCTCTCAGCCATCAGTTGGATCCCCATAGTAGCAAACCGACCATGTCAAACCTGGGAAAATCCACAGATGGATCTTTTTGCAGCATTGGAAAATGTGAAGTGTGTGCATTTTAGCTCCATTTGTCTCGCTCCTCAAAGAATGTCACACAGAGAATTTGTAATGCAATTGGATGCAGGCCTCATCTATGCTTTCCCTCTGCACTCATACCAAGAGTGTATTAGAAAATTCAGAGGGACGGGATTCAAGTAATCTGGATTGCACCTCAATGGCTCAAGCAGATTTGATTTCCTCTGCTCCTAGCCCTCACTTCAAGACTGCCAATACCTCTAGGACAGCACCTGACTTTTCTCTATGGGGGGGAGGGCAGAAGCAGCAGGTCTTAAAGACAGGCACTGTGGCACAGCCCTGAGAGTTTAGGTAAGCGCTGTATCATGTTTCTGTGGCATTGCCTGCTGCTGCAGGCCCCGGAGAGGGGCAGCAGTGGGGTCGGCAGTATAGAGGGCTCACCTAGGGTGCCTCGAATCCTTGCCCTGGCCCTGGGTATGATCACCCCCAGATCCCTCTCTTTCGTGCAAATGAGCGAAGAAAGATAAAGTACTTCACCTCTTATACTGTTTTTGTAGCCCAAATGCATTTCTTAGTATTAAATCTTTACTACCAAATTCTTAACTGTTCAAGCTTTGCAAGATCCCTCCTCATGCTGTCTATATCTTCCATGGTGTCTATCCTATTGCATATTTTGGTATCATCTGCAGAGAGGCATATACCTTTCCTGACTGATCTGAAATATCACTTACAAAAGTGTTAAAAAGAACTGGACCAAGGATTGATCCCTGATGAACATCACTGGTAATGCCCCTATCTTCAGAGTGAACTTAGTTTACGACTACCCTTTGACGCCTCCCACTCAACCAGTTTCTTACCGAGTCACTTAAGAGTCCATCTCAAGGGCATTCGGTTAATTTATAAGACACCAATGCGGAATGGTGACAAAGACCTTGCTGAAATCTAAGTATACCACATCCAGCATGCTCTCAATCCAATTTTGTGGTCATACAGTCAAAGAAATCAATCTGATTCATCTGACAAAACCTTACCTCTAGTAAAGCTGTGTTCTCTCAGATTTGTAATCCCTTGGATTTCAGAACTGCACCATCTTCTGTTTTAGTAACATTTCCATTAATTTACTCACCATAGAGATCTGTAGTTACCAACTTCTTTCTTTCTTCTGCTTTTGTGGACAGGAACCACATTTGCCCATCTCCAGCTCTTCAGGATCACGCCTGACTCTAAAACAATAAAAAAGCAATAAAAATGTTTTTTTACAGAATTTTATGGGAACACCCCATAAATACCATGTACATATCTAAATATTGCTGACCCATGTCTTCCCCAATCATCTGGCTTCCCTGGCATTCCCACCCCAACCCAACATCTCTCCTACCCAGACACATTACCCATCCAAAGACCATACCCCTCTCAAGATTCTCCCCACCTTACACAGACCACTGATACTGACCTTCCTCAGCCTACATATCTTTAACCCATCTCTCATAATAACTAATTGTTCTGTATATACCATTTTCTACATTAATGTTATCTGTAACCCCATGTAATCATCCAAGTTTAGCACCCTTGTTTCTATGTAAACATACTGGTTCATGTTATATGTAAACCGCTCTGAATCCCACGATAGGGAGGTATAAAAAAAACCTGTCAAAGTAGTATTAAAAAAAAGTCAGCAAGTGGAGCTGTGAGTACTTACCCAAATTCTTTCAATACTCTTGGATGAATCCTGTCTGCCCCTATCACTTGCTTTTAGTTTAGCTAGCTCCTCATGAACACAGTCTTCTGAAAATCATTAGGGTACTGCCTCACTTCCATTTCTACTTGTGTCTCTTTTCTGAGGTCCCATTTCTGGCCTCCCTTCTGTAATCACAAAATAATTGTTAAGCAATTCTGCTTTATTCTCCTCTATACTTTTTTCTTAAATATGAGCTTTTTTTTTTCTTCCATTGGCATCATTGCTTTCCTGACTACTCCACCAGCTTCTCCGGATATTGCTGTTTATCTTCTCTTTCTGCGATCTCATATAGTATACAGCCTAACCTCTTTTTTTTCTTACCTTTTCAGCTGCTACTTTTGAAAACCATAGTGGTTTACTTTCCTAACAACAAAGATTTGTTGCCCTTAAAATATCTCTTTTCAGTTTTGCCCACTGAGGTTTCCTCCAGATGTCCCCATCCAGTTGACAACTCCTGGAGGTATTCCCCTATCTTTGCAAAGTTAGTTTTCCTGAAATCTAGGACCCTGGCTTGTCAATAAACCATTTTACACCTGTGCCCAAATATTGAAGCTTACCTTTTGGTGATCAGTGCACACCAGATGATCACACTTCTCATTTGTAAGCACAGAGTCCATTGTAAGCACCAAGTTCAGTATCGCTCCCTCACGCGTGGGTTCCATTACCATTGCCAGAAAACCTCTTATAGAGAATCCAATATCTTTCTATTTTTGTATGACCCTGCAGCAGGGATATTCCAGTCAGCATCTGGCAGTTGAAATCTCTTATCAATAGTTCTTCCCCTTTCATAGCAATATTGTGCGTGTCTCCACTTAAATCTAAATCTATATCTAATACTTTTTGCCTGTGAGGAAAGTCTGTATAATATGCCTATGTAAATACATTTTTTGTTTCCTTTTTCCAGACTAGCCCACAGTGCTGCCTCCTTCCCTCTAAATGCTGCAGTTCTGTGACTTTAATAATATTTTTTATATATAGTGCCATTCCTCCTCCTTTCTTCTTCCTCTAGATTATAGCTTGGTATAACATTGTCCCATTTATTGTTTTCCTTGTACCATGTCTCTGTGACTGCCACCATGTTCAAGTCAGCCTCTTCATTACAGCTTCTAAGTCTGGAACTTTATTTCTCATACTATGGGCATTGGTATATGCAGCTCTCTGGATGTTTTTCATTTTTCTCTTTTCTGTGCTATCTTTTACTTACCTGGGGGCTTTGTTCACCCATCCCCATCTCTCCTAGTTTAAAACCCTCCTCCATACATTAGTCAGTCTGTTGCGATTGGTGGATGCCTCTGCTCAGTGCCCTTAGAAAATCATGCCATGATCTGTGAAGCCAAAATACTCTGACACTCTCCGTGCAGCCAGGCTTCATCTTCTGACTCTAACCCTCGACAGGTCCTGCACACCTAACTGCTTGACCTTCTCTCCTAGAGCCACACAGCCACTTTTGATATGCTCGAGTGGAAAACTAGCAGTATCTTTTATGCCAACATGAATGAGTAGCATCAGTAGTAGGCTTGAGGAGTCTTATCAAACTTTCCGTAATGTCTCTGATCTTGGCACCACCTCCAAAGAAGACCTGTCTGGATGGTAGACTGACACCTCAAAAGGAGTGTCACCAACCACCACTACCCTGTGCTTCCTAGTGGTGGCTGATCCTACAACTGTGGGGTTTTTGAGTTCTGATATCTCCTGTTCCTGAGATATTGTCACCTCTAACACTTCCAGGTCTGCATACCGATTCCTCAGTTCTGGGGAAGGTAGAGTCTGAGTGTCAAGCCTGCAGGCCCTGATGAACTTCCATTCTGCTGGAGACCTTAGATGTATCTAGATCAATTTGATCAATGTGTACCTCTTATTGTCATAGATGCTTCTTAGCCTCACCACCTCCTCCCTCAGTTCCTCAACATCTTTACTGAGAGAGTCAACCTGCAGGCAGTCTTGCACATCCTATGAAAAGTCTCCCTCTCCCTAGTGGAGAAAATGGCTGTGATGGGATTGGGGAGGGGAGGGGCAGGTGTAGCAGAGTACACTTGGGGAGTTTCTTTAACTCTTTGTACATACTTTAACAGGGAGGTTGCAGTGCAAACTCTCTGAGCACTAGTATAGCTGCAGGACCTTGCAGGTCTGAAATTTTCAGAGGGAAACTATGCAGACCTACACGTTCCGTGGGGAGTCTGAAGATTGACCACTTTATGAAAACCTTTATGCAGTCTAGGCAGAGTATTAATGCCATGGGTGTATTTATAGTTGGCACTAGCCATATTTGTTTCTTCCTCTTGTTAATCTTACAAATCAAGCTGTTTTATACCCTTTGGCTTTTGGATTTTGACTTTAGCCATACATAATTTATTTGGGTAAACCCTTGCCCTGGTTGTTTTTGAGCCATAGGATTTTTAAAACAGGAACCTTGAGACAGTTTTAAGCTTGCTAATTTGCATCTTTAAGCTCAAATTTGAAAAATACAGATTTGCAAAAATTTACAAAAATAACTTTAGGAATCTGCCTACCATTTTTGAGATGATATACTACTTATTTCTCTCTGTTGAAAGAAAAAAATCAGTTAGTAGTTTTCACATTTAATAGTGTGCTGAAGATGGTTTGTTTTTTTTAATTGAAATATAATGTGTATAGCTTATTGTTCCCTTATAGTATTTTCTACTTCGTTGCCAGTAGCTGCTGGTGGATTTTATATTGGGGCCCTCTATGGTTCCATAGAATATGAAACATGAAAAGGAAGCAAAATAACTGCTGGGTATTACAAGGCCACACATGTAATATACTGCAGATCAATTAACGAGTCTTTTACTAACAGTCATGGTGCTCTATATGCTGCAGGGACTATAGGAATAAACTGTGCCCTGTGGCAGATAGTGTGCTGTTAGTAAATGACCTCCCCCACCCCACCCTCCCGGGGAAAAAGCAAAATGTGAGTAACCACCACACCACCATTAAAAGGGATACATCTTCCTGTTTTAAGATAAGTCCTAAGATGTATTGGTCATAGTGACACGCTGCAGGTGACAATTTTGATGAGAACTTTTCAGAGAATGATAGATAGCAACTATAAATTAGATGCTTTGGCTTTTTTCCATTTCTTCCCTCATCTTATTAGAGATGGTAATATTACATTTTGTATATGAAATGCCCTTGTGTATTTCATGTAGAACCAGGCCTAACAATCTGAATTATATAACAGTATTAAACTTTCCAATGTATTTTCTTTAAATTGTCACATACGTCAAACTAGTAGTAAGCATTGATAGTAATACATTTTGTTGTGTATCCTAACCCTGTTGTAGTTTAGGTCCTAATTGTTAGCACTTTAGTCTGAATCACCTGTGCACCACTTGTTCCAGATTCAGGCTCCAGAAATAAAATCATCTTTAGTTTAGAAGAGAGTGGTGCAGTAGAATTTTCTCAGCATCCTTACTGATTATAGCCATATATGATAGTGCTGACCGATCAAGGCCTTCAGGAAACATGTCAGAGTTCTCATCGCACATGTTCCACAAAAGATGGAATCTCTCAAATACCTGTGCTGATCTCCTCTTGAGTAGTGCTGTCATTCTAAGCACAGTAGTCTATATGTTGTACCTTTTATATGTTACTGTAGCCCTAGGCTAATGCTTTTAACCTTTTGATGCTTCTAAGATTTCCCCTAAAATATTCAACAAAACAGAGTAGGCCACTTGGGGCCATGATGAAATGAAAACTCTGCCCCTCAAGAGTATGAGCAGTTAAGGAGCTTGGGGGGCATAGGCAGAGTTTGGTTTGTTTGCCCCATCCTCTCCCAAAACTGTATTCTGCTGTGTGTGCCTAAAACTGGATAGCTGTGTTATTGCTTTGGAAGGCTTCAGACTTTGACAACAAGATGGGATCGTAACGGTATGAGGAAAGGTCTAATCCAGATGTGAAAAATCTCTTCTGTGCCTTATTTGTAAGCATCTTTGTCACCAGAGGGCTACAGAATAGTAATTCTGTGCAGTCAGGCAGCTTGGTATAACAGTGTTGGCAGTTTTGTGGCACATAGGTTGGAAATGACAAGAGATTGTGCACGCTTAGCAAACCATTTCATCAGTGCATCTTTTCCAACAGGATAACTGGTGATTTGATTGGCCCTATGCCTCATTTATTCATAAAAGTTTCTTATGGAATTTTTGAATGCTAGTAGTTGCAGTCCCGAATGACTTGTGTTAAAGGACATCAGATCGATCTTTGTATTGCAAAGTAAACGTAGTGACATAGAAGATGGCAGTAGAAAAGGACCAATTGGCTCACCCAGTCTGACCCTACTGTGCTGCCCCAAATCTACTTGAATGAATTCAGTCACTCAGATGCAGCTTGCTTACTTATGTAGCAAGAATCCTCTACAGTATTTGACACTAATCTTTTCTGTAAATGTGTTGATTGTATTCTTGGTTGGTACATTGTCTGAATAAATGTCTACCTCCTCCCCCCCTCCCAAAAAAAAACACTGGATGCTGGAACACTTCTCTTTTGCTTAATCTAGTTACCTACCCATAAGCATGGGTTATGCATATTTGGGTATTGTTTAAAAAAATGCCATACCTTTACAATCAGGAAAAATTTACAAATGACTGAATCACCTTCAGCATCATGTCTGGAAGAAATTGTATTTTGAAGTGAAAAATAATTTCCATATTAGCTTATTCAAGAAGAGAAAAGCTTAGTCTGCCGCCCTGTGAGGGCCCTTGCTTATGCTTGTCCCTTACCCCATGCTTCTCTGTAAACAAAGGAAGGTGCTGATGAGCCAGACCCTTTTCCTTTATGGACTGCCCTCTGAGGCTGGCAAAGCAAACTGAAAAAGAGGCAATTAGGAAAAACCCCTGAGCAGCCAATTTCCTGTAAAGATTCTGAAAGGATATTCCCCATCAGCAGAGGAGGGAGCAGAATCATTTTTAGCCACTGCTGTGGAACCCTTATAAATTTGTGTTTATAAAGTTTTTTTTTTTAACAGTTTTTATATTTTGTCCCTTGACCACTTTATATTTTATTTTAATTTATTTTGTAATGTCATGTGTTTTTATTATTGCTGCTATCCCTGTTAATCTATCCACTGTTTTATTGCTGATTTTTATTCATTTGTAAAAGTTGTACACTAATTTTTAATGTCAAAATCAAAGTATTTAAAGAATACGGCTTCTATTTAATGTGGTTATGGAACCAGCTAGAATAAAGTGTGATTGTATAGTAGGCTGGACCCCGGAGGTCATGTTCATTTTTGTTACAAATGCAATAAACTCACTTTACAGCTTTTGGTGTCAGTCAGTCAATTTCTATTGCTGCAGACCAGTATGTATCAAAATATTTGATGCTGTGGCTAGCTGATGGGGCAAAAGCTTGCCCCCAATCATTTGAGAAATGCCCAGTGGAAGGTATCTAAATTATAAATTATCTTGAAGTTGTCATCGGAACTTTTGATTGTTGCAGCAAAGCACAGATACACAAGGGATATGAGTGCTTTTTCAGTTATGTATTTTTTTATAATTTAGTGCTTAATTGTACATCACATAGTCTTATTTAACTAGTAATGGCAGCGCCTAACCAAGCAATGTTCCCTCTAATTTTCTGTAGGCTGTGTGCACATAAAATATCAGCTGTGCAGCTTTTGAAGGAAGGTTAAATTTTTGTGCGCAACATAACGACACTCGGAGTTATATACTTTAAAATTTGACTACACGTCAGAATACAGTATGTACACCACATTGATTGCACTAGAAAATATTGTAGAACTTGTGAAAAACGTAAATACACAACAACCTTTACATTTTAAGATGTCTGTGTTTTCTATCAGAATCAGAACCGTAATTTTTGTGCGGTCTGTTGTAAAGTATGTGCGCTCGCTTGGCGAGGTGTGTGCGCGCGCACACGCGCACAGCTTAGAGGGAACAGTGAACCCAAGGATATACTGTGGAGTTTGGGGGTTCAGTCAATTTTGCTTTATTTGGCAGATTGACTCCATGCAGTGCATGCTGGGACACACTTCATTGGGGTCAGATGGAGGCAGTAGCATGTGGACAGCACTCCTGTCTCCCATCACCATATGGGAGGAGGGGCCTCAGGGAGGCCATAGCAACCACCAATTGTATTTTAGGAGGAGATGGGGGGGTGAGGGGTAGGGACTACCAGGCCACCAATGTGTCATTGCAAGTCATAGTTGGGAGTAGGGACTACTAGATCACCAATGCTTTAATTGGAATCAGAATGGGGGGATGCCACTGGGGCCACCAGTGATGGGTTTTTGGAATGAGTTGGCTGGGAATTGGGGGTCTGGGCCTGATTGGGTCATTTGAGCTGAAGTGTCCAACTTCACCTCATGATCCTTTTGCTTCCCAATACATCTTTATGTGTGCCGAAGCTGGTGTAACATCCAGCATTAAGAGTGTAAAAAAAAAAAAATTCTACTAATTTTCAGCCCAGATTTTTACATTGGAAGCAATTAGTTGCCCTGATATTTGCATGTAGTTAGCATGCCTAGTGTGCTATGCTTTGGTGCAGTGGTTTTGCTCTGGATTCTGCTACACAAGCTTGCTCTCTGCACTGGAAGCAAGACTAGCATGGGAAAATCTTAATCAAAACTCTGCATCAGAGTATTGTGAAGTTTGCTACATCAAGGCCTTTGTCTTAAAAGAATACATCTTAATTAATTGCCTCAATAACTACCCAGCCCCCCCCCAATTGCTTGTTTGCTTATTTATTTAGTAGTATTTGGCTCACGCCTTTCCAGTAGTAGGTCAAGGCATGTTACAATCGTGTACTGTAGGTATTTTCCTGTCCTCAGAGGACTTACAATCTAAGGTTGTACCTCAGGAAATGGAGGGTTAAGTGACTTGCCCAAGGCTACAAGGAGAGTCAGTGGGATTTGAACCCTGGTCTTTCTGATCTCAGGTTGCTGCCCAACCTCTAGACGATGACTACTACTCCAACAAAAGCATGCCTCCCTTTTGACAATGTGTGCCACGCCAATCCCCTTGTGGGGGTTGGGGATGGCTCTCTGCCTTCTTGGATGCCTGGAAAGAGATTCTGACAGACAAATGGATCCTAGAAATCATCTCCAGGGGCTACTGCGTCAGTTTCTCCAGTGCCCCACACCAACGTACCTGCACTTATCAAAACACCTCAAAAGCTGATTCCTATTGTGGCTGCAGAGATACACTCACTCCAGACATTGAGGGCCATAGAACCTGTTCCACCAGAGGAGGTTGATCGTGGCTTCTACTCCAGGTACTTCTCGATCCCCAAGAGGTCCAGCAGCATCTGCCCCATCCTCAACCTCCATAACTTGAATAAATTCATCCACAGAGAGAAGTTCTGGTTGTATTCCTTGGGCTCCTTCCTTCCACTCATACAAACCGACTGGATGGCATCACTGGACTTGCAGGATGCATGCACCCACATCCCCATCCACCATGCCCATAGGAGATGATATCTGTTTCTGTGTGTTCGGCAAACACTGTCTGTACAGGATGCTCCCTTTTGGCCTCCCCCTGCCCCAAGGGTCTTTACAAAATATATCCCCGGGGATTGCTGCACATCTCTGCAAACTTGGCATATGTTTTTCCCTACCTGGATGACTGGCTCCTTGCAGCACCCTCACAATAGATCAGGACATATGTCGAGCAGACAACCATTCTTCTTTCAATCATTGGTCTTGAATAGCAGGTACTATCTCTTATGTGTTTATGTACAGTGTTGCGTGTGCCTTGTAGTGCCATACAATTAAGTAGTGTAGTAAAAAAAAATGTTTGGAATATACAGTGGAATTTATCTAATCTACAAGGACATGAATGTAATGTTAGTAGCCCATTTTATAATGTCTTATACTAGGCTGTTTCACAAATAGATAATAGTTTAATATGCTCATGTCTCAAAGTGCTTACAATATAAATGGCCAATGAAACAAACTGCACTAGGCTTTGAACACAGAAGCATAGAAAAATGACGACAGAAAAAGACCATGTGGCCTATCTAGTCTGTCCTTCCATATAAACAACTACAACAGTCCCCTTTTTTCCTTTAGAGATCCTCTGTGTTTGTTCCATGCTTTTTTGAATTCAGATACTGTCCTCTCTATCACCTCCACTGGGAGACTATTTCACGGATCCACCACTCTTTCCGTAAAGAAGTATTCCTTATTGTCCCTCCAGTCTAGTCCCGAACTCTGGAGTTTATGCTCCTCTTCCAGCAGCTTGGAGACTGAGAAACATCATTTCTGTGATGTCATGGGTACATAAGTACAGACACCTCCTTCACACTCCAGTTCTCTGTCTCCAAGCAGCTGGAGGATTAGTGAGCCTGGTGGTTCGGGGCTCACTGGAGGAGCAATTAAGGAAAGTTAGGGCTTTTCATTTAATTTAGTTTCATTTAGTTTAAAAAAAAAGTAGAAGGCTAACTCTTCCTTTATTTCTTTGGTTTTTGTACTTTAGTGATAGTTGAGGTTGAGCCCTCCCCCCCTCCAGTTGATTTCGGTGGGGAGCACGGGGCAGCTTAATTTTGGAGCAGTCACCTCCGGGGCAAGCGTCTTTGCGGTGACTGCAGAGCTGGCGGTGATTGCGGCCCATAGCCAGCGCAGAAGAGTCTGCCTGCCAGAGCTATTGGGTCGCAGATGTCAGAGGGCCTGTCAGTTTTCCGGCGGCTCTGCTCGGAGGGGGATCTCTGCAGCATCGGCTCCTGGTTCGCCCGAGGCGGCAGCTCTCGCTTGGCGATTGAGCACTGCAGGAGAAGGGCTTCCCTTCACAGAAGAATTGAGGTACCATTTAATTTGTTGAGCGGGAAGCAGGGCGGGAGCCAGCAGTGCACTGAGACGCGGCCGGGGAGATCAGGCCGGGCCACGTGTCAGTTGCGCTGGAAAACGCTGGGTTCAGTCAGCGGCTACAGATTGTCGCTTTATAAGAGGGGGAGACCTTGTTTTCGCTCCCTTTCCCCAGGGGTTGCCTGGGGGGGACCTCTTTTGAGGGGATTGCAAAAAAAAAGAGTTTTTATTGCATTCGGGAGTAAAGGTGTTGGGCTGTGCATTGAACCCTAGACAGGTTTGGGGAGCAGCCTCTAGGGCAAAATGCCTTCTAAAACGCTATGTTTGTGGTGCAGGGCAAAGCGGAGCGCGGTGTCCGAAGCAGGGGTGTGTAGGAGTTGCAGTGTGGAGTCTGTGGCTATGGACCAGGGCTTGGAGGTGGTAGCAGAGGCTCAAGGAGGAGGGCCTGCCGTCCTGTTGGAGCCAGGGTCCCCTCTCCCTCCAACCCCAGAGCCAGTGCCTGGAACCTCCTCTACTCCGGAGGTACGGAACTCACAGCCCCCGTTAGCGGGGGGACTGGCAGTGATTTTTCCGCCAGAGTTTGTGGCGGTAATCCAGCTGGCTTCGCCATCAGGGGTCACAGATTCTCTGCTGGGGGTAAAGAGACCGGGAACACCTCTGCTGGCAGGAGTTTCAGGTTCAGCGGTGAAGAGGCCCAGAGCGGAGAAGGACTCGATCGTCTTGGAGGGTGACTGTTCGGAGGACCCGGACCTGGATTTGGACTAAGAGTTGGAGGAAGGCGAGGTTATGGAATAGGAAGATCAGGCAAGAGTGGTTCGCGTATTTCGATGAGAGGGAGTTACCCACACTCATTTCAGAGACTCTCAAAGCTCTTAATATGCCCTCCGGAGTTCAGGCGGAGAGACAGCCCTGGAGGACCCATTACTGCAGGCCTTTAGAAAGACTCAGAGGGCTTTCCCGATGCACAGAGTGATTCGGGAAATGATTCAGGAGGAATGGGACCTACCCGAAACAGCTCTCAAGGGGTCTAGGGTTATGGCGCGGCTGTATCCTCTCATGGACCAGGATCGGGAGTTGTTCAAGTCTCCCAGAGTGGATGCAGCTGTATCAGCAGTCACCAAGAAGGCTACCATTCCGGTAGAGGGTAGTGCTGCCCTCAAGGATGCCCAGGACCAGAAACTGGAGACCTTGTTAAAGCAGGTTTTTGAGGTGAATGCGCTGTCCTTGCAAGCCTCCATTTGTGGGGTGTGGGTGGCGAGAGCATGTCTTCGCTGGGTGCAGCGTATTCAAGGTGACCAGTCGGAAGATACAGCGGAGGAAGTGGCGAGATTGGAGTCCAGAGCGGCCTATCTGGCGGATATTCATTATGACCTTATCAGAGGCCTGTCCAAGAGTATGTCTTCGGCAGTGGCAGCGAGACGTTATCTTTGGCTGCGCAATTGGGCGGCAGACAGCTCGTCGAAGGCTAGGCTTAGTAAGCTCCCTTTCAGGGGGAAGCTCCTTTTTGGAGAAGATTTGGATAAGATCGTAAAGGATTTGGGAGAGTCCAAAGGCGGTAGGGCTGCCGAAGGTCAGGCAGAAACAGGGGCGAGCGCCTTCTCTGCCAAAAGGACAGCAGAGAGAGTTTCGGTGTTTTCGATCCCCGAGGTTTGGGCAAAGTCAGAGAGCGCGATTCCCCTATAGGAACCAGGGGTTTCAAGGCTTCTGAGGAGCGGGGAGAGGGTTTGCGGCACCCTTTTCCTCCTCCTCCTCCCATCTCCGTAAGTCCCAATGAAGCCAGGGGGGAGACCGTTCCCATGGGGGGTGGTTTGCAGGAATTTTATCCTGCCTGGGTCCGAGTTACCTCAGATCAGTGGGTGCTGGAGGTTATTCGAGAAGGGTATGCCTTGGAGTTGCAGCACCCAGTGATGGATTCCTTCGTGCAATCTCCCTGCAACGCCCACATAAAGTGCAGGGCAGTGCGGGAGACCATACAAAGGTTGTTGTCTCTCAAGGCCATAGTGCTGGTGCCTCCTGACCAATTAGGCTGCGGTCGAAACTCCATTTACTTCATAGTCCCATAGAAGGAAGGGACATATTGACCAATTTTGGATCTCAAAAAAGTAAATCGCTGTCTCCACATGTCTCATTTTCGGATGGAAACCCTGCGGTCCGTCATCGTGGTGGTATGGAAGGGAGCGTTTCTTATGTCCCTGGACCTGTTTGAGGCGTATCTTCACATTCCGATTCAGCAGCAGCATCAGAAATTCCTCAGATTCGCGGTTCCTATGGGGCACTTTCAGTTCCAAGCGTTGCCTTTCAGTCTAGCTACAGCGCCACGGGTGTTTACCAAGGTTATGGTCGTCGTCGTGACAGCCTTGCAAAAGGAGGGCATATTGGTACACCCTTATCTAGACGATTGGTTAATCTGAGCAAAGTCCAGGGAGGAGAGCGAGTCGGCTACAGCCAAGGTAGTGGTGTTCCTACAAAGTCTCAATTGGGTAGTCAACAGGTTGAAGAGCAAGTTGAAGCCGTCTGAGTCTAGAGCATCTGGGAGCGCACTTTGACACCAGTGCGGGAAGAGTTCTTCTTCCGCGGAAGCAGGCGCTAGCGCTCAGGCAGTTGGTCCGTGAGTTTCTCCACAGGCAGCGTCCCACGGCGTGGCATTACCTACAGTTGCTCGGGACGATGGCGGCAATTCTTGAGTTGGTCCCCTGGGCACGGGCTCACATGCGACCATTGCAAAGAGCGTTGTCGAGAACGTGGTCACATCAGAACGATCTCTTGTCAGAGTGCCTCCCTTGCCCCCCGGAGATGTGCAAGGCCCTTCAATGGTGGTTGCGTCCTGAATGTCTCGAGAAAGGAATGCCATTAGAGGCGCCGGTGTGGCTATCGCTGACGACGGACACAAGTCTCTACAGCTGGGGGCTCACTTTCAAGGAAGGTTCGCTCAAGGTCAATGGACCGAGCTGGAAAGGGGTTGGTCGATCAATAGGTTAGAGTTGAGAGCGGTAGCTCTAGCGCTTCGACTTTCAGCCTTATCTTCACAGGAAAGCCATTCGGGTATTTTTCGACAACGGAACCGCAGTGGCTTACATCAACCATCAAGGAGGAACGAGCAGTGTAGCGCTTGAGACGGAGGCCCAGAGTTTGTTCGAATGGGCTGAAGAAAACCTGGAAGCATTGTCGGCAGCGCATGTACTGGGGAAAGACAACGTACAGGCCGACTTCTTGAGCCGAGTAAAGGTAGACCTGGGGGAGTGGGTTCTTCACCCAGAGGTTTTTGCGATGCTGGTGCGGCGCTGGGGGACACCGGTCATGGATCTGATGGCGACTTTTCAGTCGGCTCAAGTAGATCATTTCTTCAGCAGAAGGAAAGAGCAGATGTTTGAAGGCCTGGATACGCTCATTCACACCTGGCCGGAAGGGCACCTCCTATAAGTGTTCCCTCGGTGGGTGCTAATCGGTCGAGTGTTGCAGCGCATAGAAAGCCACAAAGGACAGGTAGTCTTAATTGTGCCAGATTGGCCGAGGAGACCGTGGTATGCAGACCTCATGAGGCTGGTGGTCGCGGACCCGTGGCGGCTTCCCCTGTGGGTTGATCTGCTGTCTAAGGGACCCTTGCTCATGCCTCAGGTGGCTCTATTCTCGCTTATGGCTTGTCTCTTGAGAGGGCGAGGATGACTGCAAAGGGGATATTCAGTGGCGGTGATTTCCACCTTGCTGAAGGCTTGTCGGTCGACCTCGTTGGCTTATATCAGAGTTTAGCAGATTTTTGAGCATTGGTGTGTGAGTAGGCATATTGTGGCGCTAAAGGCCTCTCTCCCACAGGTTTTGGCTTTCTTGCAGGAAGATTTTCAAAAACGTTTGGCGGCGGCGGCGTGAGTGCAGCTGGCAGCGTTGTCCTGTTATAGGGGCAAGGTTCGAGGAGTAGCCCTTGGGGGGGCATCTGGATGTAAAGCGATTTTTGAGAGCGGTGTCCCTCTTGAGGCCCCCTCGCCCACAAATAGTGCCAGCTTGGGATCTCCCTTTAGTCTTACAGGCGCTGGTAAAAGAGCCGTTTGAGCCACTGTCAAGGGCGTCTTTAAAGGATCTTACTCTTAAAGTGGTGTTCTTGATAGCTATCTGTTCTGCTAGGCGAATTTCAGAGTTGCAAGCTTTATCCTGTCGGAGGCCTTTTCTATCCTTTTTGGGGTCTAAAGTGGTTTTGAGGCCAGTGCTGTCCTTGCCTAAGGTGGTGTCAGTGTTTCATGTGAATTAGGTAGTTTCTTTGCTGGTGTTTAGCGCAGGCAGCGAGGGACAGCCTTCGGAGCGGCTACATCTTTTGGATGTTCGAGCGTTGAAGAGGTATTTGCGGCAGACAGCTGGCTTCCGTAAATCGGATAGGTTATTTGTTCTCTTTGCGGGGCCTTGCAAAGGAGAAGCAGTGTCGAAAGCCTCCATTGCGTGATGGGTGAAGGAGGCCATAGCGTTGGCATATCTTCTAAAAGGCAGGTTGGTGCCGGAAGGACTAAGAGTTCATTCTACCAGAGCTCAAGCGGCATCGTGGGCAGAGTGCAGTTTGGTACCTGCAGCAGAGATTTGTAAGGCAGCTACCTGGTCTTTGCTCAATTCCTTTGTTAAGCATTATTGTCTGGATTTTCATGCGGGCCGGGATACCTGTTTTGGATTGGCAGTGCTTCAGGCTGGTCTACAGGATCCCTCCCGATAAGTGATATCACTGCTCTGTTACATCTCCAGAGTTCAGGACTAGACTGGAGGGACGATAAGGAAGGTGAAATTAGACTTACCTGCTAATTGTTGTTCCTTGAGGAACTCCAGTCTAGTCCCATATCCCACCCTAGTGAGTCCGGTGGAATATAGCCTGAAGCTTAGGAGTCTTACAGGTAAGCTACAGTTAATGAGATGAAAAGATATGGTTCTTCACGGTAAGGTGTGGACTGGAGTATGGGTGGGTTTCAGCGTCCTTCATGGAGGGGAGGGACGGGCCTCAGCACTTGTTAGGCACTGTAAATAAGAGAAGAGTTTAAGTATTCATAGTGTTCTCTTACATCATATTCAGTTTTGGGTTAGTGTGTTTAATGCATTGGTATCTGTTACTTGTTGCTCCGGGGAGCCTATGTTGTCAGTAGTTTACTGGAGTGTGAAGGAGGTGTCTGTACTTATGTACCCGTGACATCACAGAAATGACGTTTCTCAGTCCAAGCTGCTGGAAGAGGAGCATAAACTCCAGAGTTCGGGACTAGACAGGAGTTCCTCAAGGAACAACAATTAGCAAGTAAGTCTAATTTCACCTTTCTGCATATCACTCCTGAATCTATCCCCTTTCACCCTCATCCCACGTCCCCTTGTAGCAGAACTTGCTTTCAATCGAAAGAGGCTCTCCCCCTGTGCATTTATGCCATGGAGGTATTTAAACGTCTCGATCATATCACCTCTATCCCGCCTTTCCTCTAAGGTGTACATATTAAGATCCTTAAGTCTGTCCTCATATGCTTTATAATGAAGACCACTAACCATTTTAGTAGCCACCCTCTGTGCTGACTCCATCCTGTTTATATCCTTTTGAAGGTGCGGTCTCCAGAATTGCACACAATACTCCAAATGAGGTTGCACTGAAGACTTTATACAAAGGCACTATCACCTCCTTTTTTCTGCTAGCCCTTCCTTTCTGTATGCACCCAAGCATCCTTCTAGCTTTTTCTGTCACCTTTCCTACCTGTTTAGCTACTTTAAGATCATCAGACAACCATGCCTAGATCCTGCTCTTCTTTAATGGACAAAAGTACTTCACCTCCTATACTATATTGCTCCCTTGGATTGCTGCAGCCGAAATGCATGACCTTGCATTTTTTAACATTAAATCTCAGCTGCCACATTCTATACCATTCTTTAAACTTAGCTAGATCCCTCCTCATGTTATCTACACCTTCCTGAGTGTCTACTCTATTGCAGATTTTGGTATCATCCTCAAAGAGTCAAACCTTACCCGACAGCCCTTCCACTATATCACTAACAAAGATGTTAAAAAGAATCGGACCAAGGACAGATCCCTGGGGCACACCACTGGTAACTTCCTTCTCCTTAGAGTGAGCTTCATTTACCTGTACTCTTTGTTGCCTCCCACTCAACCAATTTCTAACCCAAGCAGTAACTTTAGGGTCCATCCCTAGGGTGCTCAGTTTGTTTATGTCGCCTGTGAGGAATGGTGTCAATGGCTTTACTGAAATCTAAATACACCACATCTAGGGCTCTTCCTCGGTCCAACTCCATGGTCACCCAGTCAAAGAAATCAATCAGATTTGTCTGACAAGACCTGCCTCTGGTGAATCCATGCTGCCTTGGATCCTGTAATCCGCTGGATTCCAGAAACCTCACTATTTTCTCTTTCAGCAGCATTTTCAATAATTTACTCGCCACTGAAGTTGAACTAACCAGTCTTTAGTTTTCAACCACATCCTTACTACTGCTTTTGTGTAAAG
Organism: Ichthyophis bannanicus; assembly: GCA_033557465.1. Lineage (NCBI taxonomy): Eukaryota > Metazoa > Chordata > Amphibia > Gymnophiona > Ichthyophiidae > Ichthyophis > Ichthyophis bannanicus. Next base: position 56,746,649 of record CM066044.1, on the reverse strand, counting down.
GGACCACATGAGCCTCTCCAGTCCTTTGGCACCACTCCCGACTCCAACGAGGCATTGAAAAGGTCAGTCAGTGGAGCTGCTAGAATGTTCCCAAGTTCCCTCAGTATTCTAGGGTGAATCCCATCCGGTCCCATCGCTTTGTCTACTTTAAGTTGAGCTAGTTTCTCACAAACACAGTCTTCTGAAAATTGTTCAAGGTGCCACTCGCTTCTGTTCCTGTTTGTGGGTGTTTTCTGAGGTCCTGTTTCTGGTTCTTCATCTGTGAACACAGAACAGAAATATTTGTTAAGCAATTCTGCTTTATTCTCATCAGCTTCTACATATTCCTCCCCTTCACAATACCACTTTTTGCCCTTCCTCTTCTCACTAACATATCTGAAAAATGTCTTATCCCCCCATTTTATTGCATTGGCTATTTCCTCCTCTTTTTTGCATCTTTGCTTTTCTGTTTTTCCAAATATAGATGCCTCTTCCTCTCTCTGTGATCTCTTGTATTTCACAAAGGCCTCCCTCTTTTTCTTCACCTTTTCAGCTACTTCTTTCAAAAGCCATAGCGGTCTCCTTTTCCTTTTACCTTTTACCTTTATTTACCATTTTAACAAAAAGGTTGGTTGCCCTTAAAATATCCCCTTTCAGTTTTGCCCACTGTTTTTCTTCACTCCTCCAGCTGTTCCCATCCTGCTAATGACTCTGAGGTATTGGCCCATCTTGGCAAAGTTAGTTTTCCTAAAGTCTAAGACCCTCGCTTTTGAATGGATTCTAACAGCCCTAGCCCTAGCCCTAATACTGAACCACACCATCTGATGATCACTGGATGCAAAATGATCTCCCACTGTAACATCAGAAACACTTTCACCATTGGTAAGCACCAAGTCCAGTATGGCCCCTTCACATGTGGGGTCTGTTACCAATTGCCTGAATAGTTCTCCCTGTAGAGAATCCAGGATCTCCTTACTTCTAGATGATACTGTAGCAATCAACATCTGGCATATTGAAATCCCCTATCAGTAGCACTTCCTCATTTCTGGCAATGCTGTGTATGTCTTCAATTAACTCTGTCCATCTTTTCCTCTTGTAAAGGAGGTCTGTATATCACGCCAATGCGAATAGATTTCTCTTTCCAGTTTAACCTACAGTGCCTCCTCTCCCTTTTAAGCGCTGTAATTCCAAAGCTTTTTTTTTAATTGTTTTCAGACAAATTACAATATAACACCTCAAAAAGTTACAAATTAAGATGATGCAACCCTTTGAACATAATAGCAAAAAACAAAAGGCCATAACAGCCCACCCCAACACTAACCCTCCCCATATCATGTGAATATCCTAGAAGAGGGCAATAAAAGGTAGAAAGAAAGAAAGGCTTACAAGGACTTTGACACCAGTAAAATTGCTCATACCAAGTGCAAACATGATTAAGTAAATGCCCCTTACTTCACAACATATTGTGCTTCCAATATATATCCATATAGGGTTTCCATTTAAGCAAAGTAGAAGGCATAGAGGTTGTGCAAATTGTGGCATCTGTTCATATTTACAACATAGACGATTCCACCATGTGTGCCAGCTGAGATCAGCTGTATGTGTCCAATTAGCAGTTATGAGATGCAGAGCCACTCCCATCATGAAGTCAAATAGAAAATGACAATCCCTCTGTAACGATGAGATGCCAGTTGTTGACTGGAAAACTATAATAGACCAAGAGAAGAGTGGCCCTGAATCCCAAAACCTCTTGGATTTGGTTCCAAATCGAAATACAGTAGGACTGAACATTAGGGCTGTCAAATACCACATGCCTTAGAGCAGAGGTACTCAAATCCAGTCCTGGAGGGCTGCAAACCAGTCAGGTTTTTTGGATATCTCTAATGAATATGCATGAAATATATTTGCATGCACTGCCTCCATTGTATTTGAATCTATCTCATGCATATTCATTAGGGATATCCCGAAAACCTGACTGGTTTGTGGCCCTCCAGGACTGGATTTGAGTACCTTTGCCTTACAGTGCCGACATCCCTATGTCAAGACCAACACACATTACCAATAGACTTGTCCCACTTGGAAACCTTTACAGGGGTAAAATGAGCTCTGTGTGCAAAGAAATATAATGCTTGGGAGACAGAGGTGGCTTGAGAGACTCTAATTAGTTTACCCCAGAACTTCCCAAATGATTCCGGAGAAAGAGTATCCCCAGTATCATGCTCCCATCTCCACTGAGTGTCAATAGAATGTATGGACTGACGGGCTACCAATTGATAATAAGAAGTTAAAACAACAAACGGGGGAGGTGTGCTGGAACAATGTCATGTGCATGCACTATGAAATGATATCTGGCACCAAAACAGAAATATTTGCAGAACATCTGTGCAGAATATTGCTATTTCCATATTGTCCTGCTGGACAAGTGGGTTCTGTTCCCAGAAGATTGGTGGAGACAACCAATGAAAAGTCCAGGTTACTGCTATATTTCTATTCGCCTCAGTCACCAGAGGCTCTTCAGTATTTCTTTGTCACCAGAAGATGGAAGATGGATTTTCTCCTCTCTGAAGAAAATCTGAAGATTAAGAGGAAAAGATTGATTTAAACGCTCATGAACGACCACCTTAAGGGTGACTCACTTGAGCGTGATGTGGAAGGCTCCACTAGATGGCAGTCCTTTTGGTAACCATAGGAGAAGGCCATTACTAATACGGGGTACTTCCCTTTGGCCTGGCCACCTTGCCAAGAGTGTTCACAAAGTGGCTAGCAGTGATAACCACCCATCTGTGCCTACAAAGGGTGTTCATCTTCCCCTACTTGGACGACTGGCTTATCAAGGGTGGCACAGCCGCAGAGGCCAGTCAGGGCACAGAATGTACAATCCTTCTCCTGCAGCACCTAGGGATCATCATCAACTACCCCAAATCACATCTCTCTCCAGTACAAGACAGAGTTCATCAGTGCTCAGTTGGACATGGTGTGGGCCAGAGCCGCCCTCCCTCAGGACAGGGTAGAACACCTCAAATAGCTGGCAGGGGCAGTCCAGCACTGCACAACCATGCCGGCTTGCCTTCTCCTCCGCCTGCTGGGACACATGGCCTCCATGGTTTATGTCACACCCCTAGCCCGCCTGCACATGTGGACAGCCCAGGCCACAGGCTGACTCCGGGACAGGGTCAGAGTCCTCCCGCCAGCTGGCGAGATCCCTCAACTGATGGCAGAACCATGGCCCCCTTCAGGCAGGGATGCCCTTCTAGGCGCCCCACTGCAGTGTACCCTGACCACAGATGCTTCTCTCCAGAGTTGGGGGAGCTCACTGCAGAATTCACCTCACTCAGTAGGGAATCTCTACTACAAATCAACCTCCTGGAACTCTGGGCGGTAGCCCTTACCCTATGTGCGTTCTGCTCCCTCTTGCGGAACAGATCTGTACTGGTCCAGATGGACAACCAGATCGTAATGTTCTTTATAAACAGGCATGGGTTCATATTCCCTCTGCCAGGAAGCTATAGCTCTTCTTGGCTTTGCAGTGCGCAACAGCATGCTCCTGCGAGCGGACTACCTCCTGGGCCAGGACACTACCTGGCAGACAGACTCAGCAGAGTCCTCCGCCCTCACAAGTGGCATCTCAATCCTGCAGTGGCGAAGAAGTTCTTCCCTTTTCGACTCTCCTGACAATGCGCAACTGGCTCGCTTCTGCTCCAGGCAGCTGCACCCACAGAGGGTAGCGGCAGACACGTTCCTGATCTAGTTTGTGGTCCCCATTCTGGATCTCAAGGGGGGTCCATGAGCACTTGCGCATCCTGCGCTTCCGGATGGAAACCTTGTGCTCCGTGATTCAAACAATGCACCGAGAATATTTCTTGGCTTCTCTGAAACTGACAGGCATATTTTCATATCCCAATCCGAGCAGATCAGCAAAGGTTTCTGCATTTTTCCATGTTTGCCTCTCACTATCAATTCACTGCCCTCCCCTTTGGGTTATCCACCACTCCCGAGGACATTCTCTAAAATCATGATGATGGTGGTGGCTGTGGCACCAAGGGATCTGTGTCCATCCATATCTGGACAACTGGCTCATCTGGGGCCGTTCCCTTTCAGAAGAGTCTCGGGTGGCATCCCAAGTGGTATCCTTTTTGGAAAGCCTCTGCTGGGTGATCAGTCGGGTAAAGAGCTAGCTGATGCCTTCCCAGTCCCTGGCATTTCTGGGAGCACATTTCGATACTCGAGTAGACAGAGTGTTTTCCTGCTAGATGAAAAATTCAAGACAGTTGGATTGCCTGGCACTGTTCTGTGTACAGCAGGCTCCAAGAGTCTGGGATTCTCATCAGCTTCTCAGACTGATGGCAGTGACCATAGAGAGAGTGCCATAAGCGCATGCTCACATACAACCACTCCAGCAGTCCTTGCTGACTTGGTGATCCCAGAGTTCTCAAGAGTTTGAGAGCAGGCTCACGCTCTCGATGATAATGAAGGCCAGTCTGCAGTGGTGGCAGCAGCGCTGTCATCTGAGCAAGGGCATGCCACTGGACGATTTCTTCTGGATCCTTCTGATGACTGTTACCAGTCTCTCAGGCTGGGGAGCCAATTGCTAAGACCGTATGGCCCAGGGCAATTGGAACTGCAGAGAAACGGTGTCGTCCATCAACCATCTCAAGGTGAGGACCATCAGGTTAACTCTTCTGCATTTTGAGTGTTTTTGGACAATGCCACGGCAGTGGCTTATATCAATCATCAAGGCGGCATGAGGAATGCCGGGGTTGCCCTGGAGATGGCTATCCTGCTGGCCTGGGTGGAGAAGAACTTCCTAGCCTTGTCGGCTCAGCACTTTGCTGAGGTAGACAGTATGGAAGTGGACTTTGTCAGCAGGCACTCTCTGAATCCTGGAGAAGTGGGAGTTGTCAGGAGGTGTTTCAGTTGGTCCTGTGCTGCTAAGGTCGCCCCAAAATGGATCTGATGGTGACTCGTTCTTCAGCCACTGCACGGAGATGGGGTCTGAGAGCATTGACACCCTGGCCCAGCCTTAGCCGTCAGCACCTGCTGTATATGTTTCCTCCATGGCCCCTGGTGGGGCATGTGATTCAGCATATAGACCCCCATCCAGGCAGGATTCTTCTGATGGCGCTGGATTGGCCTAAGAGAGTGTGGTTCAGAGACCTGATGCAGCGCCTGCAGATGCCTCCTCTTTGGTTGCCTCCACCACGGGGTCTATTGCAGCAGGGACATATCGTCTTGGAGGATCCGGTTCCCATCTTACTTACAGCTTGGCTCTTGAAAGGAGATGGCTAGCACGTAAGGGCTATTCTCAGAAGGTGGTCTCCGCTCTGCTCAGAGCCCAGAGGAGAACTACCAAGCTAACATACATGCGGGTCTGATACCTCTTTGGGTGATGCTGTGGTGCTTGGCTGTTGGCTCCTGAGGCGGCCAAGGTGCCATCTCTGTTAGCTTTTGTACAGGATAGCCTGGAAAAGGGCCTTTCCCTTAGCTCCCTGAAAGTTCAGGGTTTTGGCCTGTTTCAAGGTCCAGTAACTGGTATGTGTCCAGCTTTGCACCCAGATGTCTTGTGCTTTCTCCAGGGAGTTTGTCTGCATCTTTCCCTCTGGTCTGTGGTTCCTTCCTGGGATCTGTGTTTGCTGCTCAAGGCCCTGTTGTCGGCGCCCTTTGAACTGTGCTGTACATGTAAGCCCAATTTCCTATTTATCATATATATATATTTTTTTTTAGTATAAATTCTCTACCACTTCAACTCAGAGAAATTTTATTACCTTTCTAATCTGAATAATAGAACAGTTTCAGTGAGTGGCAGCAATCTCTTTAGTCTGCTGCAAAATCAGGCATCAATATTATAATTTCTGTTATTAAATCATCTCTGTCTTTACAAATCCTTCAAAGAAGTGTACAGAAACCAGCCCCCCCATTAGTACCAAATTAATGGTTTGAACTTGAAGATTTTAAGAATCATCTTCACTTGCAAGTATGGCTTTTTGATCTGGCTATAAAACTGAAAAGAAACTCTCGTGTTCTGATAGGGACCACTGCTCCACGGGATGCAGGTTGGGCATCTTTTTCATCACAAAGACCATGCAGGACTGATGTGATGGAAAGGGTTGTGCCTTGCCATGCAGAAGACCTGGGTTCTAGTCCTAAGCTGGACCAGGCTGGGGATGCTGCAGTGGTGACATTCACAGACTCAGCCTAAAGAATACGTTTTCACTTTTGCTCTACTGCAACACCTAGTGATCACAGCTAGGGTACATTTTAGCTGCGTTTCAGAGGGAGTTGTGCTTTTTATCCTTCGGTTAAGAACTGCTACCATGGTAGATGGCTGAGTAGGAAATGGGCTGTAAAACAGTAGAGAAAACTTTGGGTAGTTGTAAAGGAAGGCTGATGCCCTTGGTTCCTCGTCCTGGTTGTGACCGAACTAAAAATAAAAAAAAAAGCTGGTGGAAATGACTAAATTAAAAAAAAAAAAGAAAACCCACCCAGACCACTCAAGAGGAAGAAGGCTACTGAAGCCTGTACCACTTGCATACACTATGTAATCTCCAGGAACAAGCAGGAATGTAGTCATCACATATGGGTATCGTCGGTACCGACAGAGCCTGCGCGGGAATGCTCCCCAGCGTCCAATTAGAAAGCTTTTGGGAGCATCCCACAGCGCCTGCGTGCTGCCTTTCCACCTTTCCCAACTGCCTCTCTCCAGTTCTTCATTTTCTGCGGAGCCAGCAGGTCGTGTTCCTGTCACCGCAGAAAATTTTCCTTCTTTTTTGTGGTCGTGTCTGCCTTCCTCGACGCTTTACCGGTACCGCCGTTTTTTCTTTCTTTAAAAAAAAAAATTTCCTAGTGCTTTTTTCCATTTTTTTTCCAGGTGCATGCACCATTTTGGGCCTTAGGCCCAAGATTTTTTCCACAGTGGAAAAACCCTCTTCGGGTTTTAAAAAGTGCGCCAAGTGTGGCAGTACCATCTCTGTCACCGACACCCATGAGTGGTGTCTGAAATGTTTAGGTCCTGACCATTCCATCTCGGAATGTATGGCCTGTGCCATGATGTCCAAGAGAGGTCGACAGAACCGAGCTGCCAAGCTCAGTACCCTGTTTCCCTCTGATGCAGCTTCAGTGGCATCGACGTCTTCCAGGGCTTAGTCTTCCTCCCGTGGATCTCAGGTAACTAAACACAAGTCTAGCCGGTCCTCAAAGGGTAGATCTCCTTCTAAGCATCGAGATGCCTCTGGCGTTGCCCTTGAGGATTCTGCACCAGCAAAATTGCCCCGGCGGGAGGCTTCGGCTTCCAAAGCATTATCGGGGCTCCAGGACTTTCTCGAGGCTTCAACCTCGGCAGAACTACTGGTGCCATGTTCTGGGGTACCGGCGCTCTTCTCCAGTACCGACATCCAGACATCGGCAGCGTCGATAGACCAGAGAGTCCTGGCTATTGAGTGCAGTCTGGCGGCTCTCCTTGCGGCATCAACGCCCTCGGAACTGTGTCTGACATTTCAACCGGCACCGACTCCGGCATTGGTACTGGTACCGATAGCATCGACATCAGCATCGGTGTCTGCATTGTCGGCACCCAGTCATCCGATGCCTTCTGGTACCGATACTCCGGTACCGATTACTCCCGGTACCGACTTCGGTCGGTACGGGTATTGGGCTCTTCAAGAGCATCCGGACAGGCGGTACTTTGAGTCCTCAGAGGAATCTGAGGATTATGATAGTTCTATCGATGCAGGAATGCTTCTCTCAGAGAAGCCCTTCTCCCCTAAGCGCAGGATGTCTCCTCCAGAGGATATTTCCTTTCAGGATTTTATCAGGGAGGTGGCTCGGGGTCTATCCATTACTGTGGCCCCTGAAACAGAGCCTAGGGCAAAGGAGTTAGGAGTTTTGGGATATTGTAAAATTTCCAAGGAGGCAGCTACCCTGCCCAAGTGCCCATCCATGAGATCTTACATGATCTCATGTTAAGAATGTGGGAGACACCTCTTACCACCTCACCTCATTCTCGTAGACTGGATACTCTGTATCGAGTCCCTCCTTGTCCTGGTTTCCAAAAAACTCAGCTTCCTCACCACTCTATTGTAGTGGAATCAGCTATGAGAAGGATCAAGAGTGCAAAGAGACATGCCTCTAATCCTCCAGGACGTGAGTGCAGAAATTTGGATGTTTTGGATGTCGTCTCTTCCAAGCTTCCATGCTTTCTGCCAGGATCAGTTCCTATGGTCTATATATGGGAATGTTCCTAAAGGAAGTCACAGGTGATTTAGAGGCTTTGAGTCCTCTTCTTCCTGAGGATAGAAGGCAGGATTTTCTCACATTAGTCAAACATGCCCAAGATGTTTCTAAATTTGTCAACCGTGCAGCTTTTGACTGTTTTGAGTGCATAAGCAGAACCTCTGCCATTGCCATTGCCATAGGTGCACGTAGAATTGCTTGGCTCCAGGCATCTGATCTGGAGCTCTGGGTACAAGACAAACTGGAACATATCCCTTGTAACGGTGAGAACCTGTTTGGTAAAGATTGGCGGGAAAAAGCCAATGAGTTGGATGCTGACAACTCCACCTTGGATAGATTATCCAAGTCCACAGCTGATCCTGCTAGAAAGAAATCTTTCAAGAAACCATTCTTTTCTAAAAAGAAAAGATATTATCCTGCTTATTCCCAGCAGGGACGTTCTGCAGGTCAGCTTATCAGGAAAGATCAGCAACCACCCAAACAAAGAAAAGCAAAGACTGCTAAGCCTCAGCAGTCTCAGCCTCCACAAGGCCTTTGACTTTCAGCTAGAGAACTTAGCCTACCTGGCTCTCGTTGGACCAGAGCCTTCCACCATTCCAGGAAGGTTGTGTCACTTTGCTCCCAGATGGGGGCAGATAACAGCAGAACATTGGATGCTCTCCATCATAAAGGAGGGGTACAAGCTTCATTTTTCAAGCATGCCCCCTCCCACAATGATAAGACAGTTCAATTCTCCGACCTCTCTCATCTCCATCCGAGGTGGAGCTGCTGGTGTGCCAAGTCCTTGAAAAACACCACATCCTACTTGGTCATGCCAGTGCCCTCCAAAGGGAGCATCTGTGGTGTAGCATCAGTACACACTTAATGTGATCTATCACCACAACCACGACAGAGGACTGCAAGAACAAATGGAGGGCAATTAAACATAAAGCAAAGGTGAAGGCAGCTGACCGAGCTGGAGGAATGGGTATTGGGCACGATGGATGAGAAGTCATTGACTGGTGTTGGCGATCTGGATACTTCACGGTCCTCACAGAAAACAGGTGGGTAGAACTCTCTTGTAATGTAAGGTGGATGGTCAGTCACCCTGGGAACATAGCTGGACTGTGATTCCATAACAGCCAGCCTGACATTTCCCACTCACCTATAGGTACCAGTGCTGTTAGCGAGATGGTACAGCAGTCCTTGAATGAAGGTGAGGGTGGTCTGGAGAGGGTCAGCCAGGAGTCCAGTCCGGGCACATCAGATGCAGGCACTCAGCACTGTTAGAGGCAGAAGGAGACGAGCGCCATGGTGGACAGGGCAGAGGGTAGGCTGCAGAAGCCACATCTGCATAATGAAGCAGTAGAGAGTGCATGGAAGAGATGGTGCAGGGTGGAGACAGTTCAGAACCACAGAGGCACAGTGAACCTACCTTGTAAGGCAGCAGCGGCCGGGCTAGCAGAAGAGGACCCAGCAGCCAGCTGTCACAGAGAGCAGCTTATCCACTGTGGGTAGTGATTACTATGCCAGAACGAGGCATTTCTGGAGCTGGAGTGAGTGTGTACCAGCGTCCTAGAGGGCATTTTTCATGTACTGCACGAGAGAAGCGACAGTGCTGTGCATACGCAGCACAGGCTAGAACACATCAGCCAGTCCCAGATACTCTAGTGGTACATGCGGGCATTCTGGCATCTCACATTAGCAAACTCCAGTCCCTGGCAATGAGTCCCCATTGTTACCTGTGACAGTGACAGCAACCCAAATGGATAGCAGGGCCACAGGTCTGCAAGGCCACAGACAACATGAGCATTCCATGAGCAACATCCTTGGAGCACCTCCCCTTCCTGAGGTTCCCTGATTTCCACTCTGCTGTAGCACAGGATGCTGAAGGGTTGGGTGAGGAGGGTGCTCAGAGTCAAACAAAAGCATCCAGGAGATGGGTTTAAAAAAGGTTTGGACAAGTTTCTGGAGGAAAGGTCCATAAACCATTATTAAAAGGGACCCAGAATATCACTGCTTGACCCAATACAAGCATTGAGAAACCTGTGTCTTTTGGGGAGACTGCTAGGTACTTATGGCCTAGCTTGGCAACTGTTGGAAACAGGATACTGGGCTTGATGGACCTTGGTCTGATCCAGTATGGCATATCTTATGTTCTTAACCTGTTAGGTCAGGAGGTCACTATGCTTCTTGCCCAAGGGGCAATAGAATAACTACCCATCCATCAGCAGGGTACAGGGTTTTACTCCCCCTATTTCCTTATCCCAAAGAAAACAGGGGGATACAGACCTATTCTAGACCTCATAGAATTGAACAAATTCCTTGTCAAGGAGAAATTCAAGATAATTTCTCTTGGAACTCTGCTGCTATACCTTCAGAGTCAGGATTGGCTTTGTTCTCTAAATCTCAAGGATGTGTACACACATGTTCTCATCCATCCAACTCACAGAAGGTTTCTTCGGTTCCTTTTTCAAGAAAAGCACTACCAATACAGGGTGCTTCCATTTGGCCTGGCCTCAGCACCAAGGGTGTTCACGAAATGCATGGCTGTGGTAACAGCATTTCTCCGCACTCTAGGGATATTCGTCTTCCCCTACTTCGGCGACTGGCTCATTCGAGCCCCAACAGAGTCAGAGGCCAGGACTTCTCTGTCCTGCACGATGCGTATCCTTCAGTATTTGGGTCTGGTAATAAACATCCCAAAATCCAGTCTAACTCCCACTCAGTCTTTAGAGTTCATAGGAGCTTTGCTGGATACCAGAAAGGCAAGGGCCTATCTCCCCCAGGCCCGTTGCCTTTGCATGGTGCAGTTAGCTTCTCAGGCAGTGCTAAAACCTCATCTCACTGCCCGAGAAATGCTACAACTACTAGGCCACATGGCATCTACTGTGCATGTGGTTCCCTATGCCTCCATATGAGGGCAGCTCAGTGGACTTTATCCACCCAATGGACCCAGGCATCAGGATGCCTGTCAGACAAAATAGCAAACACAAGTCGCCTTACTTTGTCCCTCCAGTGGTGGAAGTCCACTCAAAACCTGTTGCTGGGGTCTCCTTTTCAACAACCCTTACCCCAGGCAACTCTCACAACAGATGCTTCTCCAATGGGTTGGGGAGCTCATCTGCAAGACCTCTCCACCCAAGGCACCTGGTCTCCACATATCAATCTCTTGGAGCTCAGAGCAATCTTCCTTGCTCTTCGAGTGTTCCACACCCTGCTCAGCTAAAAGACAGTCCTCATCCATACGGACAATCAAGTAGCCATGTTCTACGTGAACAAGCAGGGGGGAACAGGCTCTCTGTTGCTTTGCAAAGAAGCTTTGCGACTATGGGCCCTCGCCAGAGAGCATCAGATTCATCTCATGGCAGTGTATCTTCCAGGCATACAAAGCTCTTGGGCAGACAGAGTCAGTCGAGTTCTGCTTCCACACGAGTGGTCTCTGCATGCAAAACCCAGGTAGCCAAGATATTTCAAATTTGGGGAACCCCGGACATAGACTTCTTTGCAAGTCCGTGGAATGCCAAACTTCCCCGGTTCTGTTCCAGAACCCCGGCACAGGGGGCTCAGGCCAGGGATGCTTTCCTCCTTTACTGGGGTCAAGGCTTCCTGTATGCCTTTCCACCCATTCCCCTAATTCCCAAAACCCTGTTCAAGCTTCAGAGAGACAGAGGCTGTATGATTCTCATAGCTCCACATTGGCCACAGCAAGTGTGGTACCCTCTACTTCTACATCTCTCTCAAGCTCCCTACCTGGAGTTAGGGTCTGCTCCAGATCTCCTGTCTCAGGAGGACGGAATGTTATGGCATCCCAATCCCTAGTCTCTGCATCTCGGGGCTTGGTTGCTGAAGGCCTAGATCTTCATGATCTTAACCTTCCTCAGCAAGTAAAGGATATCCTTTATGCTTCCAGGAAGCCTTCCACAAGACGCTCTTATGCTTTCAAGTGGAAAAGGTTTACCATATGGTGCTTGCAGAAGGGTCTTAACCCCCTTGCGATACCTCTGGAATCATTACTGGAGTATCTCCTTCATTTATCCAATGCAGGACTTAAAACTAGCTCAGTAAGAGTCCATTTGAGTGCTATTGCAACTTCTTTCAAGCCTCTGAATGGACAACCTATTTCCTCTCATCCTCTTATAGCAAGATTTATGAGAGGCCTTCTTATAACTAAGCCTCCCATTAGGCCACCACCGGTGGCATGGGACTTAAACCTGGTTCTTGGTCAGCTCATGAAGCCACCTTTCGAACCCTTAGCTACTACCTCATTGAAATTCCTTTCTTGGAAGGTTATCTTTCTCATTGCAATCACATCAGCACATCGCATCAGTGAGTTGCAGGCATTAGTAGCTGATCCACCTTATACAAGGTTCCATCATGACAAGGTAGTCCTTAGGACTCATCCACGCTTTATGCCAAAGGTGGTCTCGCCTTTTCATTTAAATCAAGCGGTCTACCTACCTGTGTTCTTTCCAAGGCCTCATGCATCAAATGCAGAAAGGAACCTTCATACTTTGGACTGTAAAAGAGCTTTAGCCTTTTACTTACAAAGAACACAGCAACATAGAAAGTCCTCTCAACTCTGTTGCTTTTGATCCTTCTTATTTGGGACTTCCAGTCTCCAAGAAAACACTAACTGGATTGCTCAGTGTATATCCTTTGCCTATCAGAGTAAGAATCTTCCTCTGGAGGGCCATGTCACAGCTCCCAATGTGAGAGCCATGGCAGATTCAATGGCTCATCTGCACTCTGTGTCTATCGATGACATCTGTCTAGCAGCCACCTGGGCCTCGCTTCATACCTTCACAGCCCATTACTGCTTGGACAAGGACTTCTGCCGGGATGCCTTGTTTGGTCAGGCTGTTCTCCAACACCTGTTCCATACCTAATCAACTCCTACCCACCATCCCTGGTAGGATGCCAGAGATCCATGGAGGGAAGTGGTGCCCTTGCACAACTTCTGGGGTCTCTCCCTGGCATCTAAAGCTAGGGAGTCCCCATATGTTATGACTACATTCCTGCTTGTTCCTGGAGATAGCATAGTTACTCACCTGTAACAGGTGATCTCCGGGAACAGCAGGAATTTAGTCCTCACAATCCACCCACCTCCCCTAGGAGTTGTATCTCTCTATCTATCTCTTTCCCTTTCCCTCTCTCTCTCTTTGTCTCAGCTTTAAAACTCAACTGGAGAGAGGCAGTTCGGAAAGGCGGGAAGGCAGCACGCAGGTGCTGTGGGATGCTCCCAAAAGCTTTCTAATTGGACGCTGGGGAGCGTTCCCGCGCAGGCTCCGTCAGTACTGACGATACCCATATGTGAGGACTAAATTCCTGCTGTTCCCGGAGATCACCTGTTACAGGTGAGTAACTATGCTTTCTCTGAGCACATTTAAAATAATCTGTATCAGCTGTGTTTAGTCCAGTGCAAGATAAATACAAAGGTAGTTAATTGATAAATTGCCTACTATGGCCAGGGTTAAATGAACCTTCAGCTATACATTCCCCTCCCCCTTAAATATTTGAGCATCTCCTTTTCTTTGCTCAGGGTGCTGGTGGTGTAGCAGCAGAGCGCAGACAAACCAATGATACCAGGAGTCTGTTCAGAAGGTCCAAATCATTTATTTGTGCACAAGTCTCAAGCAGAATCAAATTCAAAATGGCTGAGCAATGGCTGTTAGTAAAACAACAACTTATATACTTTTCTTGTCCATTCTAGGTATAGGCAAACTTCTCATTGGTCCCGGTAACCCCTTTCACCCCATCTATTGGTCCCGGTAACCCCTTTCACCCCATCTATTGGTCCCGGTAACGTTACGTAGTCATCCAATTAGGACTTTGGTCTGGGCTCTGCACCTGCTTACCCTCCTTCTAGTCCCAATTACAATGGTCAGTTCTTCCAACTTTGATACTTCTCTCCTCCAAGGTCACTTAGCTAGCTAGAACATGTGGGAAAGCAGGGCACTGTAACTTTTCTTTCAGAAGTGTTAATTAATTCCATAGAAGCTGTGCTCTCTTACCAATACCAATTAAACTTGTTTTTCTATATTTTCTAAGTTTTGATTCTGCTTAGCTATACTTAATTGTGCTCAGTTAAGTTTCGATTCTATGGTAGCAGCATTCAGGGGAATGTGTAATTCCTTTGGGCCTCTCCACAGGCTTCATTTCCAGGTCAAGCTACTCAGGCCTGTCTTTTTATTTCAGACACCATGGATCATAGGCCTTCGCCTACCACATTCCCCCCTTTGATTAATCTCACCCTATTACTAATAAGGTGTGAGAATTAAATCACTCAATTACACTTGGTTCGGGTTTCGACCATGTGTAGTAGGATTAGGGTGCCATAAGGCTAAAATCTTAGTTGCGGTTTTTCGCTCCACTGTATTCTCAATAACACTGTTAATAGAACGCATACAACATGGGATTATACATGGTAACATAAAGAACAAAGCTACAAAGATTAGTATTATCATAGCAAAAGTAGTGAATCCTCCTAATCCAGAGAAGATAGATGCAAACCAATTGGGTATCTTAAGACTATGCCAGGTCTGTACTGGCACATAAGTTTGCTTCCGCATGTTTTCAGCAATTTCTTCAACAACTTGACCCTTATCGTCTATCTTCAAACAACAATTTGTGAGGTTCAGCTTACCACAAACTCTTCCTTCAGCAGCTAATAAGTAATCTAGTGCCAAGCGATTTTGATAGATTGCAGTGCGCATTTGTGTGCTTTGTCTAGCTAAAAGTGTGAGTGCTTGGCTGGTTTCATTAGTAATGAGTTCAACTACTGCTTGCAGGCGTATAATTCTATTCAACATGTAAATTGGGGTACGATATCCCCACATGCCATCTTGCTCCCAAGTGGCAGGTCCATAATAGGCAATGATTCGCTCTGGTGGCCAATCCTCACCATCCCATTTCTCCCACTTGCCTATCTGTAAAGCTGCTCTTTTCTGTCTTTTTGAATAAACTGGGTAGCCTAATTGTTCTCCATGTTCTGTGGGCAATAAAAAGAAAGAGGGTCGGATAGTCCCTAAGACACACGCTCCTCCCCAGTGGATGGGGAGTTGAGCATATGCTCGGGTTCCGCAAATCCAATATAGGCCTGGTGGGGCTTGCCAGCCATGATGCTGGTTGAGGTCAGTCCATAAAGGGGCAAGCTCTGGAAACCTTGCTAATGGATTGGTGGGGCTCAGATTCATTAACTCCTGACCACCACGATGTCCGCTTTGTGGTGTCATTATAAAACTTCTGGCTAAGACAGACAAGCTGTCTTACCTTAGAGATAAACTGGGGTCCAGTTCGAGCATAACACAGTCGTCCAACTATTGGGTGTGCTAATACCCATTCACTGGTAGTCTTGTGTAGCTCTGTCTGGTTGTAAATTACTGAGTAATTCAATTCTTGGGCCTCCCAAGGCCACTGATCACCCATCTTGGTTCCACCACAAAAATAACAATCTGAGATGTGGAGACTGGAGACCACAGCTCCAGCCAACTCTAAGAACAAATTCTGAGAAGGGTGAGAGATATCAAACTTGTTTATATGCATGGTTTCATAGAAAGTGTTATGTATATGATACTTTGATGATCGATGGGCTTGAGTATTTAGTCTAATATGTACAATGGTCCCTGGATCTGATCCAGAACCTGCAATGCGTAATCCAAATTTATATCCTTGTTTCCATGCACTGGGATCGGCTGTTAACAACTGTAGTGGATTACAAGTACCTTTCTTACAAGTTTTAGAATTCTTCACATATGGCTTGGTTAAGGCAGCCATTCGATTGTCTCTGGTATTTTCTATCACACCAGTTTTCCATGTAGCATAGAACACACATTCCCACCTCGGGCAATAATAGTCTTTAACTGGTGCTGTGCTGTATTTGTCTGCTACACCTCGTTTACCTGTGCAAGCCCCCCATCCTGTGGTTCCTTCAGGACACATATATTTATGATCATTAGCATAAGCTTTCTCCCAATTGGCACACTTTGAACGACTATCTCTATTGATGGCATCACAGGCATCAAAATACAAATAGCAGGCTGTGTGGGATCAGTAAGTGGGGGTGTAGCATTGAGTAAAGCTCCATCTGCATCATTCCATCTTATTTCTAGGGTATAATAAGATGGGTTCTGATGTGGGTTAAAACAAACTTTAGAATTACCTTTAGTACAAACATTCAGTTCAGTGGTGTTATAAATACACCGACTTACTGTACCAGTACAGGTATAGTAAGAATGATAAAGCAAAGTCTGAGTCACTTTCATTCCAGTCCGGGTAGTAGTAATGCAGGCAGTACATGGGGGTAAAGCATGAACCAGTTCAAAACTCCCCAGGCAAGCAGCCAAAGCAAAATAGTAACAAAGATGCATGTTGATTATAGTTCTTCTGGATCTCCGCTGGAAAATCTTGACCACGTTGTCTTCTTTTTCTTGGCGCAATGCTGACCCGTCTGCTAATGAAGCAATTCAACGGGTGTCAATGTTGATTGAAGATCCTCAAGAGTCTCGTTATGCGATGATGCCAACTTATCAAGTGTAGTTGGCCTGACGAAAGTCTATAAAGGCACAGTTAGTCGATGAAGAAAACAAATGTCTTTGCTGTATTGGGAACAGCAATCCTCTTCGAAAGACTTGGCTGCTGTAGGACACTGTAGTTCATGAGTGTCCCCGATGAGATCTAAGTTGCCGGCTGCCTTCGTAGGGTAAGGCGCAAAGGGACGTCAGGATGTGGCTCTGCTGTCCACTGGTCCTGCTCTGGAACTGCGGCTGGCTTGACTCTGCTGTGATGAATCCAGGACTCTATTTCTGCTACCTTTACTGCAGTCGGGGTAGACAAGATGACGGTATATGGTCCCTTCCAATGTTCCAACGGTGTCTTCTTCCAATCTTTGATCCACACCGAGGTACCAGGCTTATAGGGATACAGTGGTTCTGTCAAATTGATAGGCAACTGGTCCTGTATCCACGTGTGGAGAGTCTGCAGAACAAAACTAAGAGCTAGAAGTTCTTGTCTGATTATTTCTGAACCAATCTGTGGCAAACTACCCTTAACACCCTGCACTATTGGTGGGGGTTTGCCATACACAACTTCAAAAGGGGAAAATCCTTATGATTTTACAGGAGCTGAGCGTATTCTAAGTAATGCTATTGGGAGAACCTGGGGCCACTTCAGGTGGGTCTCCTGACATAGCTTGGACATCTGAGATTTCAAAGTTCTATTCATTCGCTCAACTTTCCGTGAACTTTGGGGTCTGTATGCAGTGTGCAACTTCCATTGTATCTGTAGGGCACTTGCTAACTGCTGGGTGATTTGAGATACAAAGGAGGGTCCATTGTCTGATCCTATTACTGCTGGAATTCCAAATCTGGGGATAATTTCTCT
This sequence comes from Ichthyophis bannanicus, assembly GCA_033557465.1. Taxonomy (NCBI): domain Eukaryota; kingdom Metazoa; phylum Chordata; class Amphibia; order Gymnophiona; family Ichthyophiidae; genus Ichthyophis; species Ichthyophis bannanicus. The sequence goes on along the minus strand of CM066044.1, from coordinate 56,729,084 downwards.
CATCAAAACTTTAGTTACTTCTCGGGCTTTTTCAGTCCTGGTGGGGAAAGCTTCCACCCACCCAGAGAAGGTACAAACTAATACTAACAAGTAGCGATATCCATTGGCTTTTGGCATTTCAGTAAAATCTACTTGCAGGTGGTGCATGGGGGTTACACCTCCTGACTGAACTCGTGGTGGTGGCGTGGGGCCCTGTTTGGCATTATTCTTGGCACAAATTAGACACTGGCGGGCCACTGAGGCTGACAGGGCTCCCAATAGAGCGATACAAAAATGTGGTTTAAGTGCTTTCTCCATAGCATTCTTCCCATAATGTGTGGCTTGATGAAAAGCTTTGACAAAGGCTGGTCCCAATGATTCAGGAATCACTATTCGTCCTGGGGGTTGACTGCCCTCGGGAGGTGGCAGTTCAATCCATCCATCCTTCAGTACTCCCTCCTCTTTATTACAGTAGTAGTCCAATTCTTTGGTGGTATATCGTGGTGTCCATAAATTAAGGGGTACTGGAAACAATGCTGCTTGTTTTGGCATGGCTTGTGGTGAAATTTGGCCTGTCATGGCTGCTTTTCGTGCTGAAGCATCAGCAAATCTGTTTCCTTGGGCAACTTCTCCTTTTCCCGCTTGGTGTCCTCGACAGTGTATGACAGCTACACGTGTCGGGGCCCATACTGCGTCTAGTAACATCAATATTTCTGGGCCATATTTGATTGATTTGCCTCCTGAGGTGATGAGCCCTCATTCTTTGTAGAGAGCTCCATGTGCATGCAAAGTGGTGAAGGCATATTTTGAGTCTGTGTATACGTTCAGCAGAAGTCCCGCCCCCAATACTAGTGCTCTGGTGAGTGCTATCAATTCTGCTTTCTGTGCTGATGTGCCTGATGCAAGAGCTGATGATTCAATGACTTCCTCCTGGGTTACTACTGCATACCCTGCACAACGTCGTCCATCGATAATGAGACTACTTCCATCTACAAAATAAGTCGGGTCAGGATTCTCTAGGGGCACATCAGTCAAATCAGGTTGACTTGAAAATACAGTATCCATGACTTCTATGCAGTCGTGCTCTGGGGGTCCTCGCTGATTGGTATCAGGGTAGCTGGGTTCAAGGCATGGCTCATTTCCAATTGTATTTGTGGATTTTCACATAACATGCTTTGGTATTTCAGCATTCGAGAATTGGTGAGCCAATGATTTGCTTTTTGTTCCATAAGGGCAAGTACCGCATGTGGTACTGTGATGCGTAGACTCTGTCCTAAGGTGAGTTTATCTGCTTCACTTACTAATAGCGCTGTAGCTGCAACAGCTCTCAAACATGGTGGCCATCCTTTGGCCACAGTGTCCAACTGTTTTGATAGGTACGCTACAGGTCGCTCCCAATGTCCCAATTTCTGAGTCAACATGCCTAGGGCATTTCTGTGCATCTCGTGCACGAATAGATGGAAAGGCTTGTGGACATCTGGCAACCCGAGTGCTGGTGACGACATCAATTCTTCCTTCAGGGTCTTGAAAGCTGTATTTTGCTCAAGTCCCCATTCTAGTGGTGATTTTTCTTCTCCCTTGGTGGCTTCATATAGTGGTTTGGCAATCTGAGCAAAGTTAGGTATCCATATCCGGCAGTATCCTGCTGCTCCCAGAAAGGCTCTGACTTGCTTTCTGGTAGTTGGGGTTGGGATACTGCACACGGCTTCTTTTCTCTCGCGTCCCAATTGTCGGCTTCCTTTGGTTAAACGAAAGCCCAAATATTTTACTTCCTTTTGGCATAGCTGTGCTTTTGCTCTGGAAACTTTGTATCCGGCTTCATCCAATAGTTGCAAGAGGTCAGTAGTGGCTTGTATACATTCACTTTCAGAGGTGGCGGCTACCAGTAGATCATCTACATATTGGAGGAGTACTCTTCTTTCAGGGGCCACTGGATAGCTTGAAAGATCTTGGTTTAGTGCAGCACTGAAAATGGTAGGTGAGTTCTTGAATCCTTGAGGTAATCTTGTCCAAGTGAGTTGGCCCCGCCTCCCCGAGACAGGGTCCTGCCATTCAAAGGCAAACAGCAACTGGCTAATTGGGGCTAACCTTATGCAAAAGAACGCATCTTTCAAGTCCAAAACAGTAAAGTGGGTGGCTTCAGCAGGAATCAATCCTAGGAGTGTGTAGGGATTTGGCACAACTGGATGTATGGTCTCAACTGCTTCATTCACTCTCCTTAGATCCTGCACTGGGCGGTAGTCACCTGTCCCAGGCTTCTGCACTGGCAGGAGAGGTGTGTTCCATGGTGACTGACAAACTTTGAGTAGGCCATATTCCAGTAGTCTTAACAAGTGGCGATGGATGCCTTCAATTGCTGCTCTCGGGAGTGGATATTGCTTGACATGTACTGGCTGTGCACTAGGCTTGAGATTCACAATTATTGGAGCTATATGTTTGGCTAGGCCTGGTGGATTGCCTTCTGCCCATACTCCAGGAGGGGCATCAATGCTTTTCAAAGTAGGTTCAAAATAAGTATCAACGATTGGCTCAATACTTGGCTCAGTACTATAATATCTCCATTCTTCTTCTCGAGGAACAGTGAGCACCATTAGTCCAGCAGGTTTTGTCTGGGAATTCACTGTCATTTGCATTTCTCCTTTCTCAGTAAAGGATATTTGGGCCTGCAGCTTGGCTAGCATATCTCGTCCCAGCAATGGCACTGGGCACTCAGGCATGTAAAGGAATTGGTGCGTTATTTGCTGTCCTCCTAAATTACATATGCGGTTTTGAAGAAATGGCTTTGTGGCTTTTGCGCCAGTTGCTCCCACAGTGGTGACTGCTCTTGTAGAAAAAGGAGCTATTTGTTTATCTACTACAGAATGTTCTGCTCCAGTATCAACCATAAAGTCCATAAATTGGTCTCCTATTTGTATACTGACCATAGGCTCCTGGAGACCTAAAGAGAATTTGGAGCCCGGTCTGTCCTAATCTGCTTCATCCAAGTCATAGGCCGTGGCGGCTGCCACTCCCTGAATGGCCTCCGTGCGTTCTTGTTGAAAATGTCCTCGATTGGTTCCTCTGCGGTTCTGGGGTCGGCCCCTCTCTCTTTCCCTCCAAGGGGCGTGTTCCCCTTCATCCTGAGAGGCCTCTTCGAGTCGCGGGCATGCACTTCTCCAATGTCCTTCTTCTCTGCAATAAGCGCATTGGTTCGCGCCTAATGGGGGTCGGTCATTTCCTCGGCCGCGCCCTCTTCCTCTGCTCCTTCGATTAGGGACACCTCCCCTTTTCTGTTCCACTATGGCCGCAGCCAAAAAATCCGCTTTCTTCTTCATCCGTCGATCACTTTCTTTCTGTCTTTCATTATCACGATTCACATACACTTTATGAGCGACTTCCAGTAACTGTGTTGCATTCATGCCCGCAAACCCTTCTAGTTTCTGTAGCTTGCGTCTAATATCTGGTTGTGACTGGTTTACAAAAGCAGAATTCACCATGCATAAGCTTCCTGGGGCATCTGGGTCATAGGGAGTATACATCCTATACGCTTCAGTCAATCTCTCATAGAATACTGCTGGGCTCTCATCTATGCCCTGATTAACTTCGGTCACTTTAGAAAGATTCATAGCTTTCTGACCCCCCCCTTCTCAGACCTTGCATGAGGCCTTGGCGAAACCGGGATAGGGCTCTGGATCCTACTTCAGTATTTGGATGCCATTTGGGGTCTTCGTTAGGGAATTCTTTCTGAGCTGCTTCGCGATTGTCTATTCCTGCTTCCTCTCTCTCTACCAGGGGATTATCTGCCAGCCAGTCAACAGCTGCTCACTTAATTCGTGTCCGCTCCTCAGTAGTAAATAAAGTAGACAGGAGCTGACGGCAATCTGCCCAAGTGGGCTGGTGAGTTTCCATGATCGTATGCATCAATTCTGTTAACTCTTGGGGCTTATTAGTGTAGGAAGCATAATGTATCTTCCAGTTCAATAAATCAGCAGTGGAGAAAGGCACATATACTAAACTCAGGGGTCCTGCTACTATCTGATCATGCTCATCCCGCATGGGCAGCCCCGGGACTTGTCTCAAGGGGGCTATTACTTTCGGGAGGGCTTTCGGCTTCTTAGTAGTGACTTTCGGGATCTGGGTGGGGACTTTCAGCTTTGAGACTCGCCTAGTCTGGGGAGCCTCGCTTGCAACAGATGAACTAGCACTAACAACTGATTTTTCACTTTCTGTCTCTGTCTGGGAGGATACATCTTCATCTTCCTGCTCTGACTCCTGCTTATCCTCAGTCTCTGTCTCAGACTGATCAGCATCTTCTCTAGCCCCTTCTCTGAGTATTTCATCTGGCTGATCTTCTGGCTGGTGAGGAGGTGGACTCTCCCGGTCCCGGGGGCCTGCCCCGGGACGTGGTGGTACTCTCACTGGGTGCTGAGCTTGGGACTGCCTAATTACAGCTCCCGGGGACTCAGGATCTACAAGAACAGGTTTCTGGCTAGGTTTCTTAGCTGTCCCTGTTTTCTGGGTCTGATCTGTTAATGCTAACATTATTCTGCACTGCTCTTCATAACAGCGCTTTGCCCAGGGGGGCGGATCTTCACAAATACTTAACCAAGAATCTATATAGGGATACTGATCGGGGTGCGCTATTCGCACCTTCCGATGAACTGACTGAATAATTCCTAGGTTAAATGTTCCATCTCGAGGCCACATGGGGTTTAAGACGGGCCACTCCCTAGTACACAAAAGCTGTAATCGTGAGGCAGTCAGTTTTACTCCATAATCTCCTGAATATCCTTTACTAAAATGTTTGATCATACATTCTAACGGAGTGTTCCTAGTAGACTCCGCCCCTCCCATTTCGATGTGTGCGCGCAACAACAGACAAGAAGGGAAAAGGAAGGCGGACCGTGGGTAAGGGGTCCTCACGGCCCTAGAAACATTTAAGGGAAACAAATAACAAGACAAGACGACGGTCGCTTCCTCCTTTTTACGATCTGGACGCGGTCGCCCGGCCAGAAAATGCGTTACTCAGGAGTCCGCCTTCACTTGGTCTGTGTTGCAAGACCTTTCATTCACACAATCATGCTAGCAACGTATCCCAAAAACAGCCCAATCCTGTCTCTGCTGACTAGGCTATATCAAATTCCAAAATCAAAAGACCTTGCGCATACTCATGCAGGGTTCAAAAAGATGATAGTTTCACCTTGCACATACTCATGCAGGGTTAATCGGACCGTCTTGAGAGGTGATCAAGCTCTCTTACCAAATATCAAATTCCAAAGTTCAAACAACAGTTCTGCTCTGACTCTTCTATCTAGACATATCAAAATCTATACTCACCGGATCCGGTCCTAGTTTCCAAGCAAGCGCATGAGTTGGACCTCGGACTCCCCTCACGGGTTCGAGGTGTTGGTTCCGTCCGGGCTCGGCACCCGCCGAGGTCTGGCCAGCTCCCTCCGATACAAGGGACCAGTGGCACCAGAGAGCGAGCCCACGTCAGGAGGGCACGATCCCGGCAGGACCAAACCTGTAGAGGCGGAAAGTCGTGGTATATTGCCCTATATACCCTCTATTACCACACCTTCCCGGCCAACGCACCAAGAATATGTAGCAGCAGAGCGCAGACAAACCAATGATACCAGGAGTCTGTTCAGAAGGTCCAAATCATTTATTTGTGCACAAGTCTCAAGCAGAATCAAATTCAAAATGGCTGAGCAATGGCTGTTAGTAAAACAACAACTTATATACTTTTCTTGTCCATTCTAGGTATAGGCAAACTTCTCATTGGTCCCCGGTAACCCCTTTCACCCCATCTATTGGTCCCGGTAACGTTACGTAGTCATCCAATTAGGACTTTGGTCTGGGCTCTGCACCTGCTTACCCTCCTTCTAGTCCCAATTACAATGGTCAGTTCTTCCAACTTTGATACTTCTCTCCTCCAAGGTCACTTAGCTAGCTAGAACATGTGGGAAAGCAGGGCACTGTAACTTTTCTTTCAGAAGTGTTAATTAATTCCATAGAAGCTGTGCTCTCTTATCAATACCAATTAAACTTGTTTTTCTATATTTTCTAAGTTTCGATTCTGCTTAGCTATACTTAATTGTGCTCAGTTAAGTTTCGATTCTATGGTAGCAGCATTCAGGGGAATGTGTAATTCCTTTGGGCCTCTCCACAGGCTTCATTTACAGGTCAAGCTACTCAGGCCTGTCTTTTTATTTCAGACACCATGGATCATAGGCCTTCGCCTACCACAGTGGCAACAGATCTCCATCATCTGCTCGAGTCCAAATCAACAGGCCTTAGAGTATCTGTGTGCGCTCAAGGATTCCTGCATCTCAGCCTCTCTGATGCAAGCTTCCTGTTGTGGGGGAGAGGGTAGGACGTGGCAGGACTTGCATATACACGGGTGCTGAAAGGCCCACACTGCGCTGACAGCAACTTTCAAGTGCTGCCATCCTGTCATGCAGGCTTTGCACGCCCTCCCCACCCCCCTGAAATTCTGCCACCCTGATCTTCCTAGTGGTAAGACTGGCTTTGTCTGTGCCACTTGTAATCAGTTAAGTCTAACCACAGTTGCTATGTCAGATGCTGAAACTTGGGAGTTAAGATAACCTGAAGCCTCTAATGCAGCTAACGGCAAAAGAAGGATCTTTGTCGAGTGACTGGTGTTTATGGAGAGCTGGAGACTCTGGAAGGCTGATCGTAAGGAGCCACAGATAAGTGCTGTAAGCGTTACTAATTTATACTTCAGCTATGGAAAAAATGTTCCTGCATGTAGCTGAAGATTTTGATTTGTGGATAAGTTATCCATTTGTGCTGGTTTGGGTATAATGAAAGGGGTTTTTTTTTGTTTTTTTATTGAAAGGCTTCCAAAAAATACATAGAATCATAAACCACAAAGATATTCAAAGAAAATGCAACAGTAACAACATAACTTCAGATCACAACAGCATTCAACAATATGCCTTCATTTTTGCAGTTTTAAGATAAGGAAACGGGGAGCAATAACCCCCCATCCTCCCTTTTCCCCTCCCCCCCAAAGCCTCCCTAGCCCAGGACCCCCCCAACCTCCCAATCCCCCCAACTATGGCTTGCTAGTGTTTAAGCACGGGAAGATGGTGGGCAAGAGACACACACAGGGGGCAAGCTCCCTTTAAAATATGTGTATTCCCCCCTTCTCATCCAGCACAGTCACGCACCATAACGAGAGACAAAGGGTGCCCACACCAACTCAAAGCGCGCCAAGCACATCCTACTGACCGCTACCCCTCGCTCCATGGTATACATATCCCACATCCGTTCCAGCCAAGCCTGAAAGGAGGGGGCCAAGGGACGCTTCCAGGCTGCTGCAAGGGATAATCTAGCTGCATTCAGGCCATGGCGGAGTAGAGCAAGTTGCAGAGCCCGTGCACCCGGCACCGAGGCCCCAAGCAGAAAAATCCCCGGATCCCAAGGGATACTCACTTCCAGAAGCAATTGCAGCCGGAATTGTATACCCCTCCAAAAGGCGCGAATGCGGGGGCAATCCCACCAAATGTGCCCTAGGGTACCCCATTGCCCACAGTTACGCCAACAGAGGTCCACCGCCACAGGATATATACGGGTGATCCGTGCCGGGGTCATGTACCAACGGTACAGTATTTTATAATTGGTTTCATGGGCATTAATCGCTACCGCACTCTTCCACAAGTGTGTTTCCGCCCTCTCCCACTGCTGCTCAGTATAGGAGAGGTGCAAGTCGGAGTTCCAAAGTTCCCTGTGTCGAGTAGAACACGATTGGGACCCCTGCAAGTGGGCATACAAGGTCGCCACAAGACCTTTAGTGGTGGTGCACCCCTCACAGTAACGTTCCAGATCCGTCAGGACCCGAGCAACCTGGGGACGAACAAGCTTGGATCGAACCCAGTGCGTCACTTGCGTATATTGATAGAGATGCCTAGCCGGAATGTCAAATTCGTCTTGTAACGCACGAAAAGATTGTAATCGACCGTCATCAAAGAGTTGTCCGACCCGACTAAGGCCGTGATGTCCCCACTGCCGAAAGACTGTGTCGCTGAGCTCCGGCGGGAAAGAGGCGTTATCTACTATAGGGGCTAAAGGGGTTAAGTCCATGTCTCGAGACCGAAAGTGCTGGTCCCAACAACGGAAGGTATGAAGAACATAGGGGTTGCTTGTGCATTTACCACGCCGGAGTTTTGGACCAAGCCACAGCCAGTCTCCCAATCCCGCTCCCCCTGCTAAGCTCATTTCCAGTTGTACCCATCGCTTAGTGCTATCAGCAATCATCCACTCCACCCCCGCCCGACATTGCGCCGCCGCATAATACCAGTGTAAATTGGGCATGCCCATACCTCCAGAACGCGTACGGGCATAGAGGACATGTCGTGCTAATCGCGGACGACGATAATGCCATATGAATTTCATAGCAGCTGCTGCCAGGTCGCCAAAGTGGCCTGCGCAATGGGAAGCGGTAGAACCTGAAAAAAGTAAAGAAAGCGGGGAACGACCACCATCTTGACTACGGCTATACGCCCGAACCAGGAAAGAAGCAGGCCATTCCAAACCTCTAGATCCCGCCGAATCTGACGAAGCAGGGGATCATAGTTGGCCTTAAAGAGGTCCGCCCGCTCCACAGTCAAATGCACCCCTAAATAACGTAGGGCTCCGGACACCCAGCGAAGAGGATAAGCCGCTTGAAGCTCCGCACAAACCGCCCCGGGGACCCCAACATTCAAGATCTCCGATTTAGTGTAATTAATTTTGAAACCGGATACCCGAGAATAGTTTTCGAACAACTGCATCGCAACTGGAAGGGAAATGGACGGATCCACCAGGGACAATATGATGTCATCCGCAAAGAGTGCAATCCGATATTCCGCAGGGCCAATGTGGACCCCCTGCAAGCCTGGGTGTTCTCGAAAGCTCTGAGCCAAGGGCTCCATCGCGAGTGCGAAGAGCAGAGGCAAAAGAGGGCAACCCTGTCTTGTGCCCCTCTCCAGAACGAAGTGTCTCGAGTGTCCCCCATTAATCCGAACGCACGCCTGGGGCATCTGATAAAGACTACGAACCCAACGGATATAATTAGAGCCAAAGCCCATTGTCTCCAGAACACACCATAGGTATTCCCAGTCGACCCGATCAAAAGCTTTTTCTGCGTCAATCCCCACCAGCAGGGCTGGTTGTGGTTCCCGTTGGGCTACGTGAATGACCTGCAACATACGCCTAATGTTATCTGCGGCCTGGCGACCTGGCACAAATCAAACCTGATCTGGGTGAACCAAGCCCGGAAGGACCCGATTCAAGCGCGCAGCCAGCACAGAGGGAAATATTTTAACGTCAACATTTAACAGGGAAATGGGGCGGTACGACGCCGCGTCGTGCAGTGGTTTACCAGGTTTGGGTATCATCACTATCAATGTCTCACACTGGGACGATGGTAGAGAGACCCCCCCCAAGATCTCATTGAACAAGATAGTCAAAGTTGGCGCTAATTGTGCCCGAAACTTCTTATAATATTCTACTGGGAAGCCATCACTACCCGGCGCACTGCCAGTTTTCAGTCGCCGGATCGCAGTTTCCACTTCGTCTACCGTTAATTCAGAATCTAACTGAGCTCGGTCAGGGTCAGAGAGATGCGGCAGAGCAATCCCCTGCAAATAGTCCTGTACACGATCCCGATCAAAGGGCTCTGTCTTATAGAGCAGCTCCAAATAGTCAGCAAAGAGATCAGGTATCTCCCGGGAAATAACCCTCTTCTGTCTCCCAGAGTCGCGCAGTTCGCGAACCACTCTCGCGGACTGCTGTTGTCGAAGACGCAAGGCTAGGAAGCGGCCTGTTTTATTCCCATGCTCATAAAAAGTTTGCCGTAGTTTCCGGCGTTTATTATCTAATTCTTTCTGCAAACACGCATCCAAGTTGGCTCGAACGGTCCGCCACTGGCGCAGAACCTGACGTGAACCAGTTCGGGTGTGTTCCAAACCTAGGCGAGTAGACTCCTTCACCAACTGGTCATGGTCATGCATCCACATTTTTCGCGTGCGGGCCGCCTCAGCCATAAGTTGACCTCGAGCCGTAGCCTTATAAGCATCCCACACCGTGGGGAGGGGAACATCCCCAGAGTTGTTAAGCTCAAAGAATTCAGTGATAAAACGGACATGGTCTTGCACTGCACCTTGCCGCCGTAAGAACCGCACGTCTAAGCGCCAAAGCCGTTGGTGCTCACTGTACAATCCGGCCGGAAGAGCAAGCCAGCACGGGGCATGATCTGACCAAGTCAGCGTTCCATGTCCAGCCTTCACTCTCCCGTCCATCAGGCGCTGATCCAATAAAAAATAGTCAATGCGAGTGTGAACCTGATGGACCGGAGAGTAGTACGTATAGCCTCTCTCCCCCCCATGGGTGTCCCTCCAGACATCCCGCAAACCTAGGTCTAACATAAAGCGTTGAAGGGCTCTTGCCGACCCCCCCACTCTCCCCCCAGCACAACTTGTGGAATCCAGGTGGGGCACCAAATGCGTGTTACAATCCCCCCCCAGAACAATGGGGCCCTTTGCAAAATCCACCAGTAAGGCTTTCAGTCGTGTAAAAAAGGGCCCCTGACCTGTATTGGGCGCGTAAACATTAGCTAAAGTTAGCAAGTGTCCTTCTAAATGGATATTCAAAAAAAGCCACCTCCCCAGAGTATCCCGCTTTATCTCCTCTATCTGTAGAGAGAGGCTCTGGTGAAATAGTAAGGCCACTCCCCGCTTCTTCCATCCCTGCGCATCTGAGGCCACCCGCACCTCAGTATACGGGGACCTCTTTAGCCAGCCCTGCTTACAATTCTGAAGATGGGTCTCCTGTAAGTAAACAATGTCCCCCTGTAAAGTGCGCAATTCTGAGAACAGCAGCGACCGTTTCCTTGGGGAATTAAGACCCTTAACATTTAAAGAGATAAAGCGCACCATTGATATTTACAGTCTAGACCAGTGATGGCTAACCTTTTTGAGCCCGAGTGCCCAAACTGCCGCACAAAACCAAAGAATTTCCTCAAAGTGCCAGCACGTCAATTAAAGCCCCATTTGCATAAGGTGCTTCATTTGCATAAATATTTGCATAATGTTACCATACACTAACTTTTAGTAAACATGCCTCTTAATGAGTATATGGATAAAGAAAGACTAAAAGGTTTCTACATTACTATAATCCAGTACCAACCGCCAGGCACATTAGGAAACTACTACAAACGCTGCCCATTTAGAACCCATAGCAAACCAGCCGTATCCTAACAGCACTACCAGGGATCAAAAAGCACCATACTCTACCTATCAAAAGGCAACACAGCCAAACTTAAAACGAAACAGCTCAGAGAACTACACAACATGACCTACAGGGGAAAGAACAAGTGGCAATGTCAAATAGGAATTATATAAAACAGAATACCTCAGCTCAGTTACACATGCAGAACAGACCATCACCAAACAAGGAATCACAATTTAGAAACAGGAAGACAATAATTAAAACTGGGAACCCCAAAAGCCAAACTTGGAATATACAACAACACTGTAGAAATAAAACTATATATTAATTTCCTCTTGTACTAAACAAAGCGCAAAAATTAATGATGCACATTTCCCAGAGCTGACATATTCCAGTTAATAAATTCAAAATAAAGAGATATTTTTCTACCTTTTGTGCATTTTTTTTCAGTTGCAATTGTTCCAGCCACTTTCTTCTGGTTTCTTCGTGTCTTCTGCTAACTCTCCATCTGCTGTCCATTTGTCCTTTCTTCTGTCTTCTTGTTTTTTTTTTTCCATTCTCTCTCTACATCTGCTTTAACATACTAATCTTTCTCCTTTGGCTCTTTCCTCATTCCTATTTCATCTACTCAAAATTTACCCCTCCATCCTCAATCCCCACTTACTCTCCCAATACCCGGCCAATTGTAGATTTTTTATCCCTCCACACAAAATATTTTTCCCCTCTCCATTTTACTCTCCCAGCCCCATCCCATTCTAATCCTCCCCCAACACCAGCTCCCTTCTAGTTCCAGCCTCACCCAGCATCCATTCCCTTCTAGTCCCTGCATCAGCCCATTTCCAGTCCTAGCAGCCCCCCAACCCAATACCAGTCCTATCCCCCCTCATCAACCCACTTCCAGTCCTAACCCCCATCACCACCATTTTCAGTTTAAGCCCCCCCCCTATAACCCATTACCCAGTCCTAACCCCCCACTTCCAGTCAGCCCCCCATAGCCCATTGCCAGTCCTAACCCCCCCATCAGCCCACAGTCCATTACCAGTCCTAACCCCATCAGCCCACCTCAAGTCCTAACCCCTCCCCATCAGCCCATTTCTTGTCCCAGCCCCCCCCATAGCCCATTATCAGTCCTAAACCCCCCCATAGCCCATTACCAGTCCTAACCCCATCAGACCACCTCCAGTGTTAACCCCCCATCAGCCCATTTCCAGTCCTAACCCCACCCAACAGCCCACCTCAAGTCCTAACCCCTCCCCATCAGCCCATTAGCAGTCCTAACCCCCCCCTAGCCCATTAGCAGTCCTAACCCCCCCTCTCTAGCCCATTAGCAGTCCTAACCCCCCCCCCCATAGCCCATTACCAGTACTCACCCCCATCACCCCTTTTCCAGTCATCCCCATTCATCCCACAGCCCATTAGCAGTCCTAACCCCCCCTAGCCCATTAGCAGTCCTAACCCCCCCTCCTAGCCCATTAGCAGTCCTAACCCCCCCCTAGCCCATTAGCAGTCCTAACCCCCCCCCCTCCTAGCGCCTTAGCCGTCCGAACCCCCCCTGCCCATGTGCAGTCCTAACCCCCCCCCTCCTAGCCCATTAGCAGTCCTAACCCCCCCAGCCCATTAGCAGTCCTAACCCCCCCCTCCTAGCCCATTAGCAGTCCTAACCCCCCCTCCCAGCCCATTAGCAGTCCTAACCCCCCCCTCCTAGCCCATTAGCAGTCCTAACCCCCCCTCTCTAGCCCATTAGCAGTCCTAACCCCCCCCTGCCCATTAGCAGTCCTAACCCCCCCCCTGCCCATTAGCAGTCCTAACCCCCCATCACCACCCCATTTACTGACAGCCCCCATCAACCCACAGCCCATTTGAAGTACTAACCCCCCCTAGACCATTATAAGTCCTAACCCCCCCCTCCTAGCCCATTAGCAGTCCTAACCCCCCCCTCCTAGCCCATTAGCAGTCCTAACCCCCCCCCTCCTAGCCCATTAGCAGTCCAAACCCCCCCTCCTAGCCCATTAGCAGTCCTAGCCCCCCCTCCTCCAGCCTATTAGCAGTCCTAACCCCCCCCCCAGCCCATTAGCAGTCCTAACCCCCCCTGCTCCTGCCCATTAGCAGTCCTAACCCCCCCCCCCCCTAGCCCATTAGCAGTCCTAACCCCCCCCCTTAGCCCATTAGCAGTCCTAACCCCCCCCCCCTAGCCCATTAGCAGTCCTAACACCCCCCCCCCCCTAGCCCATTAGCAGTCCTAACACCCCCCCCCCAGCCCATTAGCAGTCCTAACACCCCCCCCCCCCCCCGGCAAATTTAAAAACAGAAAAAGCGGGCTCTGGCTGCTGCCGCGGACGCGGCAGCATGCAGTGTCCCGCGGGGCCCCCTCCGCCCGCTAAGCCCCTCTGCAAGGGCTTTCAGATTCGCGAGGGAGACAGCGTCTCCCTCGCGTCTCTTGTTAAGCCCGCAGGGGCTAATGGGAAATTTCCCATCAGTCCCTCGCGTCTAAAGGGGCTGATGGGAAATTTCCCATTAACCCCTACGGGCTTAACAGAGACGCGAGGGAGACGCTGTCTCCCTCGCGAATCTGAAAGCCCTTGCAGAGGGGCTTAGCGGGCGGAGGGGGCCCCGCGGGACACTGCATGCTGCCCGCGTCCGCGGCAGCAGCCAGAGCCCGCTTTTTCTTTTTTTGCGGACCTTCACGCGTGCCAGCTGCAAGGCCTTCGCGTGCCACAGCTGGCACGCGTGCCATAGGTTCGCCATCGCTGGTCTAGACCCTCTTATCCTCCATCTACCCAGAAAATCCCGGTGAAGTCTTCCCTCTAGCAAGCCCAGAGGACTAGTTAGCCGGGCCCCCCTATTCCATCCTCCAGAAATAAGAGCCATAGTCCCTCTTCCCAAATCCAGACATATCCACCAGTTCCAAATGAAAAAACCCTCCCTCCAACCCAAGCCCCCCCCCCCTTCCCGTCAATACCACCTGCCTGTCAAAGTTAATACAGGACACGGTAAGTTGACCCCAAACCCCGTTCCCCCCCAAAACAATAATTCAACCTTAACATATAGTAACATTCCCCCACCACTCCCCCACCCACCCTGAGTCATCAATCCCATCATGCCTCCCCATCAGAACAATATCATCATCAAAACATTTGCAGGTCATCCGCCGCCCCCTGTGTGTGGCGGAGCGTGAGCCCAAGCTGATCTTTGTCAATAGCCAATAATTCAGTAAGAAATATTACAAATCAGAAGGGGGGGAAAGACAATCAAAAGGAAAACAGCCAGATACCAATGGCCAGTCCTTCCACCACTTATCCAGAGTGCAGGAGGCCCACAGAGTAAGGCTCCCGAAGCACTAAGAAAAGCTCTACATTTACACACAGAGAGAAAAAAAAAAGGGGAATCAAGCGGGCTTGCCCACTCGAGTCCACTTGGAGTGCTGGGGCTTAGGGGGCGGCAGGTGAGGCTGAGCATTGTCATCAACTAGTCCCGCCTGGCGAAGAGCTCGCCAAGCTTCAGTATAGTCTTTTGCGGAAATCTTTTTGTTGCCCAAGAGAAAGTTCATCCTAAATGGAAAGGACCAAGAGTAGTGAATCCCCTTGCTGTTCAGGACCGTTGTGACTGGTTTCATCTCTCTCCGGCGTGCCAGGGTGAACGTCGAAAGGTCTTGGTAGATGGACACTGTCGTGTCCTGGAAGCGAACCGCTTTCTTCTCCCGGCCTCGACGTATAAGCATCTCAGCATCAGAGTATCACAAAAATCTCGCAATGACATCACGAGGTTGGTTGTTTATTTATTTATTTATTTATAGTCTCTTATATACCGCACTATTCAGCATCAGCGCGGTTTACAATAAACAAGGAGTTACACAATTCAACGGGAGGTTTTCCCAGGGCACGATGAACTCGTTCTATTTCCATCCCAGAAGCATGCGCAGCCAGGTCCTCAGCCGGGAGCAACTCCGCTATCAACAGCTTAAGCACAGTTGGCAAATCCTCTCCGCCCCCTACCGCTTCTGGAATTCCGCGAAAACGCACGTTGTTGCATTGGGAGCGGTTTTCAATGTCGTCAATTTTATAAGTCAGTTCCATTGCTTGCGCTTGTTGCCGGTCCAGTGCACATTGTAAGTCCATCAAAGTTCCATCATGATCAACCATTTTGGTCTCCACGTCCTCCACTCAGGCTCCCAACTCTTTGATGTCGGTCCGGAGTTCTGCGACATCTTTCAACAACTCCTCCCATAACGAGCGAAACTCATTGGCTAACTCCGCAAAGCCTCTACGGAGCTCCTGCTTGATTTGAGCAGAGGAGAGTTGTTTGTGGGAGACCAATTCCTCTTCACTTACAGTCTCATCATCAGTACCTGATGGAGGAGATTGTTCACGTGGGCTGCTTGGGGCCCCAGACTTGTTCTGCAGTCGCTGGGAGGAACGCATCCCTTCCCGAAGTTCAGAATTTTTATCTTTGGCAGCCATCCCACTGGGCCCCCTGTATTACACAGTGTTGGGAGAGAGATACCGCCAATGTCAGCAAGGGCAAAGTCACCAGGGGGGTAGCAGTGCTCAGAACCTCACAGGCCCGCCAAGCAGTCTCTGCCACACAGTGTTGGGAGATATATAAAGTCAATGTCCACAAAGCCCAGGGTACTGGAGAGACAGCGGGGCAATGAGATGGGGGCTGCTCCTGGCCTTCTTAAAGGGGCGAGCCGTTGAAGATGATACTCAGAGTGCTCTGCAGAGCCATGTGAAGACAGTGCTCTAAGGGCCCACTACTGCCCAATGTTAGGCTCCGATGGCAGTTCTGAAGTTAAGGAGAACGCTGGACCTTTTAACAGGGCCTCCGGGATCCACGCCGAAGAGCCGAGGCCTTGGTGGGGCACTGATGATCTAATAGAGACCACCGTCTCCGACGCCGTTTTTAACCCCGAAGGTATAAGAAAAAGGGATGTAACCCTCGTACTTACCCCCTTCAGGGGGATTCACACTGGTGGAAGAAGGCAATGGGCTACAGCAGTTGCCATACGGGTTCCAGGCCTGCTCCTCGGCTCCGTAATCAGGGCTCCGTCTCCGCGTTCAGGCGCTCCCACCTTGGGTGCAGTGCTCTGCCTGGTAGTGTATTGCCTCACAGCCTCCGACCCGTCTCCCGGGGGCCCAGCAACACAGTTCAGAAGGAGTTCGCTCAAGCGTCGTCCGGTCCGCGCAGGTCACAGGAGTCTGCTATGGTGTCAGGCAGGCCCGGAACATGCGTCGGGAAGAAGTATGCAGCAGCAGGCCGCGCTCCAGGAACAGACTCCGCGGCTTCTCAGCCGCCCGGGATCTTGTTGAGCGGATTAACCCGACTGCGGAGGGCACCGCTTGCCTGTGCCGACCCAGGGAAGGTGAGGATGGGGGATTTTGCGGCAGTTAGCGCGTGTTTGCTGAAGTTTTGTGGTGATGGGGACGGAGCTCAATTAGGATGCGGCCATCTCGCTGCGGGCTCACGAACGCCCCCAAAAGGGGTTTTTTTTAATTGTACTGAAAAGGACTATGAATAATGTTTGAGGTTTAAAATTAAGTAAAGTTTGAAGTATATAAGTAATTTTTTCAGACCAGTGATGTTTGAACGACCATTATATCCCCTAAAGCAAAGGAGTTATCCCGAGCAAAGTAGAGGGAAAGATAACACCACCAAGATCTTTTCAGTGGTGTTCCAAGCCCCCTCGGAACCCAAGATGGGCATCCTCCCTGCCAGGCCCACAAGGTGGAGCCAACATGGCAAACTTATCTTAAAGCGCAGGTGGCTTGCCATGCTGCCTCCACTCCAGGCCTGGCAGCTCTTCTCTCCTGAGCCAAAATCTCACGATTTCCGATACTGTGGCTGGGAGAGAAGAGCCGCCGGGCCTGGAACGGAGGCAGTGCAGCAAGCTACCCACAACTGTAAATTTTCCATGCTGGCTCCACTGCATGGGCCTGGTGGGCACGCATACCCCTCCCAGTTGACATCAGGGGTGGGCCGCACCCTCCGCCCCACCCATGGTATGCCACTGGGTCTTTTTCTCCTTATGTAATGACTGGTGTGAAGGCTGCCTTTTGAATATATGAACATTATTAGGAACTCCATTGCAAAGCATGTAATACTCTGCCTGAAAGCGCTCAATGGGGTTTTGGTGTACATTTTTAAAAACTAATTCTTAAAGGGGTTTTGGTATTCTCCAAGTTACTTCTCCCTGTTCATTGTAAAACAATTCCACCGATATTGTTATATTGTTTGATGGAAACCGCTTTGGACAAAAGTGGTATAGAAAAATTGTTAAATAAATAAATACAAGCTAAGTCCTTTTTTCTATACTGCAAAGGGGGAATTTATTTTGTTTGCTTATAGTGTAGGGCAAGGCTCTCAGAGTTCATTGTCTTTGTTCTAGCTATCCATTCACTGTTAACTCTTTGAAATCACTGACCTCATCAGGTTTTAGGTCCCTCCCTACCCACGCTGACCTCCACCCACCCCATGTGAGTTTCCTTGTTTTATAGGGCAACTCCCCAGTTAGCTACACACAAGGACATAGAACACACTTAAAAGAGGTTAACTGCTTTTTCTCGTAAAGGACAGCTGAGGGAACAGGTAGGGACTTTGGTAGGTCTCTCTCTTTTACTTCAACAGGTACCAAAGCTCCATCAACTAAACAATGGCTGGGGAAAATCATATTGCTAAAGTTGTTGCCCCATTACAGCTTCTGCCTTTGTCCAGACAGAGATCCCAATGCCAGTTGAAGGACTGGTTCCATGTGCAGGATGCCTGCATACTGAGACTCTCAGGAAAGAAGTGGAGGAGCTCAGGGAGGAGTGGCGAGGCTGAGAAGCAATCGAGACAGTGAGAACTACATTGATGAGATGCTTTTTGAAACATCCAAGCTGTCTGACAGAGGTGAAGATAGGAGGCGACAGAAGGAAGAAGGTTGGACACGAGTCACCAGAGCTTGCAGTATCAAAACTCCAACTCCTTCAGCCCTTGAATTGAAGAACCAGTATGTAGCCTTGGAAGTGGAGGAGGTGGAAGCATCCAAAGAAAGGGAAGAATCACAGCTCAAACACCCCAAAGTTGCAGAATCAGTCACCACTAAGAAATGAAGGGTAAACAGATTTGATGTCGAGAGAGGTGTGCTGTCTGCCAGGTGCCAAAATCCAAGATGTTACAGAGAATTTGCCGAGGCTTATTAAGCCTACTGACTATTATCCGATGTTGCTCATCCATGTTGGTACAAATGATACTGCTAGGAATCTCTCCAAGCATATCAAACACAGGACTTCGTCGAAGACAAGCCAGTCTTCCAAGGGTAGATTTCCTTCTAGGCATCGAGATGCCCTAGGCATTGCCCTGAAGGGAGACACACCGGCCAAATCACCCTGGCGGGAGGTCCTTGCCTCCAAAGCATTAGTGGGGTCACAGGATGCTCCCGTCCCAAGGCCTCGACCTCCGGAGACCTCTTGGTGCCATGCTCAGGGATCGTGGTCCGCAACTCAGGTACCGATTCCCAGGCATCGGCAGGCTCCATGGATCAACGTATCCTGGCTATTGAGCAGAGCTTAGCAGCCTTGCTAGCAGCTTCCATACTGGTAAAGCCTCTACAGTCTATTCCCCAGCCATCGGTACCGACATTGACATTTTTGCTGCTTACCACGCTACCACCTATGCCGGTCCTCGAGTCCATCTCTGGTACCGAGGTTCCAGCACAGAAACTTTCCAATGCCGGTTTCGAGCTGTATCGAGTACAGGCAGAGCACGAGCACCCGGCCCATCGATACTTCGAGTCTTCAGTCTCTGTTTCGTCGGATGATGAATCAACCTGTACAAGGGAAATTAAAATTCTGCCAGAGGATGAGAATCCATCTCCATCTCCACAATGTCGCATGTCCCCTCCGGAGAACATTTCTTTTCAAAATTTTATCTGTGATGTTGCTTGGGGCCTCTCAATCACTGTGACTTCGGAGAAGGAACCTAGGGCTGAGGAAGTTAAAATCCTTCAATACCCTGCAGCCCCAAAGGAAGCTGCTACTCTTCCTATTCATCGAATACTTCACGAGCTTATGCTTTGAATGTGGGAGACACCCTGAACCATCTCTCCACATACTCGAAGGCTCATTACTGTGTACCGGGTACCGGAGTGCCCTGGCTTCCAGAAGATGTAATTACCACACCATTCCATGGTGGTGGAATCGGCAGTGCGTCGAATTAAAAGTGCCAAAATGCATTCCTTGAACCCTCCAGGCAGGGAATCGAGAACCCTCGATGCTTTTGGTGGTCGATGTTTTCAGACCTCTATGTTATCGGCCAGAATCATCTCTTACATACTCTACATGGGTATGTTTCTTAGAGAGGTGACTAGGGTTTTGGCGTTGATGGCTCCTGTTCTCCCTGACGATAAGAGAGCTGGTTATCTCACCCTGGTGAAGCATGCCCAAAATATTTCCAAATCTGTTAACAGGGCAACCTTTGAATGCATCAGCAGGACTTCAGCTATATGCATTGGTGCACGCAGGATTGCTTGGCTCCAAGCCTCTGATCTTGAACAGTGGGTTCAAGACAAGCTGGATAATATACCTTGCACAGGCGAAAACCTTTTTGGCAAAGACTGGCAGGATAAGGCGTCTCAATTAGAGTCTGAGAACACCACTCTAAATAGACTTTCCAGATCAACTGCCAACCCAGCTAAGAAGAAGATAACCAAGAAACCTTTTTTCAATAAGAAAAATAAGTATTCTTTTTACAACCCTGCAGTGCACTGTCCCATCCATGCTCCTCAAAAAGGGCAACAACAATCAAAACAACAAAGAAAGGCTCAGACTCCCAGGTCTCAGCCAGCTCAGCAGACCCAAACAGGGCCTTCGTGTACTACGCACCCACATGCTGGAATGCTCTCCCACCTGAGATCCGTTCCATAACTGACCTTGCACAATTCAGAAAGGCTCTGAAACACTACCTGTTTCTCCAGTACTACTCCCACAATGGAGACTCACAAGGTCCAGCCTCACACAACCACCACCACCAACATGCAGTCACACCCCCGCCCAGTAATGCGTCCAGACACCTGGCACCCAATTGTATATAGCTCACAATCTTGTATATAACATACAAGCTTGTATACAGCTCACTATCTTGTATATAACACACGAGCTTGTATACAGCTCACTATCTTGTATATAACACACGAGCTTGTAAATAGCCACCATACTGTCATGTCCCCACCCTTCTTCTCCGACCTGGCTGTTCTGCCTGTACATAGTCATTTTAATTAAGTAGCCTGCTGCTATGTAGCCTGTATATAGTTACCCCAGTTAACCAAGTTATAAACCCTGTTTCTTGTAAGTACAGTCGGATGCCGTCTGCACTGTACAAAATTGTTCTAATGTAAACTGAGCTGATTTTAAAGAGCGGTGTATAGAAAAAACCTAAATAAATAAACTTCCTCAGGATCTTTGACTCCTTTCTGGAGAACATAACTGTCCTGCCTCTGGAGATTCCAGATTCCATCCACATTCCAGGAAGACTATGTCACTTTGCCCACAGGTGGTATCGGGTAACGTCAGAATTCTGGACTCTCCATAGTAAGGGAAAGGGTACAAGCTTCACTTCCGAAGTCTACCCCCCTGTCTCCTCCAAGAGAGTTCAGTTCTCAACCCCCTCTCACCACTCTGTTAGTGCAGGAGGTTACCTCCCTTCTCTCATAGGGCGCAATAGAGAAAGTGCCACTCTCACAGCAAGATCTGGGCTTCTATTCTCCTTACTTCCTCATTCCAAAGAAGACTTTGTGATTTTTTGAACTGTTGAATTTATATGCACCTAACACCTATGACACTGAATTCTTTGTTAAACTAAATAAGTGTCTGGACGTAGTGGGAGCGAGCTGACTCCTCATAAGGGGGAGATTTTAATTGTGTCATGGAAGAAACATAGATCATTTGAGGCAATGAAATAAGAAAGGAGAACACACTGATTGAGAGGTATGTGAGGGTTACGACCTGGTGGACTATTGGAGGGCCACACATCTCTTGGCTAGAGACTATATGCATGTATCGAGAGTGCATGATACAGGATCCAGGATAGATTACTTTTTTTGGATCCACTAAATTTGATTGGTGGATAAGCACAGAGGTGGACCCCATTGCTTTCTCAGACCATGCACTCATCTGGATCAATTTGAAATGGGTACCCAACCATAGGGGCACGCTGGAGGTATTCCCTGGCATTCACAACGATGGGAGATTTGGGGACTTCTTAAAGATGCAATAGGAAGACTATGCCAAAAACAATGCGGTACACTGAGATAACCCAAAGCTTTATTGGGAGACAGCTCAAGTGGTCCTACGAGGCCAAATAATAAAATATGATGCTACTCAACGAATAATGCAGCACAGGCGATTACTTCAGTTGGAGAGGGAACTCTGTTTAGCACGCAAAACGTTTTTGAATAACTCCAACTCACGAACCAAGAAGGAATTATTTCATTTGCAGAAAGAAATTGAAACCCTCCTGCAGGAGCGGGCCACACAATCTGTTATACTATGATACCAGCTCTATAAATTTGTGAATAAAACAGGGAAATTGATGTTAGGCCTTATTAAGGTCAGCAGGGGGCAACAACATGTGGGGGTCCTTCGTGACGCAGGAGGTCTCATTAGAACTTCATAGGCCCAAATAGAGGAAATGTTTTGGACTTATTATACATCTCTGTATAAAGTGGATCCTGACACCGGGGAAGTAGAACGAATCTTTATAAATTGGATCCAACTGCCGAGCTTGACAACAGATCAGTGGAATGCCCTCAGTGCCCCAATCCATACCATGGAAGTAGCAAATGCAATCAAAATGTTTCATCCGTGTCAGGTACCAGGACTGGATGGGTTTAGGAGAGAGTTTTACAAAATGATGGCCCCTCAAGTGGCGAGTACACTAACGGCTTACTTCACTGATTTAGTAAAGAAACAAACCTTCCCATAAGAGGTGAACAGAGCAATCATAACCGTACTTCCCAAACCAGACCGGAACCTGCTAATGCTGGGTTCCTATTGGTCAATATCTCTTTTAAACGTGGATATTAAATTGCTTGCCAAAATCATGGCAGAACAGTTAGCAAGCACCATTTATGTCTCACCTTATACATGAGGACCAGGTTGGATTTGTGTGTGGTCGATATATAGTTACAAATATTCAGAGGATTCTTTCCTTCCTTCACATGGTGGAGGCGGCTGAAGTTCCAGCACTGCAGATCAGCTTTATTTTATTTATTTATTTAAAGTTTTTTATATACCATCTTCCTACAATTCAAGACGGTTTACATGGAATTCAGCAATAACAGTGTGGATAAATCTGTTCTACATAAAACATCTGAACAAAAACTTAGGGGGAACATTGATGCTGAAAAAGCATTTGACCATGTGGACTGGACCTATATGTATAGGGTGCTTGACATGGGAATTGATGGATTCTTTGCTGCTATACTCAAACCCGTGTGGGCAGATCTTGGTGAACGGCTCGCTGACATCAGACTTCCACCTTCGGTGTGGTACTTGGCAGGATTGCCCTCTATCCCCTCTCCTCTTTGTGCTCACACTTTAGCCATTGCTTAAATGCATAAGGACGCACCCGGGGCTTGTGAGGGTGTGTATAGGGAAGGAAGAATTTCGTATATCAGCATTTGCCAACGATATTCTCTTATATCTGGGCTCCCCTCGAGAAACGCTGCTGACCTTACTACGTACTTTTGAAAACTCTGGTAAATTATCTGGACTTAAATTAAATTTTGACAAATTAGAGGCCCTACCTCTACCCCAGAGGACTCACTCTGAATGGACAGATGGTTTTCCTCTTAAACAGGCCTCGACGGCCTTTAAATATCTGGGAATTCAGATGCCCACGGAAACTGGGAAACTATATGGCTTGAATGTGAGGGCATTCCTATCCCACATGCAGAACAGACTAGCTCGGTGGAAGGATCTACCTCTCTCCCTGGGAGGATGCATAGCACTGTATAAGATGGTTATATTCACTAAGTGGCTTTACAAATTGCAAGTGCTTCCCCATCTCGGATCTCGGAACGACTACTGAATCAGTTCCTGTGGCAAGGTAAGCGGCACCAAATCCAACTTTGTCTTTTTTTTTATATACTTTATTTAGCAACACCATGTAACAAGATTAGGCAATACAACAAACAAACACCTGGAGAGGAGGCAATTCTTATTCCCCTCCAGGAAACAGAGACAAACACATGGGTGTTGTACAGTTTTGCAAACTATATGTATAATCCCCCCACCGCCCCCCCCCACCCCCCCCCAACCACCCTCGTTGTAGGTCGCAACCACACCCCGAGACCCCAGGGCATCCGTTCCCAGCAATCGCACCACGTGCCATCCCAGTCAATTAGAAGCCCATTTGTAGCACTTCATTCCTGTTGTGGGGACTCAGGTTCTGAAGGTAGGGTTCCCACAGCATCTGAAACCGTGGCCAGCGCTTCACATTACCCCGGGCATATCTAGCTTCCATCAGCATCATCCGGTGAAAAGCATTCCGCCACTCCCAAAAAGAGGGCGCTCTGCATTCCCGGCCATCTGTGCAATATTGGGCCCTTACCCACCAGACAGGCTTTGCGCACCAGCAGTCTCTCCCACCTACCCTTAGGCTGTGTGAGGCGCAGTTGGTCCAGGAGGACCAAAGAGCTGTCCCCAACATATCGACTGCCCCAATATTCGTTCCAGAAACAAACCTATTCTGGCCCAATAGGGCCGAATATGTCGGCACCCCCACCACATATGCACCAGGTGTGCCAGGGGCTCCGAACATCTCGGGCAACTGCCATCTGACGCGAGGTGGGAGCGAAGGGCCCGTCGAGGAGAGAAATGCACCCTAGTAAGAGATTTATACTGTACCTCTCTCCAGCGGGCTCCTACCGCTAACTCCCCTATACGCTGCAGGGCCCTCAAAAGTGTACCCGGGCCCAATTTCCCTTCCCAACTCCGACCCCCACCCCAACTCCACCGACCGATAGTCCGGAGACGGACGATGTGGAGCCAAACGCACCTTCAGCGACCGAATCGACAATTGGGACCCACCCAAATCAAAAAATTCTAAGATCTGCGCAGAGCGCTCCACCCGCAACTCCTCAGCCGGCAAGGAAGCGATGTAATGCGATATCTGCAGATAGGCGAATTGATGTCCGGCCCCCAGGTCATAGTCGCTACATAGAGACCGAAACGTCTTGCAACCCCCTGAGGGCTCAACCACATGGCCTAGGCTATGAAGACCCTTCGCCGCCCACACACGGAACCGCGCGTTCTCGGTACCTGGAGTAAACAGAATATTACCCTGAATCGGCAGCCAGCTAGAAACCCTCCAGTTCGTATTCCAGTAAATGTTTAATTGTCGCCAGGTTCGACAAACCGGGAGAAGAAGCACACTCCCGGCTAAATGGGCCGGAAAGAAACTGTAATCCGAATGTAGGAGGGAGAGAACCGACACAGGGGCTGCGAGAGCTTCCTCCACCCCCCCGGGGAGTAAAGACCTCTGTACCGCCCAACCAGTCCCCTAGGTGCCGAGCCTGGCAGGCCAGGGCATAAGCCCCCAAGTCAGGGAGTCCCCGTCCCCCACCCCTCCAATTCCCCCCCCGGCGGGAATACCGAATACGTGCGCGCGCCCCCCCCCCCCCCACAGAAATCCGCCGATAAGGCCTTCCAACCGCTTCAAGTCCTTCCGCAGAAGCCAGACTGGCAACGTTTGTAGCCAGTAAAGGATCCGCGGTAAAATAACCATTTTTACCGCTGCAATTCGCCCAGATAGAGACAAGGGAAGGGGACGCCAAGCCTGCACCTGAGCCTGGAGGCTCTGAAGAATTCTAGCCAGGTTACTCTCATAGAGTTGGGAGGGCTGACCCGTCAGTAGAATACCGAGATATTTAAAATGATCAGCCGCCCATTTAAGGGGGAAGGGTCCCCGCCAGTTACCCCTCACAGTGCCCGAAATGTCTAAGGCCTCGGACTTATCCATATTGATAGTTAAACCAGCAATTTGACCGAAGATCTCAAATTCGCGCATTAAACTGGGGAGCGAGTCATGGGGCCGAAGTAAATGAACAAGAAGGTCGTCGGCAAAGGCCGATAGTTTAAAGCCGGTCATATGGATACGCACCCACCGTATCTCCCGTGAGGCCTCCACCCGTCTAATAAACGGGTCCAAGGAGAGAACAAAAAGCAACGGGGAAAGAGGGCAGCCCTGTCTTGTTCCCCTATGTAAAGAAAAGGTATCAGAGAGCACTCCATTACAGCAAATTGCCGCAACCGGGTCATGGTACAGACTTCTATCCATAGCGCAAAAAGAGTTCCCAAGCCCATAGCGAGGCAGCAGGTCCCATAAATAGTTCCATTCAACTCTATCAAAGGCTATCTCCAGGAACAAGCAGGAATAAGTCCTCACATATGGGTACGTCGGTACCGACGGAGCCCGTGCGGGAAAGCTCCCCAGCTTCTTAGAATAGAAGCTTTTGGGACCTCCCACTGCACATGCGCACTGCCTTCCCGCCTTCCTGAACAGCTCTCCTCAGTTTCTCTTTTTCCGCGGAGCCAGCAGGTCGTGTTCCTGTCACCGCTGAAGAAATTGTTATTTTATTTGTTTCTTTAGACCGCGTACCTGCCTTCCCCATACCGATACCGGTATCGCCGGTCTTTTCTTTCTTTCTTTAAAAAAATTATAATTCTTTTTTCTTATTTTTTAGCTTTTTGGTCACTTCAGAGAGGCCTCTCGGCCTACTCAATTTCTCCTCATGGAGAAGCCAGCCCCTGGATTTAAGAAGTGTACCAAATGTAATGCTGTTATTTCAGTCACAGACACCCATGAATGGTGTCTGAAATGTTTGGGGCCTGACCATTCCATACCGGACTGCCCATCTTGCTCCCACATGTCTAAACGTGGGCTGCAGAACCGGGCCAACAAATTCCATGTGCTGTTTGCTTCAGAGAATACAGCATCACAGTCATCCAGGTCTTCTTCTCCGGATGGATCTCAGGTAACCAAACCTTCTGTGGGCAAGTCCTCAAAGAGCAAATCTCCTTCAAAGCATCGAGAGGCTCTTAGCTTAGAACTTGAGGACCCTGCCCCAGCCAAACAACCCCGGCGGGAAGTCCAACTTCCAAAAACGCCAATTCAGGGGTCTCAGGTTGATATCGATGCTACGGCCTCGACAGATCACCTGTTAGCCTGCTCTGGGGTACCGGGTCACTCCGGTACCGACATCCAGGCAGCTATGGCGTCCATGGGCGATACTGTACAGTCCATGCAGCAGGCCGTCATGGCTTTCATTAAAGCTGCAACGCCATCGGTTCCGCTTTCAGCGGTTCCGGGCCCGATACCGGTATCGTCCGCCATGCCGGTATCGAGGCCGTCCACCTCTAAACGCAAGTCGGTACCGTATGGGCTTTCGCTCCATACCGGTTCCATACCCGATACGCCCGATATCGATACCGATCGGTACGCGTATCGTGCGTTAGAGGAAAGCACCGATTCCTCTGAGGATTTTCACTCCTCTGATGATTCTGCTGAGTTTTCACTCAACTTACCTGAGGAGCCCTCTTCTCCTAAAAGGAGAATGTCCCCTCCAGAGGATTTGTCCTTCCAGGACTTTGTTTTTAGATATGGCTACAGCCCTTTCTATTACCACATCCTCTGAAAAGGAACCCAGATCCAAAAACTGGATATTTTGGGATACTCAAAGGCCCCTAAGGAGGCAGTTACCCTGCCTATCCATGAAATCCTTCAAGAACAACTGATGGATTTCTGGGAAAATCCTTTGACTTTGTCTCCTTATTTCCCGTAGGTTGGACACCATGTATAGGGTCCCTCCTTCTCCTGGTTTCCAAAAGACTCAATTGCCCCACCACTCTATTGTGGTGAAGTCTGCAATGAAGAGATTAGGAGTACCAAAAGGCACTCTTCCACCCCTCCAGGACGGGAATGTAAGACTTTGGACTCTTTTGGTAGGAAAATTTTCCAGGCTAGTATGCTTATAGCCAGGATTAATTCCTACAGTCTCTATATGGGCATGTTCCTGGAGGAACTTGCCAAAAAGGTGCGGCATTTTGCCCCCTTTATCCCTGAGGATAAAAAGCAGGGATTCCTTTCCCTAGTGAAACAACTCTTAGAGGTTTCTAAGTTCTCTAATAGGGCAGCATATGATTCCTTTGAGGGAGCCAGTAGGGCTTCGGGCATTGCTATTGCAGCCCGACGTCTTGCTTGGCTCCAGGCCTCTGATCTGGAACCTTGGGTTCTAGATGGCTTACGGAATCTGCCCTGTACAGGTGAGAACTTATTTGGGGAAGAGTGGCAAATCAAAGCCACCCAGATGGATGCTGAAAAATGCCACCTTGGAAAGACTTTCAAAGTCCACTTCAATTCCTACTAAGAAAAAGTCTTTTAAAAGGCCTTACTATAAGAAGGCCAGAGTTGCTTCAAATACTGGCCAGCAGTCTTCTCAACCTCGCTATACTGCTAAGCGTCAGCAATCCAAACATGCACGAGCTAAGCCTGCAGCAGCTACTGTAGCTCAGCAGGCTCCAACCCCTCAGGGGTTTTGACTTGCTCCTAGGGAACTTGCCACTTCTGGTTCTAACACAACCTGAACCTCTCACCATACCCGGAAGGTTGGTTCACTTTGCTCCCAGATGGGAACAAATCACAACAGAACAATGGACCCTCTCTATCATTCGAGAGGGTTACAAACTTCATTTCTCCAGCCTTCCTCCCCATCATATGGTGAGACCATTCAAGTCTCCCCCATCTCTCCTAACCCTGTTGGGTCAAGAGGTTTCCTCTCTTCTTGCCCAAGGGGCCATAGAAGAGGTTCCTCTTCCTCAACAAGGGTCCGGTTTCTACTCCCCTTATTTTCTCATTCCAAAGAAGACAGGGGGATTCAGACCAATCCTAGATCTGAGAGAATTGAACAAATTTCTCTTCAAGGAGAAATTCAAAATGCTGTCTCTCGGCATTCTCCTTCCTTACCTCCAGGGTCAGGACTGGCTTTGTTCTCTAGACCTACAGGATGCGTATACACATATACTCATCCATCCATCCCACAGAAAGTATCTTCGCTTTCTGTTTCAGGGAAAACATTTCCAATACAGAGTACTCCCCTTCGGTCTAGCCTCTGCTCCAAGAGTAGTATTCACAAAATGCATGGCAGTCGTAGCCGCATTTCTAAGAGGCATGGGAATCTTTGTCTTCCCATATCTGGACGACTGGCTCATCCGAGCTCCAACTCAGTCACAGGCCCAGATTTCCCTGGACCACACAAGGAGCCTTTTGCAGTATCTGGGACTGGTAGTAAACCTTCCCAAGTCCCAACTCATCCCTACTCAATCTCTAGAATTCATAGGGGCCCAGTTGGACACCATCACTGCAAGGGCCTACCTTCCACATGTTCGAGGCCAGCGCCTCCTGAGTTTGGCCTCCCAAGCTCAGTCCAGCACTCACTTGACAGCCAGGGAAATGCTACGCCTACTGGGTCATAGGGCCTCCACAGTGCATGTGGTGCCCTATGCTCGTCTTCATATGAGAGCAGCTCAATGGACCCTGGCCACTCAGTGGACTCAGGCGTCAGGAGCGCTCTCAGACCAAATACAAACCTCCGGATCGTCTGTTTTGGTCCCTCCACTGGTGGACTTCCACCAAGAATCTGTTGTTGGGGGCTCCATTTCAAACCATTGCTACCCCAAGCAACCCTCACAACAGATGCCTCCCAAACAGGGTGGGGAGCCCATCTGCAAACTCTCTCCACTCAGGGCACTTGGTCTCTACAAGAGACCACCCTTCATATCAATCTTCTGGAACTGCGAGCAATTTACCTTGCCCTCAAGGTCTTCCACTCCCTCCTAGCCAACCTCACTGTCCTAGTTCAGACGGACAATCAGGTGGCCATGTTTTACATAAACAAACAAGGAGGGACGGGCTCTCTGTCGCTTTGCAACGAAGCTCTAAGACTATGAGCCTTCGCCAGAGAGCATCAGATTCACCTGCTAGCAGTGTATCTCCCAGGAGTTCAAAACTCTCGGGCAGACAGGCTCAGTCGAGTTCTGCTGCCACACGAATGGTCCCTACATTTGGACCAAATAAACCGAATCTTTCAGGAATGGGGGACCCCGGACCTAGGCCTCGTTGCACGGCCGTGGAATGCCAAACTTCCCCGGTTCTGTTTCCAGAACTCCGTGTCAGGGAGCTCAGGCTACGGACGCCTTTCTCCTGAATTGGAGTCAGGCATTCCTATATGCCTTTCCACCCATTCCTTTGATTCCCAAGACTCTGTTCAAACTCCAGAGGGATCATGGAACTATGATCCTCATAGCTCCACGCTGGCCACGCCAAGTGTGGTTCCCTCTACTTCTACAGCTCTCCCAGGGATCCTACTTGGATCTGGGAGCTGCGCCAGACCTCCTGTCTCAGGAGGAGGGGACTTTGTGGCACCCAAACCCCAAATCCCTTCACCTCAGTGCTTGGTTACTGAAGGCTTAAGCCTTCAAGACTTTCATCTTTCCCAACCAGTGAAAGATATCCTTTCTGCCTCTAGGAAACACTCTACCAGGCGTTCATATGCTTTCAAATGGAAACGTTTTTCCATTTGGTGTGCTCAGCAGGGTCTTGACCCTCTGGCACTTCCTTTGAATTCTCTTCTTGATTATCTCCTGCATCTATCCAATGCAGGCCTCAAGACGAATTCGGTAAGAGTCCATTTAAGTGCTATTGCAGCATCCTTGCAACATATAAATGGACAACCTATCTCCTCTCATCCTCTTGTTGCAAGATTCATTAGAGGCCTGACTCTCACTAAAACTCCCATCAGACCACCCCCGGTCGCATGGGATTTGAATCTAGTGCTCGGTCAACTTATGAAGCCACCTTTTGAGCCAATGTTTTCCACCTCCTTGAAATTTCTTTCCTGGAAGGTCATCTTCCTCATTGCAGTCACTTCGGCTCGCCGCATCAGTGAGCTGCAGGCTTTAGTGGCTAATCCACCTTACACAAGATTTCATCATGATAAGGTGGTCCTTAGGACGAATCCCCACTTTATGCCTAAAGTGGTCTCGCCTTTTCATCTTAATCAAGAGGTATATCTACCTGTCTTTTTTCCAGCTCCTCATGCATCCAATGCAGAGAGGAACCTTCATACTCTGGATTGTAAAAGAGCTCTCGCTTTTTACCTTAATAGGACTCAGCCACATCGAAAGTCTTCTCAACTTTTTGTGGCCTTTGATCCTTCCCATTTGGGACTTCCAGTCTCCAAGCGTACACTTTCCAATTGGATTGCTCAGTGTATTTCTTTTGCTTACCAGAGCAAAAAACATTTCTCTGGAAGGCCATGTCACTGCTCACAATGTGAGGGCCATGGCAACTTCTATGGCTCATCTGCACTCTGTTTCCATAGATCAGATCTGTCGAGCCGCTACCTGGGCCTCGGTTCATACCTTCACAGCCCATTACTGTTTGGACAAGGACTCCCGCCGGGATGCCTTGTTTGGCCAGGCTGTCCTCAAGCACCTGTTCCATTCCTAAACAACTCCTGCCCACCTTCCCAGAATGGATGCCTGAGATCCATACGAAGATGGCGAACCTTTACAGGGGATCCCATGCATCTAAGCTAGGGAGTCCCCATATGTGAGGACTGACTTCCTGCTTGTTCCTGGAGATAGCACAGTTACTTACCTGTAACAGGTGATCTCTGGGAACAGCAGGAATTAGTCCTCACAACCCACCCACCTCCCCTAGGAGTTGTATCTTTTATCTATCTATCTTCCTGTCCTCTCTCTGTTGACTCAGCTATAAACTCGAAACTGAGGAGAGCTGTTCAGGAAGGCGGGAAGGCAGTGCGCATGTGCAGTGGGAGGTCCCAAAAGCTTCTATTCTAAGAAGCTGGGGAGCTTTCCCGCACGGGCTCCGTCGGTACCGACGTACCCATATGTGAGGACTAATTCCTGCTGTTCCCAGAGATCACCTGTTACAGGTAAGTAACTGTGCTTTCTCTGCGTCAAAGCTGATTAACAGAGACGGGAGATTCCAATGGTGAACCCATTCCAAGGAAGCTAGAATTTTCCGCAGATTGCGGACCGCATACCTCCCTTTCACAAAGCCCACTTGGGAATCATGGATCAAATGCCCCAGCACGGTCGCCAATCTATCAGCTAGAATTTTAGCCAATATTTTCAGATCAAAAGTAAGGAGAGAGAGATAGGCCGGTATGAGGCAGCACACAACGGGTCTTTTCCAGGCTTCGGCAGCAAGGTCATATGGGCCAAGTTACTTTCCCCACCGAAAACGTGCCCTGTTCAGATCTCCTAGTATGAACCGCCACCAACAGCGGGGGTACGAAGCCAGCCAAGATCTTGTAAAACTCGGCCCCCAACCCATCCGCTCCCGGGGATTTGTAACAACTCGCCTTGGTAATAACATCGTGTACCTCTTGGACAGAGATCGGTCGATCCATTTGCAGCCGCTGCTGGTCAGACAACCGAGGTAGGTCCAGCCCATCCAGGTAGTCAGACATTTGCACCTGCGAGCCGGGCGCCGCAGTATAAAGTTTCTGATAGAACAGGCGGAAAACACGTGCTATCTCCGGAGTTTCTCTACAAAGAACCCCGTTCTCGTCCTTCAATGCATGCACCAGTGTAGAACCCCGAGAACCCCGCAGACACCGAGCCAGTAACTTCCCTGGTTTGTCCCCGTAGCAGTAAAGTTGAAATCTATAATACATAACCGATTTTTTGGCCCTCTGGTGTAAGAGCTCGTTCAATGTTGTCTGTAATTCCCAGAGGCGCTTCTTTGAAGCCACACTCGGATTGCTCGCCCACCGTCGCCGCTGTAATGTGACTAAGCGTTCGAGGCGGATAATACGCTCTGCTATAAGCCCCGGCGTTTCCGGCGCGCCATGAAGCCGATAATATCCCCGCGCAGAACCACTTTTGCTGTCTCCCAGACCAGCTCAGGATCCGCAGCGTGCCCACTGTGATCCGCTTCGAATTCACGCCAGCGCCGCTGTAGGAATTGACGAAACTGGGAGTCTCTATATAACTCCAACGGAAACCGCCCACAATCTTGTCCCAGGACCAATCGCGCCCCATCGCAACTGGAGCCAGACAAATGCATGGTCGGAAATTTCTGCAGGTCCGATCTGCGCGTCTTCCACCAAAGCAAACAGGCGCTGTGAGGTCAACAAATAATCTATACGTGCGCTAGAACTGTGTGCACGAGACTGGTGTGTGTAATCTCTTTCAGCGGGATGTAGCAATCGCCAAGGGTCCACCACCCCCAACCGAGTCCGCAAACCATTCAAAGCTCGGGCCCCCTGAGACCGCTCCCGGGTCCCGTCCCCCCGAGATGTGTCCAGTGTCACATCCATCACTCCATTGAAGTCTCCCCCCAAGATCAGTGGGAGCTCCAGGAGTTGCTCTACTTGGGAGGCCAAGCGAGCATATAAATCACGGTCCAGCATGTTGGGACTATAAATATTACCAAGAATGATAGGTTTCCCCTCTAGCACGCCCTGCAGCAGGAGGAACCGCCCAGTCGAATCCGTTATTTCTTTCGTGACCTCAAAACGGATCCGCTTGTGCAGTAATATGGCCACCCCCCCCTTTTTATTCTGGGCTGGCACCCCCCACACCCGTCCCACCCAGGATCTGCGCAATTTGGCATGCTCAGCTGCTGTCTGGTGGGTTTCCTGCAAGAATACTATATCAGCTTTTTGCCTCGCCAAGGCTTGCAATATCTTTGCTCTCTTACACGGGCTCCCCAGGCCACAAACATTCCATGACAGGATCTTCAGTCTGGGTTAGTATCACTCCAATAGATTAGAAAAGTATCCAACCATATTCCGGGAGAAGCCCCCCCAGCCTGGAGCTTCCCCTCGCCAACTCTGAATGTTTCTCCAAGTGCCCCGGTCCTCTTGATGGGATGCGACCACAACCCCCTCCCTCCCCTCCCCACCCCCAACCCCCCCTCCCCGCCCCCAACCCCCCCCCTCCCCTCCCTACCCTCAACCCCTCATCCACCCACTTCTCCATCTACTACCTTTATTAGGTAGCGAGCAACTGTAATGCGTACGGTCTCCTCCCCCCACTGGAACTGTCTTAGGCACCCTCCACCTCCCGCGGCCCCTCGGCCCTAAGAGGAGCCTACCCCAATCAAACCCCCCCACCCCCCATAACTATTCATTCGTGAGCATCAACACATGGCGGGTACATAATTCAAAGATCAAAACTCCAGTCAAGAACTGTGCCCATTGCCTCTCTATGCTGCCCCGCTGGTGCCCCCTTAATATAACATCCCTGTGGGGTTTACGGCCGCGGCACCTAGACCGCAGTCCCGTGGGCCCGGCCTTAAACCACCACCCCCCCCCCCCCCCCCGCAGCAGATGGAGCCAACCCCTCCCAGGGCCTTCTGAGGGGGGTAGGGAGCCAAGTCCCCAGCCGTCTCCACCCCAGATCCCTGTAACCAGTTCAGCTAAGAGAGGTGCCTCCCCTAGGGCTAGCAGGGAGACAAAGATACATATTAATCGCAGATGGTAAAAGTGTAACAAGGTAAACACATAGTTACTGCACAGTACCCTAAACAGTAGCCAAAGACATTTTTATGCAACAATATATACTATATATAAGGAGGCCATCTTAGCCCCAGCAAGCTCCCGCTCCCCTAACCCAAGCCACACCCTACCACTAGGCCCAGGCCCGAATATATAGCCCCCTCCCCCCCGACCCTTCCAGTCCCTGCGGTGACTATAATAAAGAGGGGAGAGAGAACAGGAACCCACTTACTCAAATAATACCCCCCTCCTCCCCCAGGCACCCCCCACCCGTGCGTCAGCCCTAGTTTAATCGCCCGGGTCCCAGGAGGGATTCCAAGGCCCGTGGCCCATCTCATTCCAGCCCGACTCTCATCCTACCCACTATTCCACCCCCATCGTTCTCCGCTAGGCCCAACAAATTTACTCACCCCCTTCCCACCGCAAGACAACTCCCCAAGCATAACTTCCCTTAACACCGGGGGTAATAACTGAAGCCCCATTCAAGTAGGCCCCTCTACGTTCAAATTAAGAAATAACAGTCCTGGATAGGGTTCATGTGGAGTGTCCTTGTGATGTGGACCGTCGCTCCTCTCCCACAATCTGCGCCACATATCCTTTGGCAGCCGCCGCAGAATCAAAGGTCTTGTGGGCTCCCTCGTGAAAAACATGCAGCCGGGAGGGATACTGCACGGAAAATTTTTTTCGGGCATCAATCAGCTGCTGACAAAGTGGAGCATATGCCCTGCGCCGTTGACTGAGAGCGACGGAGTAATCCTGTACCACTCGTAGGCGCAAGTTCCCGTGTTCCAGCACTCCCTTCCTCCGGACTGCCTGCAAAATAGCCTCCTTCTGGGGGAAATGGAGAAATTTGACCAGCACTATTCGCGGCCTGTGTTCTTGGGGTTGCCTGCGCCCCACGTGGTGCGCTCTCTCAATGAGCAGTTTCCCGCCATCTACCTCTCCCTCCAGCATATTGGGAAGCAGGGTTTCCAAATAAGACTTCAATTCTTTGTCTGTAATAGAGTCCGGAATACCCATCAGGCGCAAATTATTTCGGCGGGGACCGATTCTCCAAATCGTCAAGTTTTTCCTCTTGCGTATGGACCGTAGATTTAAGGGCATTCAACTCTTGAGTCAGGGACGCCAGGCTGTCCTCTGTGAGCCCAATACGGGTTTCAGCCTCGTGCATACGACTGCCCAAAGCTCCAAAAGCTGCATGCAGACTGTCCATTTTTTCCTGCAAGGTTGTAAATTGCAGGGCTAGGGCATCAGCTACGGCCGCAGACACCTCCTCCATAAATGCCGTTGAGGCCGGCGATTTCGGCGGGCCCGCGGTCTCCGCCATTTTGGGTGCTGGGGTGCCGCGCTCCCTCTCCCTCCTCGTGCCCTTAACTGCCGCTGCCATCGCCAAAACGGCTCTTCAGCCACAGGATCAGCTTCGGGTGCCTTTCGCCGGTATCAACAGTCTCCTCTGTACACTGGCTCCGTCCTCAAGCCGGCCTTAATGACCCGATTCAGGTGGAGGAGACCGGAGCTCAACGGAAGCCGTCCGCCGAGTTCACCGCATCACGTGCTCTCTCTCCAACTTTGTCTTTTACAGCAGCCTTGGGATCGCAGTGGGATGGGACTACCGGACATTCACAGGTATAATATAGTATACCTATTGTGGAATCTACGTGACTGGCTTAGTTTGACAGTAGATTATACTCCATTGTATCTAGAACAATAGAGAATTTCTCCGTTGGCACTCCGCTATCTGTTACATGCACCGACAACTGCTCTCTCTAGGGTACTTCACCAACATGGATTTTTAAGACAATGAGATGGGTATGGCGTCTGATTTGTCAAAGATGTCAGGGAACCTCTTTATCTACACCATTACTCCCTTTATACAGTAACTGTGCTTTTTTTGCCGGGCATAGAGAGAGAAGCCATTGGCCTGTGGGAATCCAAGGTTATCATGGCTGTTGAACAAATTGTCGATGCGGAGGGCACGGACTTGTCATTCGACAAGCTGTGGAGGCGATATGGGCTAACACCTGCTGATATGTTCCGCTATTTTCAGGTCCGCAGTTATATATGTCAGCTGTCTACCCTAGATTTACAGAGCGGGTTCTGCTCCCACTTGGGGCGATGTACCTATGTATAGTAGTTCCTCTAAGTACGAAGAACTACACTTCATAAAGAATACCTAGCTCTGGAAAAAGTACAGACAGGGGCTGCGACAGCAGCCATTTGTTCTTAAGATTTACAGGTAGACATATTGGGAGAAGACATTAGGACTGCACTCAAGCAGATCCCACAATCCAGTCCCAATGTTGAACTCTGAGAAATGCAATATAAAATAATATGGAGGATAAAAAGAGGACTATTGTAGTTGATATGGAAGGGCAGCCAAATAGGCCATGTGGTCTTTTTCTGCCATCATGTTTCTATGCTTCTATTTTTGTTGGAGGATTTTGATTGAGTCCTTAGGATACTGTGTGTTATGTGTTCAGCATTTTTTTGCATAGTGTTTCTAGGAATATGAACAGGACAAAATGTTTTAGTTCATTTGGCCTTCCCTCTACAAATAACACTCAAGATCTAGTATGCAGAAGAATCACTGGACAAAACGGTGCCATGGAGGGGTTGCCTGCTTACAGACTATATATTTAGGGGAGGGTGAAGGATACAATATGATGAGTTCATACCTTGACTCTGAGCAGACTATTCTGTGATGGTGAAGAGGAAGGGTAAAGCAGGGAAGAAGCCCTCCAAAGTCTGCCATATGCAACTGTATATCCTAATGCTGTTACCCAGGATTCAATGGACTCATTTACAAAGCATCAGTCAGCTACCTCAAGTGTGGGCCTGGATGTTAATGCTGGAGCCTGAAGACACTGCATCTTTTTAGGCTCTATTTTTGTTAAAATATTATGTGGGGAGTATTGTAAAATTATATATACCTGGTGATATATGAGTGGTATATAAGAGTGCTAAATGATTATATAATATATCTGGACTTTCAGAAAGCCTTTGACAAGGTCCCTCATCGTAGACCTTTGGCAAAACTAAAATGTCATGGATAGGAGGCAGTGTACTATTGTGGATCTGGAACTGGTTAAAAGATACAAAGCAGAGGGTAGAGCTAAATGGCCAATTTTCCCAATGGAGAAAGGTGAATAATGGAGTACCCCAGGGATCTGTGCTGGGTCCGCTGCTTTTTGACATATTCATAAATGACCTGGAAAAGGGAATAACAAGTAAGGTTATTAAATTTGCAGATGAGACAAAACTATTTATTTATTTATTTATTTATTTAACAGTATTTTTAAACCGCCTTATCTTATTAATCAAGGTGGTATCACAGCAAACAATCGGGTAAAGTGAGTGTGTTAATCATGCAGTGAGGGTGCAATTTAGTTGAGTGTGTGTTGTATCGTGTGCTAGATTGGGGTGAGCTATGTACAAGGTGTGGTGTGTTGCGTGCTAGAATGGTTTGAGCTATGTACAGTGTGGGCTATATACAGTGGTGCTGTAAAACATTATCTGTACAGGCAGCAATATGTGCTGTTATACATTCTCTTAGGTTATGTGATGTGTCCATAGTGTTCTATGAACAGCATGGTTTTTAGCTGTTTTCTAAAGTCTTTGAGGTCTGTAGTTGTCCTCAAGTCGTCTGGTAGTTTGTTCCATATAGTTGGAGCAGCCATGGAGAGAGCTCTGTCTGTTGTGTCCTTGCGTGTGTGTTTGAATTCACCTGGGGTGCTGACTCGGTTTGCGTGTTTGTTTTCTTCTAGGACGAGTGCTGTTGTCTGGTTGAATGAGGGTGTGTAGGCTGTTGGCTGATGTGTGCTGATTTATCTTAAATAGGTTTATGATAGTTTTGTATCTGATGCGTGCACCGATTGGGAGCCAGTGTAAGTCTTTTAAGGTGGGTGTGATGTGGTCCTGTCTTGCAGTACCGGATATTATTCGTGCTGCAGTGTTTTGTGCTAGCTGGAGTGGTTTGAGGGCTTGTTTCGGTAGTCCCCAAGTATATCGGATTGCAGAAGTCCAGTATTGGGGTTATCAGTGCTTGGAGGACGGTACGAAAGTGTTCTGGGGCAAGGAGTGGTTTTTCAGTCTCCTGATGATTCGCATCTTGTAGTAGACTTTTTGTATTGTTTTGTCTATGTGTGGCTTGAGGTTTAGCTTGTTGTCCAGAGTAACTCCAAGGTATCTCACTTCTGATTTTATTGGAATAGTAGTGTTTTGTATCTTGATGTTTGGCGGGTGTATGAAGCTTTGGTTCCGAGTGATTATTAGAGCTTCAGTCTTGTTGTAGTTTATTGCGAGGTTGTTGTTTTGACACCAGCTTGTCATTTGGGTAAGGCAGTCTGTTATCTTGGAGAAATCCGGGTTGTCGATTTCTATCGGGGTGTATATCATGATGTCGTCTGCATATATTGTGTATTGAATGTTGTTCTCTTTCATGATGTCGCATATCGGTTGGATGTAGATGTTAAATAGGAGGGCTGAAAGTGCGGATCCTTGAGGTACTCCTTGGCGGACATTTATGGGTCGGGAGGTGTTGTGTCCCACCTTGACCTGTAGCTGTCTTTCGGTTAGGTATGAGTGGAACCATTTCAAAGTGATACCGTGTATACCAGTGTTCTTTAGTCTTTCCAGGAGCGTGTTGTGGTCCACTGTGTCGAAGGCTGAGGAGATGTCGATGAAGATCATTATGATTCCCTTCCTGTTGTTGTCAATTATTCTTAGGATGCTGTCGAAGAGGTAGATCAGTAGCGTTTCGACTCCGTGGTTGGGACGAAAGCCGTGTTGGTTGTCGTCGAGTGTTTCATGTTTGTCGATGTGTTCCTGGAGTTGTAGTTGTACCGTTTTTTTTCGATGATTTTTTGCCAGGAAGGGTATGCTGGAGATCGGTCGGTATGCTGCTGGATCCTTTTTGTCGAGTGTTGTTTTCTTTGTTATTGGTCTTACTGAGGCAAGCTTTAGTTGCTTTGGCATGAGTCCTTGAGTGAGTGAGTTGTGTACTATTTTGTGTATGGTGTGAATGAAGTTTGATTTGGTGGCTTTGACCCATGATACTGGGCATGGGTCTGTAGGAGCAGTGCTTGTGTTGATTGTAGAGATGATGTGGGATATCTGCTCTGTTGAGGGAGAGTAGAATGTGCCCAGGTTTTGGTGTGTATGTCTGTCCTGGTGGTCCCACTGGGTGTTGTACGCTCTGTGGAGTGGAATTTGTCTTTGATGTGGTCGGCGAATTCCTGTGGGTCCACTTGTACTTCCCCTTCTGTTGTTTGCTCTTTTGTGAGGATCTTGACTATTTCAAAGAGCTCTCTGGGCTTGTTGATGGAAGTATTTATCAAGTTTGTGTGGAATTCCCCTCTTTGATTGGTTGATGCATTCATTGTATTGTTTTTGTTTTGTTAGGTAGAGATGTTGGTCGGCTGCTGTTTTTTTTTTTTCTCCATCTCCGTTCAATCTTCCTGAGCTCCCTCTTTTTCCTGACGTATTTTTGCTGAGTACCAAGGTTTGTTTTGTCTCCTGTTGTGTTGGTGTTTCTCGTGCCCTCCACCGGATGGTTTGGCGGCGTTAGCTAAGATGCTGTTCCATCTGGAAACTTGTTCCTCCAGGTCATCTGTAGGAATGTTCAGGTGTTGTGTTGTGTTCTGTATGAATTCGTCCCTGTCGAAATTCTTGAATCGTCTTTGTGTGTGTGAGTTGTTTGTTCTTTCGTTTGTCTGGTCCTCTTGAGATCGTATCTTTGTCTCAATTAAGTAATGGTCAGACCATGGCACTGGGGTAATGGTGGGTGGAGAGATTAGGTCTCTTGAAGTTATGTAATTGGATGCGAAGATGAGGTCTGGAGAAGATCCATGTCTGTGCGTTGGAGCGTTGATTATCTGTGTGAATTGAAGTGAGGTCATTGCTTGCAGGAAGGCCTCTGCGTCTTTGGCATTGGTGGACTTGAGGTTGAAGTCTCCAATCAGTAGTGCTGGTTTGTTGTTTGTTGTTATGGCACAGGGCTTCTTCGAGTATGAAGGCTAATTCGTCGGGTGGAGCTCTGGGTGCTCTGTAGGTTAGGCAGATTGCAATGTTTTTGTTTTTGATGCTGATTGTGTTACATTGCTGAGTATTGGAGAAGCTATGTGTCTTGAATTTTAGTTTTGTCTTTGCTATTATTAGGACTCCTCCTCCACGCTTGTGGGTTCGTGGGCAGTTGTACGCTGAGTAGTTGTCCGGTACGAGTTGGTTGAGTAGTACATTGTCGGTAGGGTTGAGCCACGTCTCTGTGAAGCATATTATGTCGGGCTGTCGCTCCTCTATGTGGTCTACAAGAGTGTGTATCTTGTTGCATACTGATCTGGCGTTTATGAGCTCAATCGTTGTTACCTTTGTTGAGTAGGTTGCTGTTACATGTGCTTCCTTTGTGCAGGATTGGGAGTTTGAATTGTGTCTGTTTGGTCTTTTTGTCTGGGCAGTTCTGAGTGTTTGTTTGTGTGTGTGGTGTGTTTCTAAATATGGCAATGCTGTTGGTGGGTACCGCGTTGTGTTTGCTTGTGGGTAGTGTAGGTGTGTGGTTGGTGGGAGGAGTTGAGTGACGAGTAGGTAGAGTGGGAGGAAGTATGTGACGTGCATTTTGGTCTTTTGTGATGTTCTGTTAGGGTGATGCCTTTTTTCTTAAGTCCTCGTCTGTTGCTTGCTTTGCTGTTGTTTTTCCTCTGGTGTTCTGTTGTATGTGTGGCTGTGATTCTCCCTTTGTGCTCACTCTTGCCGCGCTGTTCCTTGTACGGCCTTGAGTCTGCCCCGATTGGGCGGCACTCTGCTGCTGTCTGGCTGTGCCCTTGTTGCCGCTCCAATCCCCCGATTGGGGAGAGCTAAACTTGGAGCAGGGGCCTGTCCCCGTGGAAGGGGAGCCTGTCCCCGTGGAAGGGGAGCCTGTCCCCGTGGAAGGGGAGCCTGTCCCCGTGGAGGGGGAGCCTGTCCCCGTGGAGGGGAGCCTGTCCCCGTGGAAGGGGAGCCTGTCCCCGTGGGAGGGGAGCCTGTCCCCGTGGAAGGGGAGCCTGTCCCCGTGGAGGGAGATCCGGATCCGTTGGGGTGTTGGTAGTTGAAGGGACCATCTGGTGGAAGGAAGTGTGTGGTGTGTAATGAGGGTTCTACTTGCGGTTTTGACGTCCTTTTCTTCGGTCTAGTCCTTTGTTGGGTTCTGCTGCGATGTTGTTGGTGTAGCTGACTCGTTTTGTTGTTGCCTTCTGCTCGCCCTCGTGCCGCGCCTAAGGGCCACGCCAAAGGGCCCTCTTGCGAGGCCCTCAGGCGCGGGCCCGCAAGGCGCGGGCGCGCCCAGCAGGGACGCCGCTTTTAGCTGCTGCCTGCTGCTGCTGTTCCCGCTCCCACTGCCCGGATTGGGCAGGAGCCGAGGAGGGAGGAGCTGGTGTGTCCCGGCAGAAGCGGCGTCTCTGCGAGCAGGGACGCCGCTTTTAGCTGCTGCCTGCTGCTGCTGTTCCCGCTCCCACTGCCCGGATTGGGCAGGAGCCGAGGAGGGAGGAGCTGGTGTGTCCCGGCAGAATCTGCGTCTCTCTGCGAGCAGGGACGCCGCTTTTAGCTGCTGCCTGCGCTGTTTCCCCCTCCCACTGCCCGGATTGGGCAGGAGCCGAGGAGGGAGGAGCTGGTGTGTCCCGGCAGAAGCGGCGTCTCTGCGAGCAGGGACGCCGCTTTTAGCTGCTGCCTGCTGCTGCTGTTCCCGCTCCCACTGCCCGGATTGGGCAGGAGCCGAGGAGGGAGGAGCTGGTGTGTCCCGGCAGAAGCGGCGTCTCTGCGAGCAGGGACGCCGCTTTTAGCTGCTGCCTGCTGCTGCTGTTCCCGCTCCCACTGCCCGGATTGGGCAGGAGCCGAGGAGGGAGGAGCTGGTGTGTCCCGGCAGAAGCGGCGTCTCTGCGAGCAGGGACGCCGCTTTTAGCTGCTGCCGTTCCCGCTCCCACTGCCCGGATTGGGCAGGAGCCGAGGAGGGAGGAGCTGGTGTGTCCCGGCAGAAGTTGTTAAAACCCATGAGGATTGTGGAAAATTGCAAGAGTATCTTGATAAATTGGAAGACTGGGCATCCAAATGGCAGATGAAATTTAATGTGGACAAGTGCAAAGTTATGCACTTAGGAAAGAACAACTCAACCTATGGTTACACGATGCAAGGTTCCACATTAGGAAGCACCACTCAGGAAAAAGATTTAGGCGTCATTGTGGAAAACATGTTAAAATCCTCCACCCAGTGTGCAGCGGTGGCCAAGAAAGCAAATAGAATGCTAGGTATCATAAGGAAAGTAATGGAAAATAAAACAAAAGATATTAAAATGCCTCTGTATCGTTCCATGGTGCGACCGCACTTTGAATATTGTGTGCAATTCTAGTCGCCATATCTTAGTAAGGATATAGCGTTATTAGAAAAGGTACAGAGAAGGGCCACTAAAATGGTAAAGGGGATGGAAGGATACCCCTATGAAGAGAGGCTAAAAAGGTTAGGGCTCTTCAACCTGGAAAAGAGACGTCTGAAGGGAGATATGATAGAAGTCTATAAATTAATGAATGGAGTGGAACGGGTAAACGTAGATCGATTGTTTATGTCATCAGAATATAGAAAGACTAGGGGACATGCAATGAAGCTATAGGGTGACCTATTTAAGACTAATAAAATATTTTTTCACTCAACGTTAATCAGACTCTGGAATTTGTTACCGGAGGATGTAGTAAAAGCTGTTAGTGTAGTTATGTTTAAAAAAGGTTTGGACAAGTTCCTGGAGGAAAGGCCATAAACCATTATTAAAAGAGACCCAAGATATCAATGCTTGACCCAATACAAGCATTGTGGAACCTGTGTCTTTTGGGGAAACTGCTAGATATGTATGACCTAGATTGGCCACTGTTGGAAACAGGATATTGGGCTTGATGGAGCTTGGTCTGATCCAGTATGGCATATCTTATGTTCTTATGATTCTCTTGCCTCCACCTTGTCCTAACAGATAATATCCTGCTGGCATGTGTATGTGCCCACATTATTAAGCTTGTCCAAGGAAGGTGGGGGAGAAAGAAGAGGGAATTGCCTTTTCCTCAAGACTTTATTTATTTTAAAAGTGTGAAAATATATTTATCTCTCACTACTTCATTAGGTGCACAAAGTGATTCACATAAATAAAAGATTTCACACACGCATGAACAATTGGGTCAGATACAAGGAAGCTTTCCAAAGAAGAATTTGCATGTTAGACTATAACTACTTTTCTCAATCTTTAAATCAAACCTGCATGGCAGCAGGAGGAATCCTACTGAAAAACGACTGTTCCCCACTCTGTGCCTATGCAGAGGCTCTGTATTGACTAATGCCCACACTCCCTGTAGTGTGAGAGTGCTAAGTGCTTTGAATAGGTGTTTTTTATACACTAAATCTAGTGGACATACATTGCACTCTGGTGAATCACTAGGACAGCATCACACATTCATCGACATCTTCCTGTGACCACAACCTCCTGATGATTATCAAGGTCAAGCAGGCCAGATGTAAAGAATATGTAATAACTCAGTCTGCTTCACCCAGAGTATTTAACTACTGGATGCCCAATAGAAATATTGACTTGGATAATTTCTCACAGTGAAGCCAATTTCCCCTCTTTACCATCCTCCATATAGTTCCTTGGAAGAGTTCTTCACCCTTTCTCTCCCCTTGGTTCTGGATTTTTAGATATGGCTTGAGGTGTCTCCAGTAGGCACGTACAGTATTTTGAAAGCTTAGGATGGCTCCAAGATCATTGGTATGAGTAAAACAAACAGTACTTCTTGCTTTGCTTACCCAGAATAGCACTCCTCCTTCTAGCTCCTCTACTCTGAAATCAGTTTGAAGATCCTTGAAGCCCTTGGGAGGCTTAATGGATTCTGGTTTTCAGGAATGATGCAGAGCTGGTATGAGAGGGTCCAGGGTCCAATGTTAGGACAGTCACTATCTAGCCTTTAGGTTTCAAAAGCTTTTATGTTCCAGGTACTTGTCTTTAGGAAAAAAAATGCTGGCAGCCTCTTCCACACTGATTCTGGTTCTTGTCTGCATATTTGTAGTACACTGTGGGCTAAGATGGAATGCTATTTTTGTTGGCTGTTCAGCTATGTTATACTCTTATTTTCTAAAACAGACAACCTAATAGAATTTATGTATTTCTAAAACCACAAATGGGCTAGTAAGAATTGGGATGATTGATATTCAAGGTCATTAATATGAAAATCCTTATTGTGAATTCTTTGCATACCATTACAAATATGGATTTACTACGTGAGAGTGAGATTTACTAGAGTGCATTAGCACATTAATGTGTATTGTTAGTAAATAGATCCCACTGTTTAAAATGGGATTGTGGTAAATAATATACCCTAACACTGTACCTTATTCTGGTAAATCTAGCCCTAAGTTTGTGCCCGAGGCAATAGAGTGAAAAGGCATGTTTTCCATATGGGAAGAGCTCTTCAGATAGGTATTTTGCAACTAGGAAACAAATGGTAGTGAAAACGAGGAGCCCCTATGTTGCATAGCAACACCAAGAAATTGGCTTTGTTCCTATGGTGACCCAATTCCCATTGCGCTGGAGGAGCTGGTTCCAGTAGTTTTCTTTTTTTTATTTAACATG
This sequence comes from Ichthyophis bannanicus, assembly GCA_033557465.1. Lineage (NCBI taxonomy): Eukaryota > Metazoa > Chordata > Amphibia > Gymnophiona > Ichthyophiidae > Ichthyophis > Ichthyophis bannanicus. Next base: position 56,684,700 of record CM066044.1, on the reverse strand, counting down.
ATTTTTATACCGCTTTATCATTTCAGTCAGTCAAAGCGGTTTACATTGTACTTAAACAAGGACATTGATAACTTTGGATTTTTCTGAGGCAATGGAGAGTTAAGTGACTTTCCCAAGGCCACAAGGAGTGCTAGTGGGAATCGAATCCTGTTCTCTTGGTTTCCAAGTCAGTACTCTAACCATTAGGCTACCCCTCCACTCCACTTCACTGGTTGAATAGACTAAGGATCAAAAGGTAGGAAAAAGGGAGAGGAACATACCACAACATTTGTGAGCACAGTTAAGAGATTTAGAGGGTTGCCAACTGGCTCCAGATGTGCCCAACAAGTTTGATCAAGTCCTGGGTTTATCCCATTGCATGCAGGGATATATAGTTCTGATTTTTCTATTGCATAGCATAAGAAAAGCAAGACTACAAGTCACTTCATGCAATAGGGTAAACCCAGGACTGGATTAAGCCTGGTGGCCACATTTGGAGCCAGTTGGCAACTCTAAGGAAGAGAGAGGTGGACAGGACTTCCTAGATCTGTCCTGATGACCCCACCACCAGTCAGGTTGTCAAAGGAGAGGCCCGGTATATGCAGACTTACCCATAATGAATAGGCAGGAGGAATGCTGAAAATAACCAGTGGCTGTCGACTTACCAACACAAGTTGGAAAACCCTGTATTCTTTGTGAACAAGCAGGAAATAAGTTTTCACATACGAGCGATATCACTGACAGAGCCCTGCATGGAACGCTCCCCAGCTTCCAAAGGAAGCTTTTGGGAGGTACACCATGTATGCGCACCTGATTTCCCGCCCACCACAGCGCTATATTCTCCAATCTTCTTTTTTCTATGGAGCCCTAGGACATGTTCCTGCAGTCCAGAAAAGTGTTTTCTTGCTGGCCCTCATGGCCAAGATTCTGTCTTCGGTTAACTGTGGGGGGTTTTTCTTTCCCTTTTAGGGTTTATTTTTGTATTTTTCAGTGCTGTTGCATGTTTTTTCCCCCTTCAGGATGGTTTCCCACTCAAGGCAGTTTTTCAGTTTGATTTTGTCAAGACAGTCTTTTCGGCATGTCTAAGCCTGGCTGTTTCATATCTGGGGCGTCCTCTCGATGGACCTGTTCGCCAGTCCAGACAACATGCAGTTGTCCCGATTCTGCTCTTGCCAACCACACCCATTCTGGGTGGCAGAGGATGCGTTCCTCATTCTGTGGACAGAAGGCCTCCTGTACGCCTTCCCACCAACTCCACTGGTCACCAAGACCCTATTCAAGGTCCAGCATGACAGAGCATCACTAATGCTGATAACTCCTCAGTGGCTCAGGTAGCCCTGATTCCCACTGCTCCTCTCCCTATCGGCGATGTCGCTGATTCCCCTGGGCTGAGCCCCAGGACTCACAGGAGCAGGGCTTTCTCCTACACCCCAACCTGGGGTCCCTGTGACTCACAGCTTGGCTGCTAAAAGGGTAGTATTAACGCCTTTCATTCTCCCACGGGACATGGAGGAGGTTCTTCTGGCCTCACATAAGGCCTCCACAAGAAGGGTGTACGCCTTCAAGTGGCACCGTTTCTCAATGTGGTGGGCAGAAAGATGAGCAAACCAGTTCTCCTACTCAGTGCAAGTAGTACTCCAGTACCTGCTCCACCTGTCTCAGGTGGGACTAAAGTCCAATTCAGTCAGAGTACTGTCATGATGTGTGTATTGATAAAGTTGAAAACTTGAAAAGAAATCCTGTTTCTTTTAAGAATCTAGATGTGCAATTACCTCCAGGCACAGCTAGAGGGAGCAGGAAGGAACATTCAGGAGCTAATGAGCTTGAGAAGCCTAATGACTTGCACCTGGAAATGAACCCGGAAGTCAGGCAGGAAAGATTTCCTTATAAGCCAGAGCTGAATGCTTGCAGAGGAGGTCCAGCTGCATTAAGGAAGAGGAGAAGCACGACTACACAGGGGAGTACGGCTTCACCAGAGAAAGGAAAGGACCTGAGAAGGAACAGAGACAGAGGGACGTCTTCCAAAGGGGGAACAGCTCTATCAAGAGGTTCATCTCCAAGAGAAGGAATAACTGAAGAAATCCTAGAGGAGCAAGCCCACAGGTACAGGGTTCACAGGGGTGAAATCCAGAAGGGCCAGGCTGACTGTGCAGCTGTCCCAAGAAAGTTTGTTAGAGCCAGCTCTGAAGTTAGAGGCTGTACCACGCCCTGTTCTCACAGCGTTCCTGACTCTAGAACAGAGAGACCTAAGCAAGGAGCCAAAGGGAATGGTTTGGATAGAAGCTTAGAGTCTCTGAGAAATAATTATCCAGTTTTACCAAGCAAGAAAGGAAAGGCAATTTATAATAAACCTGAGTTCTTACCAAGGGAGAGAAGAGAGTTCATACCAGGTTTCACCAAACTGCCAAGAAGCACAGCCCTGCCTAATGCTGACAGGCAGAGAAATTGCTACAGCAGGAAAAGTGCTAAAAGGGAAAACACTGTGGATTCAAGCCAGCAAAGCTCCAGGTATGGAACCTTTATTGATGATATTGAATGTTTGAATCCTAAAGTCCCTGTTAAAATAAGTCCTCACTCTACAAAGAAGGAGAAACCATACTGGTTTAATAAAATCCCTAAAGCCCTGAGAACAGACTGTTATTGGAGACAAGGCCCTAGAGCAGCGATGGCGAACCTATGGCACGCGTGCCAGCTGTGGCACGCGAAGGCCTTGCAGCTGGCACGCGTGAAGGTCCGCAGAAAAAGAAAAAGCGGGCTCTGGCTGCTGCCGCGGACGCGGCAGCATGCAGTGTCCCGCGGGGCCCCCTCCGCCCGCTAAGCCCCTCTGCAAGGGCTTTCAGATTCGCGAGGGAGACAGCGTCTCCCTCGCGTCTCTGTTAAGCCCGCAGGGGCTAATGGGAAATTTCCCATCAGCCCCTTTAGACGCCGAGGACTGATGGAAATTTCCCATTAGCCCCTGCGGCTTAACAGAGACGCGAGGAGACGCTCTCCCTCGCGAATCTGAAAGCCCTTGCAGAGGCCCCACAGGACATTGCATTCTGCCGCTGCCGCGGCAGAAGCCAGAGCTGCCCTAGAGGCATAGCACACCGACCTGAATCAGACAGGGACAGTGTTTATTCCCCTGTTGATTTTAGTGAAGAAGAATGCATGGAAACAGAATGCATAAATACAGTTTCCCTATCTCCACCAGAACAGATGCAGTGTGACCTGTGCACAGTCTCATGTCAAGAGTCTGTAGTCTCTGAGTAACATAGAAGAGTTTATAGAATGTTTATGCTTTTGGAATGAACTGAATTCCTGTTACCCAACCTCTGCATTAATTGTGAAGTGTAACAATTAAGCACATGTTTATGAATACTGGTACCTTTTGCAACAAAGGACTTTCTGTTTCATTATCCATCTCTTATTTTTGAACCCTTGCATTGACGGGGAATAAAAGCCTTAATTCCCTCCATTTGGTCTTGTTACTGAGTTCTTTTAGGCAGCCGGAATTGGTAAGGACATTTTACTATGCAGATGAACCTTACGTTCCCTGTGGCTCTCTAAAAATAATCTTTGCCGTGGATTGCCCATAGACGTAGGGGGCGCTCCCCACGACAGTACACATGAGCGCAATCCAGCGCATCACCATCCCATTGTGATAGCCCCTTGTGTCCCAATTCCTGCAGGGCCTCATGTTATGCAAACATCCATCCGCCCTCCAGCGGCAGAGTGGGATCTAAATGTGGTGCTCTCACAGCTCACTAAGCCTCTGTCTGAGCCTCTGGCTACCTGCCACCTGTGATACCTCTCCTGGAAGGTCGTTTTCCTTGCAGCACTCACATTAGCTCACAGAGTCAGCGAGCTGCAGGCTCTGATGGCAGAGCCCCCCTACACGAGGTTCTACAAGAATAGAATGGTGCTTCACACACATCCCAAGTTTCTGCTGAAGATGGTGTTCCCTTTCCACCTCAATCAGGAGGTGGTGCCTCACGTCTTTCTGAGGCCTCATGCCGGTAGGGCGGAGACCATTCTACATACTCAGGACAGGGCCCTTTTACAATCCAATCTTCAACAGACTCAGGATCACTGCAACCGCCCGCTTCCACTGCTCCGCTCCCCTGATCGGGGTAGAGTCAGCAAGCACGTGTCTCAGCACCGCCCGCTCACCAGCTCCAGCCCAATCAGCGGCTGCACCGGACACTTTAAATTTACAGGTGCCATTGGGCGTGAAGATCAGAGCACCCGCTTCCACTGCTCTGCTCCCTCGATCAGGGTAGAGCCAGCAAGCACGTGGCTCAGCACCGCCCTCTCACCATCTCCAGCCCAATCAGCGGATGCACCAGACACTTTAAATTTACAGGACCAGCGGCCAATCGAGGTCGATCTGCCTGCACATAAGAGGAACGCCACCTGGCGGGCCCACGCCTGAGGGCCCTTTGGCATGGCCCTTAGGTGCGGGCCCGGTAGCGGGTAAGGACACACGCTGCAAGACCTCCTCCACCTCCTCTCTGCTTCAACTGTAACCATATGTACCAACAGGTGCGAAGAACTCTGCAGCCCTCCCCCTCCTTCACTTCCCTGATAAGAATTCAGAGTCACTTCCACCCGCCATCAGCGATTGCCGCCAGAGACCCGCCATCAGACGCAGGATTGCCATCAGATGCAGCAACCCTGCTGTAAATATAACATATGCTGCATAGCCTGCAGATTCCACTACTACCTCTTTGCTACCTCACTAATACCTCATTGCTGTAAAGATAACATATGCTGCATAGCCTATTGACTCCATTACTACCCCATTGCTTGTTTGCTACCTCACTGTTTGTAAAATAACATACTGCATAGCGTTAGACTCCATTACTAGTTTAGAGCTACATGAGAGGAGGAAAGACCGAACAAAGAGAACAGGCAAGTTTAGAGCTACAAGAGAAGGGTCAAACACCTACCACCACTGGGCCACAATTCAAGCCAATCCCAGGTCAGTAAATTGCAAAAATGCATTCCACTCCCCACTACCTCTTTGCCTACCTTACACTCCTCCACACCTTTGCACCCTGCACACAGGGCATCGGACCCAACGAGCAAATCCCCTTGCTCCACCTACATACCACCCAACCTGTATGGACACCAGGCTCATCCCTCTCTAAAGAACACCAGCATACTAAGCCTGCAGTTCACAAACCGCATAATGCCACAGATACTACACCTAATCACCTCACAAATAGTGTACACACCAACCCAATCATAACAGTCAACATGAGGTGTGCTTTACTAAACGCCAGATCAATCAGGAACAAACCGAATACTATCTTTGACAAAAAACTGGATATAGTCTGCATCACTGTGACCTGGCTAGATGACTCAGACCAGGTCATATTAAATCAAGTTACCCCAACAGGCTACTCAGCATTCAATTGCATCAGAGCACAAAAGAGAGGAGCAGGTGTGCTAATACTGGCCAGAAAGGAATACAGATTTAAAACAATCTTTACCACTAATACAATTGAATCCAACACAATCACAATAGCCAACAAGTACCTAAGCGTCTCCCTCACCTACAGGCCTCCTGGAGCCACAACTGAACATCTCTCCACGGTACTCTGCAGAAGAATTGAAGGAAATATCGATACATCGGGAAGATGTATTACAACTATTAGATAAACTGCAGAGTAGCAAATCACCTGGGCCGGATGCTATACATCCAAGGGTGTTGAAAGAACTGAAATATGAGATTGCTGACCTGCTCTAATACCTGAAGATTGGAGGATCACCAATATAACACCAATTTTTAAAAAGGCTTCCAGGGGTGAACCAGGAAACTACAGACCGGTGAGCCTCACGTCAGTACCGGGAAAAATGGTAGAAACCATCATAAAGAATAAAATTACTCAGCATATAGATAGTCATGGCCTAATGGGAGACAGCCAACATGGCTTTAGACAAGGAAGATCTTGTCTTACTAATCTGTTATGTTTTTTTGAAAGTGTGAATAAACAGGTGGACAAAGGTGAGTTGGTTGATATAGTGTATCTGGACTTTCAGAAAGCCTTTGACAAGGTCCCTCATCAGAGACTTTTGGCAAAACTAAAGAGTCATGGCATAGGAGGCAGTGTACTACTGTGGATCAGGAACTGGTTAAAAGATAGAAAGCAGAGGGTTGGGCTAAATGGTCAATTTTCCCAATGTAGAAAGGTGAATAGTGGTGTACCCCAGGGATCTGTGCTGGGTCCGCTGCTTTATGACATATTCATAAATGACCTGGAAAGTGGAATAACGAGTGAGGTTATCAAATTTGCAGATGACACAAAACTATTTAAAGTTGTTAAAACCCAAGAGGATTGTGGAAAATTTCAAGAGGATCTTGATAAATTGGAAGACTGGGCATCAAAATGGCAGATGAAATTTAATGTGGACAAGTGCAAAGTTATGCACCTAGGGAAGAACAACCCAAACTATGGTTACACAATGCAAGGTTCCACATTAGGAACCACCACCCAGGAAAAAGATTTAGGCGTCATTGTGGATAACATGTTAAAACCCTCGGCCCAGTGTGCAGCGGCAGCCAAGAGAGCAAATAGAATGCTAGGTATCATAAGGAAAGGAATGGAAAATAATACAAAAGATATTATAATGCCTCTATATCGTTCCATGGTGAGACCGCACCTTGAATATTGTGTGCAATTCTGGTCGCCGTATCTTAAAAAGGATATAGCGTTATTAAAAAAGGTTCAGAGAAGAGCCACCAAAATGGGAAAGGGTATGGAAGGATACTCCTAGGAAGAAAGGCTAAAAAGGTTAGGGCTCTTTAACCTGGAAAAGAGACGGCTGAGGGGAGATATGATAGAAGTCTATAAATTAATGAACGGAGTGGAACGGGTAAACATAGATCGATTGTTTATGTTATCAGAATATAGAAAGACTAGGGGGACATGCAATGAAGCTACAGGGTAAACTATTTAAGACTAAAAAAAGAAAATATTTTATCACTCAACGTGTAATCAAACTCTGGAATTTGTTACCGGAGGATGTAGTAAAGGCTGTTAGTGTAGCTGGGTTTAAAAAAGGTTTGGACAAGTTCCTGGAGGAAAGGTCCATAAACCATTATTAAGAAGGGACCCAGGATATCAATGCTTGACCCAGTACAAGCATTGCGGAACCTGTGTCTTTTGGGGAAATTGCTAGGTAAGTATTACCTAGATTGGCCACTGTTGGAAACAGGATACTGGGCTAGATGGACCTTGGTCTGACCCAGTATGGCATATCTTATGTTCTTACTTGAAGCAATATGTTCACACAGCAGAAAACACAAACCCCTCATTGTACTAGGAGACTACAACCTAACCTCCACACCCACCAAGGAAGCCGCAGCATTCCTAAAAGCCATGAAGTCACTAAAATATTGCTAATCAACGCCCCAACGCACCAGCATGGTACAACTTTGGATATGGGCTTTATTCCAGTACACTTGGTGGAACAGGGCAAGGCCACAACACCAACAATCACGCCGGTCCCTTGGTCAGATCATCATGTGATTGACTTCACCTCGACCCTGAAGAACCCCACCCAACACATGAAAGATGAGAGCATAGCCAGGCGTTTTAGAGCCTTCAACAAAGACTCATTCATAAACGAAATCATTCCACAACTCCAGCAGGAATACGACACACTTGACCTAAGCATAGAGAAATGGAACTCCATAATATCTAATGCAGCATCAGCCCCTATGAGTACAGAACCACAAGCATGCAGGAGGTCCAACGGCCCCTGGTACTCAAGTGATATCAGAGATGCAAAGCACACTCTCTGAAGACTGGAGAGAAAATGGAGGTGGAACAAGTCACATAACTCCCTGACTCAATACAGAGCCAAGCAACTGGAATATAACAATCTGATAAATGAGTGTAAACAGCAGCACCATACCAACCTAATCATGAAATCTGTCAACAGACCGAGAGAACTCTTTAGCATTGTCCAAAAGCTCACTAAGGACACCATGCAGCACTGTACCCACCATCTTGACCCACAGGAATTTGCGAACTACATGAAATCGAAAAACACCATCCATACATGCTCCATCACACCACAGACAGATGACCATGAAATGAAAGAGCAGCATCAAACCTAGGAGGACTTCAGCATACCATCAACACATCAAGTAGAGGACATAATAAATGGACTCAACACAACAACCTCACCGTCAGACCCATGCCCAGTGTCTTGGCTCAAAGCCACAAGAAGCCAGTTCTCCCATCACATTCACAAAATCATCAAAGATTCACTCCAACAAGGATACATGCTGCAATCCCTGAAGCATGCCATGATATGACCAGTACTTAAAAGCAACAACCTAAGCCCCTCTGAACCAAAATCATACCATCCCATCTCCAACCTACCATTCCTTGAGAAAATCGTTGAAAAGACAGTGCAACGGCAACTTCAGGACCATATTGACATGAATGCCCCACTGGACATCCATCAGCATGGCTTTAAACCCCAGCATGGTGTAGAAATACTACTCACTTCCCTCTTTGACAATCTCTTAAGAGGCATGGATAACATAAAGAACGGATTCCTGCTAGTGTTCATGGACATCTCGGCAGCCTTTGACACTGTCCCACGCCAGGTTACTGCAATGCCTGCAGCAGATAGGATTATGCAAGAATACTCTAAAGTGTGTTTACCTCCTACTTGGAAGATTGAACACAACAAGTCAAATGCGCCCAAAAGAAATCATTGCATTTCCCGTCACGCAGGGAATACCACAAGGTTCAGCCTTGTCATCAATGCTCTTTAATATTTACATACAACCCATATGCAACATCATCAAATGCCACAAACTCCACTATCACATCTATGCTGACGACGACATGGTGTATGCTCCAATCAACCTACTAGCACTTAACACCACAACAATAACCAGATGCCTTGAAGACATGAATGCCTGGCTCACAGCCAATAACATGACGGTCAACTACGATAAAACTGAGGCAATGTTCGTCACCAGGAACCCCACCTTCATTCCACCACAAACTATCAGCATTCTAGACAAACTCATAGTAGTCAAAGATGAAGTTAAGTACCTGGGCATCACAATGGACAGAGCTCTGAACCTGAAATCCCACATCACCAAAACCGCAAACAAAGCCTATCAACGCTTGAGGACCATCAGAAAGATCGAGCCATTACTCCATCAGGACCACTTCCGCACAGTGTGCCAAGCACTCATCACACCTCTGCTTGATTACGGAAACTCGTTATATCAAGGCCTCCCTCAGCAGACCTTACACCCACTCCAAATGGTGCAAAACACTACAGCACGCATCATTACAGACACTCCCAAGAACTGAACACATCACCCCCGTCTTACAGCAACTGCACTAGCTCCCAATGATGGCCAGAGCAAAATTTAAAACAGTCCTGATCATCTTTAAAATCATTCACCATCTCTCGGCAGATGCACTCAAAAATATCATAATAAGGGATATCAGCATTAGACCAAGAAGGACCAATAATGACAACATGATTGGCACACCTGCAGGATATCACATGACTAAACAAACAACTTCAAGAAGGCGTCCACACTTTGGAACTCCCTCCCAACGAGCCTGAGGGCATTAAATGACATCATAGACTTCCACAAGGCCCTTCGTAAAACCCTGCTCTTTACAGAAACCTATGAGCAGACAGACAACAGTCTCCACCCGAACGGTAATGCAGCTACCTCTGCCAACTCGATGCCCACTCATCCCAACTAGACATACGAGTTCATTGTATAATGCTGTTAAGCACCCTCATGTTAAATGTTAAATGTAACCCTCCAATTGTCCTGTCTAAATGTTGTTAAGTGCCCTCATGTTAAATGTAACCCTCCAATTGTGATGTGACCACTTTGATTGTAGGATAAGGTGGTATACAAATCTGTCTAAATAAATAAAATAAATAAAGTACCCCAGTTTTTCATATCCTATGGACCCCAGTTGTTTGGGGCTCCCAGTGACTAAGCTGAACTCTGTCCGCTTGGGCAGCGGACTGCATTACCCTTGCCTATGAGCAGGCAGGGATCTCATTGGACCAGATGGTCACGGCGTACCGTGTCAGGACCATGGCTACCTCCATGGCAAATCTGCATTCCGTCCCTGTGACGGAAATCTGCCAGGCCGCCACCTGGTCTTCAATCCATACCTTCGCAGCTCACTACTGCCTGGAGAGTGGGGACAGCACCTTCGACCAGGCCATACTCTGTAATCTCTTTGGGGTTAGGCAATTCCTGCCCTCTGACCCTTCTGTCTTCAGACTACCGGAGTGCTGGTTCTCTGCCGGACCCCTGGATTTTGCAAGAGTCTCTCAGTAGGAATTCAACTGCTGCTGATCATGGCTCATCCTTTGCAGGTTGCTGTGGCATTTTTACAGGTTCTCGGTAGCCTGTAGCTGGGGAGTCCCATATGTGAGGACTGACTTCCTGCTGTCCCAAGAGAACACCTGTTACAGGTGAGTAACTACACTTTACTAGTGGTGTGCTGCAGGGATCTGTCCTTGGTTTGATTCTTTTTAACATCTTTGTCAGTGATATTGCAGAAGGGCTGTCAGGTAAGGTTTGTCTCTTTGCGGATGATACCAAAATCTGCAATAGACACCCAGGAAGGAGTAGAGGAAAACTGAGATCTAGCTGAGCTTGGCCAAGAATTTGGTAGCTGTGATTTGATACTTAAGAATGCAGGGTCATGCATTTGGGCTGCAAAAATCCAAGGGAGCGGTGCAGTGTAGGGGTCGAAGTACTTCTGTCCACTAAAGAAGAGAGCGACCTGGGCATGATTGTTTCTGATGATCTTAAAATAGCTAAACAGGTAGAAAAGGTGACAGCAGAAGCCAGAAGGATGCTTGGCGCATAGGCTGAGGATTGTCCAGCAGAAAAAAGGAGGTGATAGTACCTTTTGTATAAGTCTCTGGTAAGACCTCATTTGGAGTATTCTGTGCAATTCCAGAGACCACACCTTCAAAAAGATATAAACAGGATTAAGTCTTTGCAAAGTGTGGTTACTAAAATGGTTAGGGGGTCTTCGTTATAAAGCATATGGGGACAGACTTAAAGATCTTAATATGTATACTTTAGAGCAGCGATGGCGAACCTATGGCACGCGTGCCAGCTGTGGCACGCGAAGGCCTTGCAGCTGGCACGCGTGAAGGTCCGCAGAAAAAGAAAAAGCGGGCTCTGGCTGCTGCCGCGGACGCGGACGCGGCAGCATGCAGTGTCCCGCGGGGCCCCCTCCGCCCGCTAAGCCCCTCTGCAAGGGCTTTCAGATTCGCGAGGGAGACAGCGTCTCCCTCGCGTCTCTGTTAAGCCCGCAGGGGCTAATGGGAAATTTCCCATCAGCCCCTTTAGACGCGAGGGACTGATGGGAAATTTCCCATTAGCCCCTGTGGGCTTAACAGAGACGCGAGGGAGACGCTCACCCTCGCGAATCTGAAAGCCCTTGCAGAGGGGCTTAGCGGGCTGATGGCGACCAACGGGACATTGCATTCTGCCGCTGCCGCGTCAGAAGCCAGAGCCAGCTGCTTTTTTTTTTTTTTTAAATTTGCCATGGGGGTGGGTTAGGACTGCTAATGGGCTAGGGGGGGGGGTTAGGACTGCTAATGGGCTAGGGGGGGGTTAGGACTGCTAATGGGCTAGGGGGGGGGTTAGGACTGCTAATGGGCTAGGGGGGGTTAGGACTGCTAATGTGCTGGGGGGGTAGGACTGCTAATGGGCTGTGGGCTGATGGGGGCTGTATGGAAATGGGGTGATGTGGGGTTAGGACTGGTAATGGGCTATGGGGGGGGGGGTTTAGGACTGCTAATGGGCTAGAGAGGGGGGGTTAGGACTGCGAATGGGCTAGGGGGGGTTAGGACTGCTGATGGGGAGGGGTTAGGACTTGAGGTGGGCTGTTGGGTGGGGTTAGGACTGGAAATGGGCTGATGGGGGGTTAACACTGGAGGTGGTCTGATGGGGTTAGGACGGGTAATGGGCTATGGGGGGGTTTAGGACTGATAATGGGCTATGGGGGGCTGGGACAAGAAATGGGCTGATGGGGAGGGGTTAGGACTTGAGGTGGGCTGATGGGGTTAGGACTGGTAATGGACTGTGGGCTGATGGGGGGGGGGTTAGGACTGGCAATGGGCTATGGGGGCTGACTGGAAGTGGGCTGATGGGGGGTTAGGACTGGAAGTGGGCTGATGGGGGGTTAGGACTGGTAATGGGTTATAGGGGGGGCTTAAACTGAAATGGGGTGATGGGGGGTTAGGACTGGAAGTGGGTTGATGAGGGGGGATAGGACTGGTATTGGGTTGGGGGGTTGCTAGGACTGGAAATGGGTTGGGGGGCTGCTAGGACTGGAAATGGGCTGATGCAGGGACTAGAAGGGAATGGATGCTGGGTGAGGCTGGAACTAGACGGGAGCTGGTGTGGGGGGAGGATTAGAATGGGATGGGGCTGGGAGAGTAAAATGGAGAGGGGAAAAATATTTTGTGTGGGAGGGATAAAAAATCTACAATTGGCCGGGTATTGGGAGAGTAAGTGGGGATTGAGGATGGAGGGGTAAATTTTGAGTAGATGAAATAGGAATGAGGAAAGAGCAAAAGGAGAAAGATTAGTATGTTAAAGCAGATGTAGAGAGAGAATGGAAAAAAAACCCAAGAAGACAGAAGAAAGGACAAATGGACAGCAGATGGAGAGTTAGCAGAAGACACGAAGAAAGTGGCTGGAACAATTGCAACTGAAAAAAAATGCACAAAAGGTAGAAAAATATCTCTTTATTTTGAATTTATTAATTGGAATATGTCAGCTCTGGGAAATGTGCATCATTAATTTTTGCGCTTTGTTTAGTACAAGAGGAAATTAATATATAGTTTTATTTCTACAGTGTTGTTGTATATTCCAAGTTTGGCTTTTGGGGTTCCCAGTTTAATTATTGTCTTCCTGTTTCTAAATTGTGATTCCTTGTTTGGTAATGGTCTGTTCTGCATGTGTAACTGAGCTGAGGTATTCTGTTTATATAATTCCTATTTGACATTGCCACTTGTTCTTTCCCCAGTAGGTCATGTATTGTTGTTCTCTGAGATGTATTGGTTTAATATTTGCAGTGTTGCCTTTTGATAGGTAGAGTACGGTGCTTTGTGAGTCCTGGTAGTGCTGTTAGGATACGGCGGGTTTGCTATGGGTTCTAAATGGGCAGCGTTTGTAGTAGTTCCTAATGTGCCTGGCGGTTGGTACTGGATTATAGTAATGTAGAAACCTTTTAGTCTTTCTTTATCCATATACTCATTAAGAGGCATGTTTACTCAAAGTTAGTGTATGGTAACATTATGCAAATATTTATGCAAATGAAGCACCTTATGCAAATGGAGCTTTAATTGACGTGCTGGCACTTTGAGGAAATTCTTTGGTTTTGTGCGGCAGTTTGGGCACTCGGGCTCAAAAAGGTTAGCCATCACTGCTTTAGAGGAAAGACAGGATAGAGGAGATATGGTAGAGTTGTTTAATACCTCTGTGGCATAAATGCGCAAGAGGAGAGCCTCTTTTCATTGAAAGCAAGCTCTACTATGAGGGGAGATAGGATGAGGGTGAAAGGGGATAGACTCAGGAGTAATATGCAGAAATACTTCTGTATGGAAAGAGTAGTAGATGGAATAGTCTCCCAGTGGAGGTAGTAGAAGAAAAGAGTAGTATAGGAATTCAAGAAAGCATAGGACAAACACAGAAGATCTCTAAAGGAAAAAAGGGGACTATGGTAGTTGATATTGAAGGGCAGACTAGATAGGCCATATGGTCTTTTTCTACCATCATATGTTCTATGTTCTAATGGCAATATCTTAATAAGAACATAAGATATGCCATACTGGGTCAGACCAAGGTCCATCGAGCCCAGTATCCTGTTTCCAACAGTGGCCAATCTAGGTCATACGTACCTAGCAGTTTCCCCAAAAGACACAGGTTCCACAGTGCTTGTATTGGGTCAAGCAGTGATATCCTGGGTCCCTTCTTAATAATGGTTTATGGACCTTTCCTCCAGGAACTTGTCCAAACCTTTTTTAAACCCAGCTACACTAACAGCTTTTACTAAATCCTCCGGTAACAAATTCCATAGTTTGATTACACGTTGAGTGAAAAAATATTTTCTCTTATTAGTCTTAAATACTTTACCCTGTAGCTTCATTACATGTCCCCTAGTCTTTCTATATTCTGATAACGTAAACAATCAATCTACGTTTACCCGTTCCACTCCGTTAATTAATTTATAGACTTCTATCATATCTCCCCTCAGCCGTCTCTTTTCCAGGTTATAGAGCCCTAATCTTTTTAGCTTTTCTTCATAGGGGTATCCTTCCATCCCCTTTACCATTTTGGTGGCTCTTCTCTGAACCTTTTCTAATAACTTTGTATCCTTTTTAAGATACGGCGACCAGAATTGCACACAATATTCAAGGTGCGGTCGCACCATGGAACGATACAGAGGCATTATAATATCCTTTTGTTTTATTTTCCATTCCTTTCCTTATGATACCTAGCATTCTATTTGCTCTCTTGGCCCTCGCTGCACACTGGGCAGAGGGTTTTAACATGTTATCCACAATGATGCCTACATCTTTTTCCTGGGTGGTAGTTCCTAATGTGGAACCTTGCATCGTGCCATAGTTTGGGTTGTTCTTCCCTAGGTGCATTACTTTGCAATTGTCCACTTTAAATTTCATCTGACATTTTGATGCCCAGTCCTCCAACTTATCAAGATCCTCTTGCAAATTTCCACAATCCTCATGGGTTTTAACAACTTTAAATAGTTTTGTGTCATCTGCAAATTTGATAACCTCACTAGTTATTCCCTTTTCCAGGCCATTTATGAATTTTATTTATTTTATTTATTTGAACACATTTATATACCGCTGCTTCCAGCGATCAGTAGCGGTTTGATTCTTCTTTTGGGATAAGTCGATCAGGACAGTGGGGGAGTATATACATAGAGGAATGGGAGGTCACGGCACACATGGTTACTGTTTTGGGGGTAAACTTATTTACATTTACATTTACATTTAACATTTAAATACATATTTACAGATTACAGATTGGGGAAAAATCACATTTTACATGGCTTTACATGGTTATACAAGGCGGATCTATAATGTGTATATTTATCAGTTTACTTTGTTGTTTTCTGGGTTTTGTGAGTTATGGCTGGTTGTAATAGCATTTAAATAGGTGGGTTTTTAACTCCTTCCTGAAGCTCTTCATGTCCTGAGTTAGCCGCAGGTCAACAGGGAGCTGATTCCATATAGTGGGTGCAGCGAAAGAGAAGGCTCTGCGACATGTACTTGTTTTCACAGTTCGTATTGCGTTAGGGACTTGCAGGGTGCCCAAGTTGTTAGATCTTCTATTCCTATTTGCTGGCTGAGTGTTGATAAGGGAGGATAGAAACGAGGGTGCTATGTCATTGATCAGCTTGAACGTTGTTACTAACATCTTGTACTGTACCCTAGCAGCCACTGGAAGCCAATGAAGGTCGATCAACATTGGGGTGATGTGGTCAGTCACTCTCGTTCCCATTATTATCCTAGCTGCGACATTCTGGGCCATTTGAAGGATACTTATTGATTTTTTGGGTAGACCTTGGAGGATCGCGTTACAGTAGTCAAGGTGCGGCATTACTAGTGCTTGTGCCACTGACCTGAAATCGCAAGGTGCTATTATTTTCTTTAGAGGTTGTATCACCCTAAGTTTATAAAAAATGGCTTTGTTTGTTTTACGCAGGTGTTTCTCCATTCTTAGGTTGCAGTCTAGTGTGACACCTAGATATTTGATTTCTTCTTTTGCCTTGTATGTGTTGTTGCACAGGGTGATTGAGTCAGGTGACTTGAAGTTGGGTTTGTTGGATATGTACATTACCTCCGTTTTTTTGTGGTTTATCGTCATGTTATTTTTTCCGTAGCCATAGCATCATCTCGTTCAGGCAGTTTTCTAGCTGTGCATATTTGGGGTCTGTGACGTCCAGTTGCGTGTAGAGCATAATATCATCTGCATAGATGTGGTAGTTGATGCTATGCTTTTTAAAGATGTCACAGAGGGGTCGCATGTAGATATTGAACAGCAGTGCTGATAGTGCTGATCCCTGGGGTATGCCTTGCATTTGAGTGAATGGAATAGCTTCTTCCCCATTGAATTGTACTTTAGGCTTTCTGTTAGATATATAGGATGATAACCATTTAAGGGGGGTTCCCTCAATTCCTATGGATTCTAGTTTACTAAGAAGTATCTCATGATGTACCGTGTCGAAGGCAGCAGAGATGTCAATGAAAATGAGTATGAACATTTTCTTTGTGTCTTCTAGTCCTTTAATTAGGTTGTTCATTAATGCTATTAGAAGTGTTTCTACTCCATGGTTTCTTCTGAATCCGTATTGTTGTTTGTCTAGTATATCCTGTTCGTCGAGGTGGTCTTGAAGTTGTAAGAGGACTGCCTTTTCTATGATTTTTGCCAGAAATGCAATGCTTGATATGGGGCGGTATGATGATGGGTCTTCTTTGTTGAGGGAATTATTTTTTAGGATCGGCCTTATTATAGATTGTTTTAATTTCTCCGGCATTTCTCCTTGGCTTAGTGATTGATTAACAATGTGGGCTATTTGCTGGTTTATCTCATTTTTTGCCGCTTTGATCCAAGCAGTTGGGCAGGGGTCAAGCGGTGAGGTGGTTGTGTTGATGGAGGTTAAGATGTTGATGGTTTGTTGTTTGTCGATATTGCGGAATTTGCTCCATGTAGTTTCTTTCTTCATCTTTCGTTCGTTGGTGTGGGGTGTCTACGGCAAATGTGGGGGTGGTAGTATTCAGTTTGCTTGCGTAGTAATCTGCTAGTGTTTGTGGATGTATTGAGCTATCCTGAGGTTCAGGGAGGGCAGTTTTTTGTACGTGATTTTACTAGGGCAAAAAGCTCCCGTGGTTTGTTTATTGCTTTGTTCAGTATGTTGGTATGGTATAACCTTTTTGCTTTGTTTATTTCCTCTTTGTAGCTTGCTAGGAGATTAAGGTACACTGACCTGAGTTCAGTGGTTTTGGTGTGTCTCCACTTTCTTTCATGCTTCCTGAGTTCTCTCTTCATTTTGGTTAACGTTCTGGTGTACCAAAGTTCATTTTGTTGTTTTGATACGTTCGGCGTTTGTGTCTGTTTGGGAGTTGCTATGGTCCTGATTCCGATGTCCCATTCATTTGTTAAGTCATCGAGGTTTGTTTTGCCGAGGTCTATATGTGATTTGATGGACTCAATCAGACCTTCCATGTTTGGTTTGTTGAATCGTCGTTGATGTTGTGGTATTCCTTTTGCTTTGGTATCTTTAGAGAGGTTCAGCAAGTTTAACTGTATATTGATTTGGTGGTGGTCTGACCAGGGTAGCGGGTTGATCTCTATCTTGGGTTTCTCTTCCGTGGCCTGATCATTCTTGGGTGTAAAAACCATGTCAAGGGTATGGCCTTTATCATGGGTGGGTTCTGTGATTTGTTGCTGGTAGCCTAGTTGGGACATGGCATCCAGGAAGGTGGGTTGTATTTGTGGCAGATGTTGTTGCTAAGTTTAGGTCTCCTAGTATAATTTGGTATTTTCTAGGTTGAGTTGATGAAATTATTTCCAATACTGATGCTAGTATCTCATATTGCGGTGTGGGGGGTCTGTATATCAAGCAGATGGATAAAGCGGGGTTTTCAATCCTGAGTATGTCTATGTCTGGAGTTGAGTTCTGATATGTGCTGGTGAGTTTCAGGTTTTCTTTTGCTATTATGAGTACACCTCCACCCTTTTTATGGGATCGAGGACAGTTGTAGATGTTATATCCAGGTTTGCTGATCTGATTTAGTATGGCTGAATCCGTATCCGTGACCCATGTTTCGGTTATACATAGGATGTCTGGTTTTTCATCTGTGATGATGTCGTAGAATATGTGTGTTTTATTCCTGATTGAGCGGGCATTTATGAGTATGATTTTGCAGTTTTCGTATGTGGGTGTGGTAGTTTGTTTGACGGTGGTTTCTGACTTTGCATGTTTGTGTGGGCGTGTTTTTGTTACATTTGTCTTGTGTTTTCTCCGAATATGTCAAAAAGCAGCGGACCCAGCACAGATCCCTGGGGTACACCACTATTCACCTTTCTCCATTGGGAAACTGTCCATTTAGCCCTACCCTCTGCTTTCTATCTTTTAACCAGTTCCTGATCCACAATAGTACACTGCTTCCTATCCCATGACTCTTTAGTTTTGCCAAAAGTCTCTGATGAGGGACTTTGTCAAAGGCTTTCTGAAAGTCCAGATACACTATATCAACAGACTCACCTTTGTCTACCTGTTAATTCACACCTTCAAAAAAAAACCAGATTAGTAAGACAAGATCTTCCTTGTCTAAAGCCATGTTGGCTGTCTCCCATTAGGCCATGACTACCTACATGCTGAGTAATTTTGTTCTTTATGATGGTTTCTAACATTTTTCCTGGTACTGAAGTCAGGCTCACTGGTCTGTAGTTTCCCAGATCACCCTTGGAACCCTTTTTAAAAATTGGCGTTACATTGGTGATCCTCCAATCTTCAGGTATTACAGATGATTTTAATGATAGTTCACAGATTACTAATAGCAGGTCTGCAAGCTCATATTTCAGTTCTTTCAACACCCTTGGATGCATACCATCCGGTCCAGTTGATTTTCTACTCTTCAGTTTATCAAATAGTTGTAATACATCTTCCCGGTGTAGCGATATTTCTTTCAATTCTTCTGCAGTATCATCTTTAAATACCACTTCAGTCATAGGTAATATCCCTACATCTTCCTCAGTAAAGACCAAAGCAAAGAATTCATTCAGTCTCTCACCTATTTGCTTGTCCCCTCTTACTGTCCCTTTTACCCCTCTATCATCTAATGGACCATCTGACTCTCTCACAGGTTTTTTGCTACGAATGTACTTGAAAAAAGTCTTTATTATGCGTTTTTGCTTCCACAAGTTTCTTCTCAAATTCTCTCTTTGCCTGCCTTATCAATGCCTTGCATTTAACTTGCCAGTGCTTGTGCTGTTTCCAGTTTTCGTCATTTGGCCCTTTTTTCCATTTCCTGAAAGATGCCTTTTTGGCAACAGCCGCCTCTCTGACCTCACCTTTAAACCATGCTGGCAGTTTTTTGGACTTCCTTCCACTTTTCTTAAAGCGTGGAATACAGCTGATCTGGGCTTCCAAGATAGTATTTTTAAACAACACCCAAGCTTGATGTAAGTCTTTAACTTTTGCAACTGCTCCTTTTAGTTTTTTCTTAACTATTTTCCTCATTTTATCATAGTCTCCCTTTCGAAAGTTAAAAGGTAGTACTGTGAATTTCCTTACCATCCCTCCTCCATTAATTAAATCAAAGGCGATCATGCTATGATCACTATTGCCAAGTGGCCCCAACACCTTTATCTGTTGCACCAGATCTGGTGGTTCACTAAGGACTAGGTCCTCTATGGCTTCCCCTCTGGGTCTGTTCATGAACCAGTTGCTCCAAGAAGCAGTCATTCACTCCATCTAGGAACTTTATCTCCCTAGCATGTCCTGCTGTGACACCGACCCAGTCAACACCAGGGTAATTGAAATCACCCATTATTATTACTGTACTGTAGCTTTTGTTAGCTTCCTTGATTTCTTTGAGCATTTCATCATCCATTTGTTCTTCTGGCCAGTTGGTCGATAGTACACCCCCACCGCCATCGCTCTCCCCTTTTTACATGGAATTTCAATCCATAGAGATTCTATAGAAAATTTTGTTTCCTGCAAAACTTTAATCCTTTCTGACTCAATGCCCTCTCTAACATAGAGCGCAACCCCTCCACCAATTTGATCAGCTCTATCATTATGATATAGTTTGTACCCAGGTATCACAGGGTCCCACTGGTTGTCCTCCTTCCACCATGTCTCTGAGATTCCAATCATATCTAACCTCTCATTTAGTGGTATATATTCTAACTCTCCCATCTTAGTTTTTAGACTTCTAGCATTTGCATGCAAGCATTTTAGAGACTGTAATTTATTCATATTAATCTGGCTATTGGTAGGCATGGGTAATGTGGACTCTTTAAGCTCTGTCTGCTTCATACTCAAGAGTATTTGGGCTACTTTACTCTTATTTGGAACCTCTCTGTTTTTGGTAGTATCCTTCAAGGATACATTCTTCCAAACCATGCGCTCTTGGGTGACTGTCAGCTTTCCCCTATTATTTAGTTTAAAAGCTGCTCTTTCTCCATTTTTAAAGGTTAATGCCAGCAGCCTGGTTCCATCCCAGTTAAGGTGAAGCCCATCCCTTCGGAAGCTTTCCTTGTTTCCACATACTAAAAGAGAACAGTTCAGAACCACATTGTTTTTCCCTTCTTATACCATGTAATAAAAAGAAAAGGCATCTATGCCTTATCTTGATTTTATGAAATGTCGGAACAGTATTATTTCTCTCCGTGCTCTGTATTCAAATTATAAATATCAAATCAGACAATACTAAGTGCTGAAATCCCCAGCAACATTATGCATCAGTTCAGTTAAGGATTATGCACCTTGCTGCAGGGAAAATTATTTTCTATAACTTTATTCTGTTGAAATCATGAGTCAGACAAAACTAAAAACTGATATAGGTCTTTTTTATACCACTTTATTATTTAGTCAAAGCTGTTTACATTCTAACTTAAACTTGGTAATGTACATTAAACAGGGACATTGATAACTCTACTAAAGTGAGCCTTTAAACCTGCCCGAATCACACACCCCTTTAACAAATATGCAGACTCAATAGCATGCCTGATCCAGTGAGAAATAGATACCTTAGAGACTGCTTCGCTCTTCCTGGGACCTCCAAACAGGACATAGAACCGCTCTGATCTAAATACCTCCGTAACCTTCAAGTAGCGTTTGAATGACTGATGCATGTCCAGCAGATGAAGAAACTGGGACTCAATCAAGTCCTGAGAACAGGCAAAGGCCAGCAATGCCACAAACTAATTTAAGTGAAAGGCCAACACCACCTTTGGGAGAAAAGAAGGTACTGGATGAAGAGCAATTTCTGTCTGGAAAACACCAAATAAGGCTCCCAGTGCAACAGAGCTTGCAATCCTGAAATACAGCACACAGAACAGATCGCTACCAGGAGCACTGCCTTTAATGTGAGGTCCTTTAGGGCAGTGGTCCCCAACCCAGTCCTATGGGGCCCACCGGCCAGTCAGGTTTTCAGGATATCCCTAATGACTATGCATGAGATATATATGCAGTAGAGATATCCTGCCAACCTGACTGGTTTGTGGCCCTCTGGGGCTGGATTTGGAGACCCCTGCCTTATACCTCTGTCATTTAAGATTGTGAGTGGGCAAGGTACAGATGTCCTAGACATCAAAAGGGTATATAGAATGTGTCACATTCCTCCTCGATTCTCACCACCACCAAAAAGTTGTCTAATAGACAATTTTTAGGTGGTGGTGAGAAGTGAGGAGGACTGTGACAAATTCTATCTAACCTTTTTGATGTCTTGGACATCTGCACCTTGCCCACTCACAATCTTAAATGACAGAGGTGTAAGGCAGGGGTCTCCAAATCCAGCCCTGGAGGGCCACAAACCAGTCAGGTTGGCAGGATATCTCTAATGCATATATATCTCATGCATAGTCATTAGGGATATCCCGAAAACCTGACTGGCCGGTGGGCCCCATAGGACTGGGTTGGGGACCACTGCTTTAGGGAAGCCCTCCAAATGGGCACTGTCAGAGCCGAGAGAACCAAGTTCAGATTCTAGGCTGGGACCACAGGACGACAAGGGGGGTGGAGATGCTTGACACCTCAAAGGAAATGGACAATATCCCTATGCGATGCTATAGACCTACCTTGCACCAGACCCCGGAAGCAAGCCAAAGCCACAACCTGCATCTTCAAAGAATTCAAGGCCAATCCCATCTGCAAAACGGCCAAAATCTCCTGGAGCAAAGTCACAAGAGGACGCACCCCCAAATTTCCACACCAAGCCTCAAAGATGTGCCAGATCCACACATAGACTACTGACGTGGACCGCTTCTGGGCCAACAATAAGGTGTCAATCACCTGTACAAAATAGTCCTTACACCTCAACCGTTCCCTTTCAAGAGCCAAACCGAAAGCAAGAATCAATCCATATCTGGCATCCACACTGACCTCCAAGTCAACAGATTGGTCTCCCGAGGAAGAGGGAGGGGATCAGCCACCAGCAACCGCACTAGATCCACATACCAAGGACACCTGAGCCAACCTGGGGCCACCAACACTTTACACCCTTCGTGAGACTCTTCGCACTGGGGCACCCAAACAATGAGAGGCCATGGGAGAAACTTTTTTATTTTTATTTTATTATATTTAGTTCATGCCTTTCCAATAGTATTTGAAAGTGAGTTACATTCAGGTATGCAGGTATTTCCCTTTCCCCAAAGGGCTCACAATCTAAGTTTGTACCTGAGGCAATGGAGGGTTAAGTGACTTGCCTAAGATCACAAGGAGCGCTGGTAGGAATCTAACCCAGATCTTTAGTGCTAGGCTGTTACTCTAACCACTAGGTGGCTACTCCACTCAATAGGCTATTCCTTCACATACAGGAATCTGTCTCTGGGCCAAATCTGAAACAGGGCATCAAGCCCTTCCACCATGTTTTCTCTGTGGCAGCTGAAGAGCCGATTCGCCTTGGTGTCCTGGCTACATGAGCTGGCAACAATGCCAAAAGATGCACCTTCACCCAGAGAAGAAGCAAAATCTTCTCTGCTGCCACCAGCAAACTCCGTGTGCCACCCTGGCAATTGATGTAAGCCATCATTGTCACACTGTCTGACAAAACCTTCACTGCCCGCCAGCAAAAGAGGGGAAGAAAAACCTCCAGGGCCAGATGCATTCCTTGCATCTCCAGACAATTGATGGGCCACTGGCTCTCCTCTGGGGACCATCTGCTCTGGGCTAACTCTGAGAGGCAATGAGCCCCCCAGCCGAATAAGCTGGAATCTGTGGTCACTACCACCCAGTCCAGGATCTCAAGAGGCATCCTCACAACAAATCTCAGAGTCCAACCACCAACCCAAACTCGCCCGAGCGTCATCCTAAAGGGAAAGCTGAACATCCATGGACTGAGACTGTGAGGACCAATGTGACAGGAGCACTTTCTAGAGAGAGGCCTCATATGCAGCCGGACCTAAGACACTGATTCCAACAAAGCCGTCATGGAACCGAGAACCTGCAGATAATCCCACACTCTTGAACGAGAACTCTCTGCAGACTCTTCACCTGGGACTACAATTTCACTATCCTGCCCTCCGGCAGACATACCAACCCCTGCTGGGTGTCAAAGCAGGCTCTCAGATACTCCAGAGACTGGGATGGGGTGAGATTGCTCTTTGCAAAGTTGACGACTTAGGCTAAGTCCTGAAGTTGACTTATCATGTGAGCCGTCACTTCCTGACTCTCTTGACAAGACCTTGCCTGAATCAACCAGTCAGGTGTACCAGAATGCCCTGCTTTTGCAACACCACCACAACCACCACCATCACTTGGTAAACATCAAAGGAGCCATAACCAGGACGAACAGCAGAGCCCAGAACTGAAAATGCCCTTATGGAACCACAAACCGCAGAAAACGCTGGTGTTCGGGACGAATAGGAATATGCAGATATGCCAAGGAGGTCAATCCAAGGAGGACAAACCGCCACTATCTTGGACTGCAAAGTCTCCATGCGAAAGTGAGGAACCTTGAGGGCCTTTTTTACCCCCTTCAAATCCAAAATAGGACGCTAAGAGCCTTCTTTCTTGGGAACCACAAAATAGATTGAATAACGACCTGTGCCCCATTCGTCCCGAGAGACCAGAACTACTGTCTCAAGTTGCAGGAGATGGGCGAGTGTCATTTGCACTGCGTGTGCCTTGGAGAGGACTCGACAAGGAGAGACCATGAAGGCATCTGTAAGAGGCATTGCAAACTTGAGCGTGTAACCTTCCTGAATCACCTCTAAGATCCAAGCATCCATAGTGACCTGGGCCCAAGTAGAATAAAACTGCCAGAGATGACCACTGCCAGCTGTACCTCCTCTAGAACCCCCAAACCTTCATTGGGAAGGCTTGGCTGCTTCAGAATTAGCGGCCCCATATCTGCACTTTTGCTAGCCCACACGAGAGGAGTCCCTTGGTAGAAATCTGGATCATTGCAGATTCGTTCCCCCTGGCTGGACAAAACTTCCTGGAATCTTGACCACAGCCTCGAAGAGGTCCCCTAGCCAGCCACCTTGGGCTTATCTTCTGGAAGCCTAGGTATCTTAGTTTCCTCCAGGTCCTCACCAACTTCTCCAGATCCTCTCCAAACTACAATTGACCGATAAAGGGAAACGTACTCTACTGTGTCTTTGAGGCCACATCTTTTGACCAGTTTTGCAACCACAAGAACTGCTTCACAGCCACCACCATAGCCATAGACTTAGCCAAAGTCTGAAGCAGGTTATAAAGCAAGTCAACCAAAAATGCTGTCCCGGATTCTAACTAAGCCGCCTCCTCTCAGGCTGTAGCCTCCCCCAGAGCTGCTTCCGGAATCCTCTGAGATCTTTATCTTTATTCATTTTTTTGGTATACTGCTTAGGCCGGAGCATAAAAGCAGCAAACAATACAAACAACTGCTTAAGAAAATAAGGAAAGGAATGCCAATATCAGATAAGACAACGGGGGAAAAGAGGGAGGGGTAGGGTAGAAGAGAGAACGAGAAGGAGAATGACAATCAGGCTGGGGTATTAGGCAGATTAAAGGCTAGGTGAAAAAGGTGTGTTTTCAAGATGGCCTTAAACTGAGCAAAGGAGGGTTTGGAGCAGAGGGTGAGTGGAAGAGAATTCCAAAGGGGGAGGGGCCCAGGAAAAAAAGGCAGAAGAGCAGGTACATTCAAGGTGAGCCTGTGTGATAGAGGGGAGAGAGGGTGGTTGTAGATTGAGCGCAAGAGACAGTGGGGAGTGTGGTAATGGAGCAGGTCTGTGAGATATTGAGGGGTAGAGGAATGGATAGTCCGATGAATGAAGATGAGTATTTTAAACTGAATCCTGAAACACATGGGTAACCAATGGAGATGAGCAAGGAATGGAGAGACATGATCATAGTGAGAGGAGAAGGTAAGAATGCGGGCAGCAGTGTTTTGCAGAAGTTGGAGCCTGTGCAGCTGGTATTGTGAGAGGCTAGCTAGGGCAATGTTGCAATAATCTATCCTTGAGGTAACAAGGAAAAGGAGGAGAATAGTCAAAGAAGCAGGAGAGAGAAAAGGACTAACTGCACATATCTGACAAAGGTGGTAGAATGCATGGCAAGTAATTGTGGAAATGTGCTCGGAAAAGGAGAGAGAATAATCGAGAGTACCACCAAGGTAACTGAAGGATGGGACCACAGGGTTAATGGTGGATGCAAGTGACTGTTCCAGGGGTGGAGGGGGTCACAAAGGTGATCCAAGTCGCCGTGGATTTAGAAATATTCAGATGAAGGAAATTTGAGGCCATCCAGTTATGAATGCGATCATCACAAACAGGCCTGTGCCATCTAGGCCAGTACCTCAAAGGCCTGCTTGAGCAGTGCCTCCACCTGGGGTCCTGTAGGTCCTTCAAGGCTACAGCAGCTTCCACCAGGATAGTAGTTTTCCATGTAACCGTACCACCAAGGCATCCACCTATAGAAGGTGAAACCACTCTCTCTCCTCCAGTAGAACCAGGTACAGCCTGATCATACTACGACCAGCATGAAAGCCTGCATCAGGAATCTTCCACTCGGCGTCAGTCATCTCCTTCAATGCCCTCTGGACTGGAAATGAACAATCCAGCTTATGGATACCCTCTAACAACGGATCCTCTGCCAGCTCTGCTCCCTCAGGATATGGAGAATCTGCAAGGCTGCCAAAGTCTGAACAATGAGGGCAAGGAGTTCATCCCTGTGGAAGATACACACTGTGGAGGGGTCTTTCCCTGCAGGGCGCTCACCCTCTTCCAGGAGATCCAAGGGTCCCAAAGACCCTAGGGATCCCGCTGAGACCTCATCATCCCTCTGGGGACCTCTCTCTATGCTGGTGCTTAGCTGTAACCAATAGGGACTGCCCTTTAGCCAGCGGGGGATGAAGCCAGCATGGGAATGATCCCAAGCTGACACCCTGTTTCAAACAAAAAGCCTGGTGGATCAAGAGAATGAACTCCAGAGAAAAGGGACTCTCTACCTCCATGTGGTTCCACCAGGACCCGTTGAGATGAGCTGCAGGACTGGGAGCTTTGAACATGTCTTCTGAGAGAAACATTCCTCTAAAATGACAGCTGTCCCTGCCAAAACCATGGGTCTGCTGACATCCAAAATAGCGTAATCCTGCACCACCAGCCCTTCAAATGCCCCCAACTGTCCCAGGCCACTAGTGAGCCGATCTGTGGCAGCCGCATTCTCCTTTATGCCACTATGGCAAAGCCCAACTTAGGAGAGTTGGGCCCGATGGCTGCCACAAACTGCACAATGAACGTGCTCAATATCCCCCATGTGCCCCAAGACACAGACCTCCCCGCTTGCTGAAGAACCCCTTTTACTAGCTACAGATGGCTGCAGGGGACTGATGTAGCTGCCGTTGCCTCTCCCCTGTGCTCCAGTCCCTCTGACTCTTCTTAATTAAAAAAAAAAAAGAAAAGCAACCTTTACCAGCAATTGGACAGAGTAAGGCTCAACCCCTGGCCTTCTCCCAAGAGTTAGGGAGCGGGAAAGAGGGAGCAGCCACCAACCTACATACCTCAAGGGTAAACCTGAGGGAGAGAGTGGGGGAGGGACCCGAATCCACCAGGTTCTGCAACCTAGGGCGACCCAGCACAAACCAGAACCAGCAAAACTGTACAAACTATGCTCATCCTCCTGCTGGAGACTGAGAAATACAGGCTTGGTATAAAGACAAAGGCTACTTAAGGAGTAGTGTTTTAGCTCAGGGTTTCTCAGTCTCCATCTGTTGGTGGATGAGCATAACCCACACGTCTGGACTGGGATGGAGAGACCATTAGGAAATACAAAATAAAAACCCATCAGTAAATAATAAAACATTAAAAATATATAAAACCTAGCAATCCCATAACCCGCTCTCAGCACAAATGTATATAGATTTCACATCTACAGTAACAAAAACATACTACTAAGAGTCTCCAGAAGATATTTAGCCCCATCTAGTCTTACAATCTACACAACTCTGTAGGCTGTAAATGAAAATTTTGAAATGTTTCATAGAACGAGGAGGATCCTCCCCCCCCCCCCCTCCTCCCAGGCAGGGGCAGCATTCATAGTTCTGGGGAGATTTTGGGGAGCTATAGCCAGCAGACAATAGTGACCTTTAGTGGTGGATTTAGGAACCATGACTGCAGTGTTCTAAAGGAGCCTTGGTGTGTGGACCTAACCAAGGACTGCAAGGTAGGAAAAGATATGAGACATAAGAAATTCACTCCTAAGATACCTCAATTCTCCAGGACCAAGCAGGAAGTCAGTCCTCACATATGGGTGACGTCGGCGCCTACGGAGCCCTCGTGCGGAGCATTTCCCCAGCTTTCAAAGAAAGCCTTTGGGAATTGCAATGCGCATGCGCGGTCCCCTTCCCGCCCAAGGGTGCCATCTTGCTCAGTCTTCTTTTTTCCGCGGAGCCCGATGGACGTAGTTCGTTTTTCCCCGAGGAAAAAGTTGATTTTCTCTATTTTTCTCTGGTTCGACGCCGGATCCTTTTCACGCTCGGACCGATACGCCGGTATCGAGTCCTTTTCTCTCTTTTTCGGTTTTTGTCCTTTGTGACTGGCGTTCGCGCCTTTTTTCTTTTTTCCCTGGCAGACCGGTCTTTTGACCTAGCAGGGGCCCTTTTTCCCCCGATGGCTGCCAGCGGGTTTAAGAAATGTGATCGGTGTAAGAAACTTATGTCTCTTACCGACACACATGACTGCTGCCTCCATTGCCTTGGACCCGATCATGACCCGATGGTCTGTGGTCCATGTGGCAAAATGTCCTCGAAGGCGTTGAGGAGTCGGCAGCACCAGAGAGAGAGAATTTTTTTCTGACTCCGCGTCCGGCCGGGCCCGGACCTCGTCAGAGGCCTCGACGTCTCGGGACTCTGGCCCCGAGCAGCGTCGGGGTTCCTCTGAGCGGGGGTCTCCTTCGCGGGAACATCGCAGGAAGAAGAAACCCACGAGGGTGGCGTCGGTGGACGCTCCTGGTTCCTCGAGGGCCAGGTCGCATAGCCCCGATAGCCGTCCTGGGTCTTCGGATTCGGAGAGGCCTGCAAAGCATCCTCAGGTCGAGATGGAGTCTTCTGGACGCGTAAGTGCTGTTGTCCTCGTTGACTCTCCTCCGAGGGAGCCGACGGGCCCGAGTCGGGGGCTGCTGGGTCTCCTGAGCTCGGACTCAGGTTGACGGCCTTGGAGAGCAGCTTCGCTGCCTTCATGGAACAGCAGTGGGCATTGATCGCCGGTCTCACCGGTGCATCTGCCCCAACCACCGGGACTTCGACGTCCAAGTCGACCCCGGAGGCCGAGCCGATCCTCGAGTCGATCCTCGGCCACGGTCTCCCTTGACCTCCCCCGTTCGGGGCCGAGGTCGTCGACGCCGATTCCCTCGGCGTCGGGGCGGAGGGCATCGGTGCCCGCCCGACCGGAGCCGCTCGATTCCTCCTCCGAGGAGTCGGGCTGGGAGATGGAGGACGAAGAGTCACCCGACACCCATCGGACTCGGTGTGTCCCCTCGGACTCACCCGAGTCCGAACCTCTGAGACGGTCCCCACCGGAGGATACCTGGTTCTCGGACTTCGTGCGGGATATGGCCAAGGCCTTGGCCTTCCCCGCGGATCCCGAGGAGGAGCCTCGAGCCGAGGCCCTCCAGTATGACTCTTCCCCGAAGGAGGCCTTTACTGTTCCGGTTCCTCCGATGCTGGAGCGGCTGCTCTTCCGCATTTGGGAGACCCGGCCTCGACGCCGGTGTTAAGCAAGCGGGTCGATTCCATTTATTGAGTCCGCAAGAGCCCCGGGTTCCAAAAGGCACAACTACCGCACCACTCCATGGTTGTGGAATTGGCCATGCATCGACTGAAAAGTCAGAAGATGCACTCCTCGGTGCCTCCCGGCCAGGAGGCCCGGAACCTGGATGCCCTCGGTAAGAAGTGCTTCCAGGGCTCTATGCTTGCTTGCCGTATCCAGACTTACCAGCTCTACATGGGCATGTACCTCCGAGACCTGGCAAAGGAGATTGCCGGGTTCTCTGCTGGTCTCTCCGAGGAACCTTTGCAGAGGTTCCAGTCCTTGTCCACTGGTATTCGAGAGTGCTCAAAGTTTATCTCTCGAGCAGCCTACGATGGCTTCGAGGCTTCGGCCCGAGTAGCCGGGGCCGGCATCGGTGCCTGCCGACAGGCTTGGCTACAGTCATCCGACCTCGAGCCATGGGTCCAGGACAAGTTGGTCGATGTCCCCTGCCGAGGTGAAAACCTCTTTGGCAAGCCCATGGCTGAAAAGGCTGCAGAACTCGAGACCGAGACTCTGACCAGGACTAGGCTTTCCAGGAAAACCTCTGCTCCTTCTCAGAAAAAGAAGGGCTCGGGAAAAAAGACCCTTTACCCGAGGAAGTCATCTGCCTACAAACAGTACCCTCATTATCAGGCCTCTGCAGCTCCCCAACAGGGTCAGCAGGCCAAGGGGCAGGGTCAAGGGCCCCGTAGGCCGAAGACCCCCAAGCCACCAACACCGGCCCCTGCTCAGCAGGGTGGGGGTTTTTGACTCAAACAGCATAGCCTCTTCTCCTCAGCTGGCTTCTCTCAGCACAGGAGGCCGGCTGGCCCACTTTGCCCACAGGTGGTCAGCCGTCACATCAGATACCTGGGTTCTTCATATAGTCCAAAAGGGCTATCTTCTCCATTTTCACCAGGTGCCTCCCTCCTATTTTCCAGGGGAGCCTCCAAGACTTCCTCTGCACAGGGACCTACTCCTTCAGGAGTTGACAAGTCTGCTACAGGATCAGGCTGTGGAACCGGTGCCCCACCACCTGAGAGGTCAAGGCTTTTATTCAAGGTACTTTCTGGTACCAAAAAGAACAGGAGGCCTCAGACCCATCCTAGACTTGCGAAACCTCAACAAGTTCCTGGAGAGGGAAAAGTTCAAGATGTTTACCCTTGGAATCCTGCTGCCCTACCTCCAGCAGGGAGACTGGCTATGCTCCTTAGATCTAAAGGATGCGTATACTCATATCCTTATTCATCCAGACCACAGACATATCTCAGGTTTGTTGTGGGAGGAAACCACTATCAGTACTGAGTACTTCCCTTTGGCCTATCATCCGCTCCCAAGTGCCTGGCAGTGGTGACGGCCTACCTGAGGCTTCAGGGTCTTTTTGTGTTTCCGTACCTGGACGACTGGCTCATAAGGGGCCAATCTTCCCAGGAGGCCAACCAGGCCACCCTTCACACTGTGGCTCTGCTTCAGCACTTGGGGTTTGTCATAAACTTCGCAAAGTCCACTTTGCTCCCGTCCCAGAACTTAGAATTCATAGGGGCCAGACTAGACACTCTTCAAGCAAAGGCTTTTCTGCCTCTGGACAGGGCCCACACGCTAATGGATCTGGCCAGCCAGTTTCACAGCAATTACCTGGTCTCTGCCGGGCAATTCCTGAGACTACTCGGCCATATGGCTTCCACAGTCCATGTCACCCCCAATGCCCGCCTGCACATGCGACCTACTCAGTGGAGCCTTCGCACTCAGTGGCATCAAGCCTCAGGGGGCCTAGCGGACTCAGTGATGATCTCCGACCTCCTGGTCTCCTCTCTGCAATGGTGGCTTCATCTTCCGAATCTGGTGCTCGGTGTGGTTTTTCAATCCCCTCCACATACTCAGGTGCTAACGACCGATGCCTCTCTTCTCGGTTGGGGTGCACATTGCCAAGGGACATGTACTCAGGGTCTCTGGACCCCTTGGGAGGCTACTCAACAGATAAACTTCCTGGAGCTACGGGCGATACGCCTAGCTCTGAGAGCCTTCTCCCACCTCGCCTCTCACCAGTCTGTACTGGTCCAGACGGACAATCAAGTTGCCATGTTCTATGTGAACAAACAAGGAGGCACAGGCTCCTTCCTTCTTTGTCAGGAGGCACAATGACTGTGCTCTTGGGCTGTCAATCACGGAATCCTTCTCACGGCTGTCTACCTCCCAGGTCAGGAAAATTGCCTGGCAGACAGACTGAGCCGGATCCTGCAACCACACAAATGGAGATTGAACCCATTGGTGGTTCAGCAGGTCTTTCTCAAGTGGGGGCTACCCACCATGGATCTTTTCGCCAGTCCTCTGAACCGGCAACTCCCGAGATTTTGCTCCAGACAACCGCATCCTCTCAGAGTAGCAGCGGATGCGTTTCTGATCTCGTGGTCCACAGGCCTCCTGTATGCGTTTCCTCCCACACCACTAGTGTCCAGGACGCTGTTCAAAGTCCTCAGGGACGGGGCTTCCTTGATTCTCATAGCCCCCAGGTGGTCGAGGCAACCGTGGTTCCCGCTTCTGCTACAGCTGGCGGTGGACACACCTCTTCCTCTGGGGTTTCAACACGATCTCCTGTCTCAGGATCAGGGGACTCTCTTGCACCCCAACCTCCAGTCCCTTCATCTGATGGCCTGGCTGCTGAAAGGGTAGTCCTAGCTCCCTTATTACTACCTCGAGAGGTGGAAGATGTAGTCTTGGCCTCTCAGCGTCAATCCACCAGGAAATCTTACGCTCTTAAGTGGCGTAGATTCTCTGCATGGTGTGCTCAGCACAGTGAGAATCCCTTCTCGTGCTTGGTAGCGGTAGTGTTGCAATATTTGCTCTACCTCTCCAATCTGGGCCTTAAGTCTAACTCTGTCCGAGTTCACCTTAGTGCTCTCTCAGCACACCACTCGCCGGTGGATGGCAGGCCTCTTTCCAACCACCCTTTAGTGGCTCGTTTCCTTAGAGGCCGCTTTCTGCTTAAGCCTCCTTTGCGTCCACCGGCCCCTGAGTGGGATCTAAATGTGATCTTACAGCAGCTTACTTGTCCACCTTTTGAACCTATGGCTACCTGCCCTCTCTGTTTTCTCTCCTGGAAAACTTTATTTCTGGTAGCTCTCACCTCTGCTAGGCGAGTGAGTGAACTACAGGCACTAGTGTCTGATCCTCCTTACACTAGGTTCTACCGGAATAGGGTAGTCCTACGGACTCACCCTAAGTTTCTTCTTAAAGTTGTCTCACCTTTTCACCTCAATCAGGAGGTGGTTCTTCCGACCTTCTTTCCCAGGCCGCATGCCAACCGGGCTGAGATGGTTTTGCATACCCTGGACTGTAGGAGGGCGTTATCCTTCTACCTTGACCGTATGCAGGAGCATCGGAAGGCTGTTCAGCTTTTTGTTTGACCCCAATAAGTTGGGGCTCCCTGTCTCCAAGCGTACGTTGTCCATATGGGTCGCTGACTGTATCGCCTGGGCTTATGGGGCAGCTGGCCTCTCGTTGGAGAGTCGAGTCACGGCTCGTGTCAGAGCGAAGGCTGCGTCAGTGACTCATCTCCACTCTGTTCCGTTGGCAGACATCTGCCGGGCCGCTACTTGGTCTTCAAGCCAGACTTTTGCAGCCCATTACTGCCTTGAGAGGGAGTCCCGCAGGGACAGTGCTTTCGGACAGGCAGTACTCCATAATCTCTTTGGGGTTTAGGCAACTCCTCCCTCCGGCCCTGGTGTTGGGCTACCGGTCGGGGGCGTTCTCAGAGAAGATTCCTTCCTTCTGTGCTGACGAGCTAGAGGGAGCTCTTTTTTCCACTTGGGGTCTCCGGTAGCCTTAAGCTGGGGAGTCCCATATGTGAGGACTGACTTCCTGCTTGGTCCTGGAGAAAGTAGTTACTCACCTGTAACAGGTGTTCTCCAGGAGCAGCAGGAATCAGTCCTCACAACCCTCCCTCCTCCCCTTGGAGTTGCAGTCATATGATTTGTTTTTTGCTAATTTTTTGCTGTCTTTTAGCTATGTCATCCGACTGAGCAAGATGGCACCCTTGGGCGGGAAGGGGACCGCGCATGCGCGCTGCAATTCCCGAAGGCTTTCTTTGAAAGCTGGGGAAATGCTCCGCACGAGGGCTCCGTCGGCGCCGACGTCACCCATATGTGAGGACTGATTCCTGCTGCTCCTGGATAACACCTGTTACAGGTGAGTAACTCTTTACTCAGTCACAGCTATAGCCTTGCTTTAGATCTTCCCTAACAGGGAATAAAAACGCTATATCCTTTTTAAGATACGGTGACCAGAATTGCACACAATATTCAAGGTGCAGTCTCACCATGGAACGGTATAGAGGCATTATAATATCTTTTGAATGGAAAATAAAACAAAAGATATTATAATGCCTCTAATACCGTTCCATGATGAGACCGCACCTTGAATATTGTGTGCAATTCTGGTCACCGTATCTTAAAAAGGATATAGCGTTATTAGAAAAGGTTCAGAGAAGAGCCACCAAAATGGTAAACGGGATGGAAGGATACTCCTATGAAGAAAGGCTAAAAAGGTTAGGGCTCTTTAACCTGGAAAAGAGACGGCTGAGGGGAGATATGATAGAAGTCAATAAATTAATGAACGGCGTGGAACGGGTAAACGTAGATCGACTGTTTACGTTATCAGAATATAGGAAGACTAGGGGACATGCAATGAAGCTACAGGGTAAACTATTTAAGACTATCCGTGCCTGAAGGCCTCGCCAGAGGGCCCTTTGGCGTGGCCCTTAGGCGCGGGTCCGTGGCGTGTGAGTAAAACCTATTTTGTAACTATTAATATGACTGTAATCTATTGTTCTCCTTTTTTCTTGTCTCTCCTATCCTTTTATCTATTACTGTATCTCTTACTGTCCTATCTCATATATGGCGTTCTTTTCGTTTCTTCTGTAATTATATTGTATTGTAAACTGCTCTGATGCTTTGGCCTGAGCGGTATATCAAATGATTAAACATAAACATAATAAAAGAAAATATTTTTTCACTCAACGTGTAATCAAACTCTGGAATTTGTTACCGGAGGATGTAGTAAAGGCTGTTAGTGTAGCTGGGTTTAAAAAAGGTTTGGACATGTTCCTGGAGGAAAGGTCCATAAACCATTATTAAGAAGGGACCCAGGATATCAATGCTTGACCTAGTACAAGCATTGCAGAACCTGTGTCTTTTGGGGAAACTGCTAGGTACGTATGACCTAGATTGGCCACTGTTGGAAACAGGATACTGGGCTTGATGGACCTTGGTCTGACCCAGTATGGCATATCTTATGTTCTTATGTTATGTTCTTATGTAGGACAGCAGCTTCTGAGCAGAGAGTAGCAGCAGTCAAAACTAAACAGTAGATCCCGACAGCCAGCAAACTCAGAGAGCCATCAGCACGTTCTTTTACCTGCAGAGAGTGGGCCCACACATACATAGAAAGCAAAGCTTAATATTTAAAAGCATGATGTCCAATTATGCATTGTTAGAGGACTGTTGGGGGAGGGGTGGTATTTTGATGATCATGATTTCTGAGTTTATTTGTCAATCTCAAGGGGGCAACAGAAGGTACATAAGGCTGAAGGTTCGCTTACAGCACCCGATACCCTTGCACTGGCCCTGGTTCTGAATGAAGATTCATAGTGCAGGATCCAATTGAGCAGGACACACAAAGGACAAAGAGAAAAATGCTGATTTCCCCCCTCCTCCGATGAGGAAAAAAGAAAATTAAAGAATTGCCATATAAATAAATCAAGTTTAAAGTGGTGCCATATGTGAGGTTATAATGAACATTTTTGTGGCAAACAAGAGGCTCTTAAAAGAGAGAAAAATAAAATTACCTCTACCAAGAGGTGATGTGCTTAGAAGTAACTTGATAACAGGAAGTACTGTGAGTAATTCACCGGTCCAAAAGGAATCATGACTAGCAAATGAATCAGTGGAGCTTGAAAAACACCCAGACTGTGTTGTCTTCTGTTGCATTAATGCCCTGCTTGGACAGCATGCATATTGCTCGATGAACCTTATGGCCTTATTGACCATGCTATTCTACTGTATATTTCTGTGCATACTTTAGAGGTGCTGTCCGCATGGGACATATGCCTTTGTGCAAGAATTAAACCATGAAACACTATTAGCTGTATTTCCATGGTTTGATACCTATATCGTTGACATTTTTCATTTCATTTTAAACAAAAACATATCTTTAGGGCCTGCTGGAATGCCTTAACAAGGAAATGAAGTTTGGTGAGTAGCAAGAGGCAGTGAAAGCAACTAAGAATAGGATGGATAGCTGCAGATTTAAAAGTGAGAGGAAAGAAGCTGGCAAGATAAGATAATGAGATTACAAAACCCATTCCTATTGCACCTAGTTTGAAAATTATCTGTAGATGATCAGTAGCTCGGCTGAATCATGTGCTGGAAAAATC
This sequence comes from Ichthyophis bannanicus, assembly GCA_033557465.1. NCBI lineage: Eukaryota > Metazoa > Chordata > Amphibia > Gymnophiona > Ichthyophiidae > Ichthyophis > Ichthyophis bannanicus. The sequence continues at coordinate 56,649,298 of CM066044.1, read as the reverse complement.
TTCATATGACATTTTCAAGTGGACAGTTTTTCCCATGGCAACCAATATCCTCTTGGTATTCTATTGCTTCTCCTCTTCCTACCTTCCCTGTAAATGTGCTTCAAATATGTACCTGAAATACACTAAATTGTTGCAACTGATTTAATAAAGCAGGACAGACTCGTAGGGTTGCTTGTAACGTGTTATCTGTATGTTTTCTCTACCTTTCCTTCTCAATGGATGTCTTGTAGAGCCTAACGCAAAATATTACTCCAACTATCATATCAAAAGGTGTTTTTCTGAACTATATTTCCACACCTTTTGAGATCATTTAACAACTGTTCTTTAATAAAAAAAAAGATTGGTAAGCATATTACAAAAAATAACACAGAATAATGAAAAGTCAAGAAAACATAATACAAAATAAATGAAAATAAAGTCCACATCAAGGAGAAGCTTCATTAACCCAAAATAAATAGACCAGACTATGCCCTGGAAATAAACTATTAGCTCATTATACAAAGCCAAGAAATAACATAATATTAAAGAATTTGCTTTTCTTGGGTTCCAATTTCCATTTTCCATCTTGCTCCACCAGCAAGATTTCCAGGATGCTCCCTGAGTCCCTCTTTTGGTTGGTTTCTAATGGAAGAGATACAAAGCAAATCTCCCTCTGCCTTGTCACCCATAAAACTATGAAGGTCTCTGGCTTTACAGAATTTGGGATATTTTGTTTTAAATTTAGTTCACACCTTTTTCAGGAGTAACTCAAGGTAAATTACATTCAGGTACAGATTTTGATGCTCACCAGATAAAAGGAATCGCCTCAAAATAGTCTTCCTGTGCACAGTAATATAGACTAGCATGGTTGCTAAGAACCATAAGGTTAGAAAATAGCAATCCAAATTCTTTACGAATGACATTGTGATTTTTCTAAAGAAGGGAGCTTGAATCTGATGCCTTCATACAGGAAAATATTTTGACCTGGATATTGTTCTACTAGTGGTGCTCTCCACTTCCTGAACCATGATCTACAATGTACCTCAGTCAGGAAGTCTGTTTTGAAAGAGCAAAATGTTTCTAGCCAGTAGAAGTACTGAAAAGGCAACTTGCTCTTGAAAGAGGAGAATTAAAATTTTCCTGTATTAGCCCCAGAGCTTTCTGTTTTAAGATCAGTAGTGTGCGGAGGGTTTGGGTTTTTGTGTCCCCTTTATCAGATCTCTTGCATACTGTAGCTACAGGTATTCAATTGCTCATAGAGACGACACTTTTAACCCTTTTAGCTGCTTGATTCACCCAGCTGTGTTCCCTCTTATTCATGAGTAACTCATTATTTAATCAGACGGTTGCAGCTTAGTTTTATAAATTACATCTTTTAAGGGATTATTGCTTTGTTAAATTGCATTTGTTTATTAATGGTTTCAATCTCATTTATTGGGCCTGGCAATTTCCTCTTGCTCCCTAGTGCTTCTTGGAAACAGGACTGTTATCTGACATCATGTGTCTATATTTGCAAATACAAAGGAATTTTCCCCCATTCCTCCAATTTTATATCCCCTTTTGTCCAGTCATTGTAGTGATTGTCCTGGACTGGGGGTCATGCACCAAGGCTCCCTGTGGAGCAAACATCGTCCATTAATCTGGCCACTAACCTCTGTCATTGTATGTTGACTATGATGCTGTCTTCTCCCGCCCTACCCCCTTTAAGGTCACTCAGGTTGGGGTGATAAACTGCGCTAAGCTCAATACAGCGAACTTATTTCTGATATAGCACTGATTTTTGTCTGTTATAGTTATTTCCTGTGTTGTTCTGGCCCCATGGATGTCTGTGCATATTTACAGTCAATTTATTGTACACAGCTGCCAGATAATGTAGACAGCTTCCTGCTTCTTTTAATCTTACACCTATAGGTTAGGTGGTGCATGTGAGTTCTATCCAGTTCCCTGAAGACCTGCCTAGGTGTTACCTCAGGCCAAGGTAGAACCTTTGGGCAGTGTCTTAGCCTTCTGGACATTCTTTCTTTTTACTCCTCTTTTCTCAGAAATCATCATCTTGGGGCACAACAAGCAACCAAGGCTCCACTGCCCCCCTCCCCTTCTCTGTCTCTCTCCCCATCCCTTCAAGATCATGATATTTTCACAAATTTAGCACCCAACTTGTTTTATTCAGCTCAGTCTTATAGCCCTCTCATGACAGTGGCTGTGAACTGAAGCAGTAAGCAAAAATAGACCCATCTGCATGTTGAACTAGGAACAGTGCTCTGCATTTAACTTCTGAAGTAAATGACATAATGATCTACGCTCCAATCAACCTTGACAACCCAGATTACTCCAAATTGACAGACTGCCTAGAAGAAATTATCACTTGCCTAACCCAAAACAACCTAAACATCAACTACACCAAGACAGAAGACCTCCTGGTCACACGAAACCAAGGATTCACTCCACCACACTCAATCCAGCTCAAAAACCACACCATACCCATCAAAACAGAAGTGAAATACCTTGGAGTCACCCTGGACCGTGAATTAAACCTACAATCCCACATAAACAAGACAACCAAGAGCGCCTATCACAAATTGAGTATCATCAGATGGCTCAAACCACTACTCAGCCTGGATCACTTCCACACTGTGCTCCAGTCTATAACCCATCTTGGACTACTGCAACCTCATATACCTAGGCCTACCCAAACATGCACTCCACCCCCTACAGATGGTACAGAATACCGCTGCCCGTATTATAACTAGCTCATCTAAATACGACCACATCACCCCCCTCTTGAACCACCTTCATTAGCTCCCCATTTCCTCCTGTATCAAATATAAATCTGCACGGAACATTTTTAAAATCAAGCAATCCATCTCGGCCGACATATTGAAGAACCTCATGAACAACTGCTCAAGACCCAGAAGGCGATTCACTACCGACACCATCACAACCCCCAGCGTACACATCAAATCCAAACAATCCACATCCTGAAGAGCTTTCTCCCTGGCTGCCCCTGCGCTATGGAATGCCCTCCCAGACTCTCTAAGAGCCACCTTGGACTCCAAGGACTTCTGGAAGAAGCTGAAAACAACTCTCTATGTGGAACACTTTGGAGACATTACATAACAAATGACCATAAGCCCTTACCTCCAGATAGTGATTTCCTCCTCCCCTCCTAGCTCTCCCCCTCCCACCCATGTAACTAATATTCTATTGTACTATAATGTAAATAGCTCATTCTGTAAATAGTTGAACCAATCTCATGCATGCCCCCTCTCCCATTATTTTATGTAAAGACCGCATGTTAAACTGTAAACCACTTTGATTCTAAGAGAAGGCGGTATAGAAAACCCACAAAATAAAATAATAAATACTTATTGTAATAAACAGTTGGAAATTAAGAGACTGGGTTGTCTCCTTGGATGTTAAACTCATTGAGTTAGCTGTTGACGAATGAACTGATACACCCCTTCTACAAAGCATCATAAGTGTAGCAAAGATAGCACACGAAAAATCAATGCTAAACCGGAAGTATACCACTGGGGTAATCTCAGCACAATTAGCATGGAAATGCATGCTAATTAGTTGCATATGAAATTACTTCTGTTGCAGCAAAGTATACTAAAGATTAGGACAGTTTTTTTTTTACTGAAGAGGTGAAGTAAAGTTCTATCTTCCCATTAACTTCAACAGAAGTTAAATCGGCAACACCCAGGTCCCATGACACCTCTATCCTGGGTGCCACTGGTCCAGGACCCCTACACAGGAAGATCAGAGAGCCCCCAAACTACTTTTCTCACTTGTGGACTAGTAATAATTAACTGGTCCCAAAGTAGCATGGCACATCCATCTTCCTCTTCTGCCACTCACATAGTGACAAAGTATATGACGGCAGATAGAGACCATTACAATCCATCTAGTCTGCCCAACAAGGTGGCAAGAGTAGGTGCACCTGCTGCTTCATGCAGGTCACCCCTCCCCATGCCTTTGTTTAGGAGTATACCCACCATTCCGTGCAAGTCACTCCTATTTGTTGAGATATAAGAGAGAGTTCATTTACTTTGATTTTATCCTGTTGCTATAAAGGGATCGACTATGTCTGCCCAATGCCATTTTGAATTTTGTCACTGTATTTGCCCCACCGCTTCCATTGGGAGAGCATTCCAAGCATCCATCACCCTTTCAGTGAAAAGGTATTTCTTGACATTGCCTTTCAGTTACCCCCTTACAGCTTCATGTTATTCCCTCTAGTTTTATAGCTTCCCCATCTTTGAAAAAGGTTTGTTTGTTCATTGATACCCTTTAAGCATTTAAATGTCTGCATCATATCTCCCCTGTCCCCTCCTCTCCTCTAACGGTATACATATTTAGGTCCTCAAGTCTCTTCTCATACGTCTTTTGGCGCAGGCTCCAAATCATTTTGGTCACCTTCCTCTGAACCGTTTCAAGTCATTTAATATCCTTTGTGAGATATGGTCTCCAAAATCACATTGGAAAATAGTGGCATTTTGGCAGAAGAGGATGGGCAATGCTCACCCGGCATCAAGTAGGGGAGAAGCAGATGGTTTTGGGGAGGGGAGGTTCTTAGAGGCTTCTCTTTTGGAGGTCCTGGTTTAAGGTGGCTCTGAAGATTCACTTTTTTCATCTGGCCTTCTCCACCTCTTCTCAATTATCCTCCCCTCCGCATTAGTTAGTTTCTTGGGAACCTTCTTTTATTCTGTTTGTCTAGACCCCTCTTGGTGTCCTGTTCTCTCTCTCTCTTCCCTCCTGTTCTTTCACTGTCTTCTTTCTTTTCTTTAATTTAATTGGCGTTCTTTTCCTTTCTGTCTTTGCAGCCGCATGTTTTTTTATTTTTATTGTAAACTGCTTTTATGCTCCGGCCCTAGTAGTATATCAAGCAATGCTACAAATAAATAAGGGTGCTCATGTCAAATTGGGACTCCCACATCTCTATACAATATTTGACTTCCATTAAAGTTATGGGAAATTATGGTGAAGTAAAGTTTGTTTCATCAATGAAGTAAAAAAACTGCACTAAGAATAACACAGATGTTATTTCATTGTAGTGTCAGGTATTTTTGTGCACTACTTACTTGTAAACCAGAAGAAATTATAGTACAAAAAATTGGCACTAAACTACGGTAAAGCACTTTGCTGAGCTTGGCACAGATTATTAAGTCAACCTGTATATGGGTTATTTTTAACTTTTTCTGGAAGCCTAAGAGTATTATGCAGATGTCAAAGGGCACAAATGAAGGAAACATTATTTTTAACAGTTTTAAGGGCCATTGAACAGCCTCAATTTTGCATGACGCAGGGCTAATTCCTATGAAATCTCCTCTTTCAATTCTGGTAGGATTCAGGCACGTCTTTGCTCTGACTGTTACCCAGGCAACTGTCTGTCTCTTCCGTGACTCATCTACACACTTCTCCATTTTTTTGTTGTTGTTTCTTTTACATACCTCTACCGCCTTTCATCTTTCAGTCTGAAGCAAGCAGTTGACCTTGTGACTCAGATACTCGGTAACATAATCAGTCTCCCGGGTCAAGAGAGCCTTGAGTTTTCTAATCCAAACCCCACATTACACTTTATTGTAGTAAGCAGGAAATACAGGGTCATATCTATATATCTGGCATCTGCGAAGGTGCCGACAAGAGCTCTTGATCCCTAACCAAAGGACAAAACACTCTATTCTTAGCTTGAATTTGCCAGTTTGGGGCATTCTTTTTTCATAAAATCTGAAGAGTTTTCCTTTTTATTGCAGACATAAATTTAGTAGAAGGGAATGTTTGTGTCCTTTTTCCTCTGCAACTTTTGATTTGTCAGTTTGATTGTCCCAAATGGCACTTTATTTTGTCATAATACAAATTAATCGGCACTATATAGTATGATTGTCTTTGGTTGCAATATTGTATGTTTGGCATTGTTTGCCTTTGTTGTATCAAAAAGAAGAGCTCAAAAACAAATTTTTTAAAACACATATCTGTGATTTTTGAAAAAAAATTGTTGGAGTTCTGCTTTTCGACTTATTAGTTTGTAAGTGTGATGCAGACCTTGTTTGTGTCTTCCTTTCTGCTCAAATTGTTGTATCAAAAGCAATTTAAGATATTGATGTTGACCTTTAAGTCATTATTTAGAAATTAAATGGCAGGCGACATATAAAATTGTGGTACTTTTTTCAAGATTAAACTAGGCTTGATTCATTTCAGCTTGGCTTATTCTGCAGAATCCAGTGTAACTACTCAGAGGTTGCACTCAGATAGTCAGCATTAATTTGACGTGCTTTCTCTTCCTTTAGAGAGGCAAGTTAATGTGAGGAAAATGTTGTTAGTCGCTACTCCCAGTCTATGGAATTCTTTGCCATTTAGATCTAAAAAGCGGGAATGATTTAGCAACTTTCAGGAAGAAACCAAAATCTCGTTGGTTTAAGTTAGCTTTTGGATAGGGTAAAGGAGAAGAATGAAAGCAAAGTTTTAAAGGAATAGGTTTTATTAATTTATTCTATCTGTACTGCCTCAAGTTTGGTGGTGTTATATTTTTTTTGGACATTGTCTTGTAATCCTCTTTGCAATGGTAGGAAAGACATAAGAATATAAGAGATGCCATCCTGAATCAGACCAAGGGTCCATCAAGCCCAGTATCCTGTTTCCAGCAGCAGCTAATCTAGGTCACCAGTACCTGTCAAATTCCCAAAAAGGTAAACAGATTCTATGCTGCTAATCCCGGGATAAGCAGTGGATTTTCCTAGTCCTCTTTAATAATGGTTTATGGACTTTTCCTCCAGGAACTTGTCCAAACCCAGCTACATTAATGGAAAGTACGCGGGCAGGGTCCCGGAGGACGCCAATAACCGGGTGATCGGCCCGGTCCCGGGGCCCTGCTTCTGTCCTGGAGGGGGGAAGGGGAGCGGGCGAAGGGAACGTGATGCGGCTGATGCTGGCAGCGTCATTTAAAATCATTGGCTTCGCAGAGCGCAAGGAGCGGAGCCAATGAGAAGGAGCCGGCGTGCCCGAAGTTTTAAAAGAGAAGGGGGCTGGTGGTTTCCTTCTTTCCAGCGGCGGGTGTGCGGCGGTCCGGCTTGGCTTACGGGGGTACGGTGTAGGCGAGCTTCGACTAGTCGGCGTTTGTTGGCGTTTCGGAGGAGATCGGGGAGCGGAGGAGTGGAGACATCAGTGCTGTGAGGTACTGCGTTGGGAGTGGGAGTGGAGGTGGCGCGGGAGGTGCTCCATGTGCAGGGGGCCCTGAGCTGGAGCACGAGTGCAGAGGGGAGAAGGGAACGGAGCTGAGGCAGTGGGTGTGGAGAGCTGAGGGGCCCATAAAAGGCAAATAATCCTTTTTTAAGCTGTTGCCAGAGCCAGGGGTTGTTTAATTAAAAAAAAAACCAAAAAAACCAAGGGGAGGTAAGTCTGAAAGCTTATTGCGGTTTTAAAAAGAAAAAAAAAACCCAATAAGATTAGAGAACTAAAAATCAGTAGTGTGGGGTTTGTGGAGGGTAACATATTTAGCCTCATGAAGCAGGCAGATTACAGGCTGGTGAATGGCTCTGGGAGGGGAGCGGGCCGGGGCACGGGGACCCGGCAGGGTGAGGGGGGAGCGTGCGGGGGCGGGGCGCACAGAGCCTAAATGGGGGAAGGGTGATTGAGGAGGTTTCAGAGGGGGAGAGCAGTCGTGGTAGGCGTGGGCGCCAGGGGACTTCGAGTAGGAGTCATGCACGGGCAAAAGGGCCTCATTGAGGGCGGGGGGCCTCCATCAGTGAAGGACAAAGGGTGTACGGGGTCCAGGTTGCGGGGGCCAAGAAGGCGAGGGCAGCCGCAGTCCGTGGGTAGGGGGCCGGTTCGGAGGCGGTGCCCACAGGTAGCGGGGAGCAAGGAGCTGTTAGGGGTGGGGGAGAGGTGGACAGGGAAGGGGGGACAGAACAGGCGCAGTGGAATGCTGCACAAGGGAGGTGGGGCAGTGGGGATCAAGGGATGGGGCCTATGGCGGGGTTTGCGGGACCACACAATTTGGCTGGTAGAAGCATGGCGTCCTCCATGGGCGGGCAGACAGGCCAAAGCGGCTATGGGGTCTGGGGTGGCCATCCAATATGGGTGCACTGGTTGGGGGGCAGTCAAGGTTCCTCCAGAGCTGAATGGTTGGAGGCGTGGCACCCAGGTTGGCCCCCTGCTGTTCCCCCCCTCCTTTTCCTATTCTGTCTCCACAGGTTCCAGCGATGCAGTCACAGGCCATGGCATGAGAAACAGGAGGATATGAAGGAGCAGGAGGACAGCTGCAAGCTGGGCACGTGGAACCGGGGAATTCTGCAATGCAACAGATGGTGTCAGGTGTGGTCGTGTCCCGAGAGGAGGTTGGCCAGCGGCAGGATGATGAGCTCAGCCCGGCGGATGTGAGTCCTTCGGAAGTGGTGGCGACTGCGGCAGGCGTGTTGGGTGAGTTACAGGAGGCACTGGAGGAGGGTTGGGAAAAAGGAAAGGAAAAGGGAGTAAAAAACGGAGACATTCATTTAGGAGGCGTCGCAGATCGAGCTCATCGTCGTCCTCGGATTTGTTGTCATCGTCGGAAGATGGTAGGCGTCAAAGAAGGAGCGGTAAGGGGGTTCCGGGAGGGGGGCAAGCGCGAGGAGCTCCTACAGCGGTGGCTATCTCGGAGTTATGGGAGGGAGTTCCAAAGAAGTTGCAGCAAAGAATTAAGAAGCGTCGTTATATCAATATTTTCCGACTGTTAGAGGGCCGGAAGCGTTCGGGGGAAAGTAGGAGGAAGCATAAGGAGGACGAGAAGGCTGGGCGCGTTAAGAAAGTTTCTCGAAATGTAGTTAACTGGACCCGAGCATTTTTGCGTTTGGCGAGTGTTTGGGGACAGCATTATCCGGAGCAATACAAGATGCTGTTATCGTATGCTGATTCAATTTTGGAAGCTTCGCAGACGCACGAAGGATGGTCATGGTTAAACTATGACGAAAAATTCAGGGACAAGATGGAAGAGAATCAATTGATGTCGTGGGGCATGCAGGACATTAATTTGTGGTTGACCCAGATGTCGGCCAAGGCGAGCGGGGGTGGAGGGGGTGGGGAAAAAGGCACAGTGGGGGTTAATGCGGGAGTGGGACGTTCCTTTCGCGGCGGAGGGAGCATCGGGCAGCAGCGAGCAGGAGGAAGTGGAACAGGCGATGTATGCTGGAGGTTTAACAAGACCTCGTGCCCTTTTCCAGACTGCAAATTTAGACACGTGTGCTCCATTTGTGGTGGAACCCATCCCGCAATCAAATACCTTAAAAAAGGGGTTTCTCAGGCTCCCGCGCCTGGCGCAAAGCAATGAGGAGTTATTTGGCCTCGCCCCCACGCCGATTCAGGTGGAGGTGTTAAACAGGTGGCTGGGCCAATACCCTAGGCGAAGGGATAGAGAGGTTTTGTATTCGGGTTTTAATTTTGGTTTTGTGATTCCAGTTTGTGGGCAGGTGGAAGGGACGGTGGCGCGGAATTCGCTTTCAGTTCGGCGCTTTGCGCCGGTGGTGAGGGAGAAGTTGGAAGGGGAGTTGAAGCTAGGGAGAGTAGCGGGCCCTTTTAGGATGCAGCCATTCGCGAGGATGGTAGTCTCACCGTTAGGAATAATACCTAAAAAAGAGCCTGGGTAATTCCGGTTGATATATAATTTGTCTAGTCCGATAGGCGAGTCGGTCAATGACTACATCCCGCGTGAATTGTGTACCATACGATACGCGTCATTCGATAAGGCGGTTGAGTTGGTGAGGGAAGCAGGTCATAGGGCTAAAATGGTGAAAGTGGATATTGAATCGGCGTTCAGGCTGCTGCCAGTGCACCCGTCGTCCTTCTATCTATTGGGTTTTCGATTTGAAGACGGAACTTATTTTGATAAATGCATGCCAATGGGCTGTGCAGTGTTTTGTGCATTCTTTGAGAAATTCAGTACCTTCCTGCAGTGGGCAGTAGAGCGCAAGGTGGGTAAAGCGAAGGTAGTGCACTATTTGGATGATTTTTTGTTTGTTGGGTCGGCGCAATCGGAGGAGTGCCGTGACTTGCTGGAAGGTTTTGTAGAATTGTTGCAGGAATTAGGAGTGCCGCTTGCAAAAGATAAGACGGAGGGCCCTGCCACACGGATCACGTTTCTCGGAGTGGAACTGGATTCCGAATTAATGGTGGCGCGTCTTCCTCAAGAAAAAGTTAGGAGATTACGCGTGTTGGTGGCCAATGTATTGACATCATCAAAACTAACATTGAAGGAGATGCAAGCATTGATAGGATCGTTAAATTTTGCTTGTCGGGTGATCCCAATGGGAAGGATATTCCTGCGTCAGCTGCATCTACGGTGGGAGTGCGCAGGCCACATCATCATATTAGGGTCTCAAAGACGATTAGGGCAGATTTGAGGATCTGGAAGGTCTTTTTGGAGGAATTTAATGGGACTACAGTCTTGATGGAGGCAGAGCTCAGTAGTGTGGATTTGCAATTGTACACCAATGCAGCGGGGGGCATAGGTTTGGGTATTTATTTCGGGGGGTCGTGGTGTGCGGAGCGATGGCTGCAAGCATGGCACGAGTCGCGACTCACCAGCAATATAACGTTCTTAGAGCTGTTTCCTATGTTAGTGGCGTTGGAGTTGTGGCTGGAAAGACTGTGTAATAGAAGAGTGGTATGGTGGTGTGATAAGGAAGCGGTGGTCAGTGTGGTGAATCATTACACACCACATTGTGTCCAGATAGCGAACCTGATGAGGGAAGTGGTTTTAGCATGCTTACGTTTGAATGTGTCACTGAGGGCTAGACATATACCAGGGCACTCTAACGAGATTGCGGATGCTCTTTCCCGTTTCAAGTGGGATCAATTTTGAAGACTGGCACCAGAAGCGGATGCGGAAGGAGGCGCGGTCCCGTGGAAGTTATGGAGTCTTGGCCACCCGGGATGAAGGAATTGTTGCGGAGTTCTGTTGCTGCTGGGACATGGGCAGCATATCTGCGAGGATGTGAAAAAGTGGTGGCCTTTCTGGAAAGCTGTGGGTGGCAGTACGGGGCGGTATCCGCTCAGTTGATGGGCCAGTATGTAGTTTGGGCTAAAGCGAACCGATTGGCTCGGTTTTCAGTGCGTAGCCACCTGGCGAGCTTTGAATTTTTTGCAAAAGAGGATGGTTGGGACTTCCCTGTAGAGGGATTCCTAGCCCGCAAGCTGCTTCAAGGCCGAGTGGCACCTGCGCCTCCGGATGCTCGGAGGCCGATCACACATGATTTGTTGGAGAGGTTATGCAAGTCTTTGCCTGCGGTGGCTTCGTCTCAGTATGAGGCCGTTCTATTTCAGGCAGTTTTTAGTCTCGCATTTTTTTAGTGCCTTCAGGATGGGGGAACTGATGCGGAACTCAAGCAGGGCTGGAGCAGTCGGGATTGTGCAACGGCAGCATGTCTGCCTTGAGAGGGGACAGTTGAGAGTTTTATTGGCAAAACCTAAGACAGATCAACAAGGGAAGGGTTTGTGGGTGCGGCTGAGAGGGATTGGGCGATTGTCAACGTGCCCGGTAGCCACAATGTGAGAGTATTTACGAGTGCGCCCGGCAGTGGACGGAGAATGAGCGGCTGCTAACGCGTTTTCAAGTATTGGCAGTGCTGAGGATGGCACTGAGGTTCGTGGGCGAATGCCCGGAGAATTTTGCGGCACATTCCTTTCGCATAGGCGCGGCAACCAGTGCTGCTGTGGCGGGATTGTCGCAACAGGACATACAGAATATTGGGAGATGGCATTCTCGGGCTTTCCGGGGTTATGTTCGTTTATGACAGGTTGGGAGGGGGCACCTATTTCATGGATTGATTGTATTTTCTTTTGCAGATGAGGAAAGGAATGCTCAAAGTTGTTGGATGATTGGGCATTCCTTTGTTTTCTGGGCAGGTCGGCGAGCGGCAGTGAGACTGTTTGGGCCTAACCTGGGACTTGATCCAGCTCTGGTGTCGATTCTATGGCTGGGTGAGCGAGGGCTGCGGTGGACTCGGCTCATGCCTTTGCTGTGGCACCACGAGCGAGTGAAGCACAAGCCGAAGTTTGTACTTTTGCATCTAGGTGGCAACGACCTGGCAGCGTGGACTTGTAAGCAGCTCATCAGAGCAGTAAAGCGGGATTTGGCAATTGTGCTGCGCATGTTCCCAGGGGTAGTGTTAATATGGTCCGACATTATTCCAAGGCCTGCTTGCAAGGCCCAGCGGCGCTGGTCGCGGGGTCTCATAAAAATAAATTGACAAATAGGGCGATGGATAAGTGAGCAGGGTGGAATTCAAGTTTTACATCCTTGGGTGGAGGTTACTTGTGCCGGGTTGTACCGGTAGGATGGCGTACATTTATCCCCGGTGGGTGTTGATTTGCTTTTGAATGACTGGCAAGAGGCCTTGGAAGGGGTAGCGCAGCGGGAGGCTGACTGGTCGCAGCTGGGAAGTAGGGGGGCGGCACACGGACATTAATGTCACCTGTGCCGGTGGCGGGATCCCGGAGGTCTCCGGGGTCCGAAGCCTTTAGGACATACTTGGGTGGGGGCGGGGTGCCCCTGACCCGGATAAGCCCTGGCTGGCCTTTGCTAGTCACATGGCGAGGTCGGGGAAAAGGTGGTAGGAAGTTGGCCGTTGGCAGGACACGGCCGAAGCAGAGGCGAGGTCACTTTGCTAATTGTATGGCTGGTGAGGCATTGCTCCGCTGTTAGGAGATTAAGAGGATTATTCTGGTTTGTAATGTTCAGTTGTTTACAAATATAATAAAGCTGCGACCAGTTGGTTCTTCCCAGTAAGAAGTTCTATGTGTGATTTTTTAAGGAGAAGCAGAGGATGGGTGGTGAGGGGGGGGGGAAGGGAGTTGTGGATGGGCTGGAAGGGTAGGGCACCGGGTCCGATCTACCACGGTTATGGAAAGTACGCGGGCAGGGTCCCGGAGGACGCCGGTAACCGGGTGATCGGCCCGGTCCCGGGGCCCTGCTTCTGTCTTGGAGGGGGGAAGGGGAGCGGGCGAAGGGAACGTGATGCGGCTGACGCTGGCAGCGTCATTTTAAATCATTGGCTCCGCAGAGCGCGAGGAGCAGAGCCAATGAGAAGGAGCCGGCGTGCCCGAAGTTTTAAAAGAGAAGGGGGCTGGCGGTTTCCTTCTTTCCAGCAGCGGGTGTGCGGCGGTCCGGCTTCCCTCCCCCCTCCCTTTTATCTCTATATAGGGATATGGTGGTTTTGTAGGGGTTTCGCAGTTGGGGGGGGGGGGCGAAAGGCGGGATCCCAGAGGTCTCCGGGGTCCGGAGCCTTTAGGACATACTTGGGCAGGGCAGGGTGCCCCCGACCCGGATAAGCCCTGGCTGGCCTTTGCTAGTCACATGGCGAGGTCGGGGAAAGGGCGGTAGGAAGTTGGCCGGTGGCAGGACACGGCCGAAGTGGAGGCGAGGTTGCTTTGCTAATTGTATGGCTGGTGAGGCATTGCTCCGCTGTTAGGAGATTGTTAAGAGGATTGTTCTGGTTTGTAATGTTCAATTGTTTACAGATATAATAAAGCTGCGACCAGTTGGTTCTTCCCAGTAAGAAGTTCTATGTGTGATTTTTTTAAGGAGAAGCAGAGGATGGGTGGTGAGGGGGGGGGGAAGGGGGTTGTGGATGGGCTGGAAGGGTAGGGCACCGGGTCCGATCTACCACGGTTACAGCTTTTACTACATCCTCCTGTAACAAATTCCAGAATTGCATTACATATTGAGTGAAAAAATATTTTCTCCTATTAGTCTTCCATGAGCTATATTGTAGCTGCATTCAGTGTCCCCTAGTCTTTCTGATTTTTGAAGCGGTAAATAACCAGTCTGTTTACACTCCATTCAATATTTTTTAGACCTCTATCATATCTCCCCTCAGCCGTCTTTTTGCCAAGTTGAAGAGCCCTAACCTTTTAAACCTTTCCCCATAGGGGTATCCTTCCATACCCTTTATCATTTTGGTTGCTCTTCTCTGTACCTTGTCTAGTTCTGTTATATTCTTTTTGAGATACGGCAGCCAGAATTGCACACAATATTCAAGGTGCGTTTGCATCATGGAACAATACAGAGGCATTATAATATCCTGGCCATTTTCAATGTGGTGTTTGCCGTTTTTGTGCAGCCTCTATAATGGGCAATGAATGGCTGGACACTCACACTTCTTATGTATATCGATCTAAATGGAACATGACATGTCAATCCACTTATGTGGTCTATTTAATTATATGCCCGTCTTCTCTTTATTACATTGGCCGCATCATCAGATCCATAAAAGTTCATTTGGGTGAGCATTCTTCTCGCCTCCATACTAAAACTCTAACGGCACCAATAATTGAACACTGTCTTCAACATAGACACAATTTTGATCAACTGCGTTGGCGTATAATGGACTTTGTTCCTGTAGACCCAAGAGGCGGCAACCGCATTCAGAGGTTGCAACGATTGGAGCAAAGATGGATTTTTATGTTAAATACTGTACATCCAGCCGGTTTAAATGCTCAGATGGAATGGCACACGATCATCTGATAATCTTCACTTCTGGCCTATTAGAACTATGGACAAAAATTATAGACCAATCAGCTTAGGGGGTTCCCTTGACAGTAGGGCAACTCCCTTTCTGATTGGCTGTTTTCTGGCTTTGAACCATTTTGATTGGTTTTAAGTTTAAGTTTCATCAGTATCTACGTCAGACGCCGATTCTCTATATTTTGGATGACTCTTTTTTTTCTTTGGAACTATTGAAGCTTTGATGACTACCGGAATTTCACTAACCCGATGCAGGGTCGGCGTGTCGAGACCCGAAACATGGCACGTAGTTATTTTGAATTCTTGGCGGCTCGAAAGCTCGATGAAGAGCCTGGCAATAAGCTCGGCGAAAAAAAGCTAAGTGTTGATAAGTTGTTCATGCACTTATAGCCTTATTAAAAAGGAGAGCCCACAGCAAGGGGATGGATTTCATTCCACCCACTTTTGCGGGGCAGCTCCAACAAAAAGAGAAATTCACTAATTTTAAGTCAGAATTTTATTCTTATGATTTTGTGTTATATTCTGACAGTGGGATCGTTTTTTTTGTTTCTGCTATCAAGCCAGGACTATCCATATGTTCATTAATTTTGTTTATAATGGTTTCTACTATTTTGTCTGGTACAGACGTCAAGCTCACTGGTCTGTAGTTTCCCAGATCACCCCTGGAACCCTTTTTAAATTGGCATTAAATTGGCCACTCTCCAATCCTCAGGTAATACAGATGATTTTAATGATATATCGTTCACAAATTACTAAGAATAGGTTGCAATCTCATTTCAGTTCTTTCAGCACTCTGGGATGTATGCCATCCATTCTAGGTGATTTATTGCTCTTTAATCAATCTTCCTGATTTATGGAGATTAGTTTGTTCCTCTGATATATCACCTTTAAATATAATTTCTGGCATAGGTACGTTTTCCTATGTCGTCTTTAGTAAAAACAGAAGCAAAGAATTAATTCAGTATCTCCACTATGGCCTTGTCCTCTTAGTGCCCCTTTTACCCCTCTATCATCTAATGGTCCAACTGGCTCTCTCACAGGCATTTTGCTACGAATGTACATAAAAAAAAATTATGTGTTTTGTTTCCACAGCAAGTTTCTTTTCAAATTCTCTCTTTGCCTGCCTTATCAGTGCCTTGCATTTACCTTGCCAGTACTTATGATGTTTTCTGTTTTCGTCATTCGGCTTTTTTTTTCCATTTTCTGAAGGATTAGTTGTAACAGCCTCTCTGACTTCACTTTTAAGCCATGCTGGCTGTTGGGCTTTTCTTCCAGCTTTCCTAAAGCATGGAATACATCTGGTCTGGGCTTCCAAGATAGTATTTTTAAATAATGCCCGGGCCTGATGTAAACTCTTCACCTTTTCAGTTGCTCCTTTTAGTTTTTTTCGTAACTGTTTTCCTCATTTTTTACATGGAATTTCCATCCATAGAGATTGTACAGTATATTTTGTTTCCTATTAAACCTTTATTCTGTTGGACTCAATGCCTTCTTTAACATATAGCGCCGCTCCTCCACCTATGTGATCTACCCTATCATTGTGAAATAGTTTGTAGCCTGGTATCAAATACAGAACATACATTTATTAAATATACACACTGGAGCCAAGCTAACTACGTTAGGTAGTTACCCTTCTGATGTATCAGAGAGGGCGCTTCATTCTTCCCAGACTGGTGTATTTCAGAGATGGCTATAGCACTCCTGAATAGAACCCATCAATGTGCTTTTATTCTTTGTGGCACCGACATTATGGAATTCTCTTCTCTTAAGACTACAGAGTATGGGACCTTTAGGAAACAGGTAAGACCTAGATGTTTTGCCAGACTTATTGTTGGGGTGGTCTTGTGGTTTGGAAGTATTAGGCAGAGGAGTAAGATGGGAAGGAGGTAGTGAATAAGATTTATGAGGGATGGTTATGAGGAGGTTTTAGGGGAAGTGGAGTTTTGAGATTGTATTGGGTCATGTTTCGTGATATATTACGAATGTCTTGGGGGGGCTTATATTATATGCTATTTTTATATTGTACGATGCTCTGAGATATTTGGAAAAAGAGCATTTGGTAAATATAATGAGATAAATAAATCTATAAAATAATATCATTTATCTTCTGACTTACCAGCAGGATAAATCATGAAACCACTCTTCTGGTCATGTTGACATCCTTGAATAAAAAGACAAAAAAGGAAAATAAGCCTTTAGTGAACTAACTTAATACATTTTTGGTTAAAACCATCGTCTTCAAGTCAGGACACGACTATCACACCCTGACATTCTTGAAGGCATTAGCTTCCTTTCTTTAGAGGGGAAGCATGGGAAAAAAGCTGTTTTTTATGTCCCTGATAACAAATTATACATTATAACTTTTATGGGGGGGTGGGGGGGGGGGTTAAAGGTCCTATAAAAATAGTATTATTAATAAATCTGCATCTATCAGCGCCAGACCTCAGAAACAGGTGTTGGCTTCAAATGGAGCATTCAAAGGTCTAATTAGTGGCTTGAATATGTCAAACTCTTTTTTATTGTTTCCCATTAATACAGTTTTCCTGGTTGACATCTGTTGGTTGTTTTTCTCTAAAAGAAGCTGATTCTGGACCGTAACTTGATTGAATACAACGTGTGTCTGTGGGTTGCTAGTTATAATCAGTGTGCGTGTGTGCTTTGGGGACGTGCTGTCTCATTAGGCTTGTTTTTCTATTCCAAAAACTCCTTTTCTCCTCTCCTCCCCCTCCCCCGTTCCCATTGCTGGAACACCCTCCATCATCATGGGAAAGTTTTATATTCGCTTAAATCTCTCATAGCTGGGTATCACAGCTCAGGCCGACGTCCCTGAGGAAAGTGGAAGGGACTGCACATAGCAGGGATAATTCCATGAAGAGGGCACCCAAGGTAGGCACCAGCCATGTGCATAAGTCAGAGTATTCTAGTGACTTAGGTGCGCACCTTGGTCGGTGGTTGTTCTGTAAGTATGCACGCACCTGCGAGGTGGGCGTGCACAGAGGTGGTACTGGGGTGGAGCACGGGAATACAGGTGAGGGTTATAGAATACTATAACCTATGACTTGCTCTCCAGAATCTAGCTACAGGTATCTACACCTGTCATGGGGATCTCATCTGAAACCAGGTATCTGGACATCACCCTAGTTACCCAGGCAATAGATTTAAAGAAAGAGATACCCACGTGCATAAATAAAGTTCTTATGTTTTAGATCATTTGATGGTGTTTGGGCTGAATTGGCTTATTCCTAAATAAATGATCAATGTTTTATAGTTCAGATGTTTCAGAATACTGCAGCCAGAATCATAACCGGCTCTTCTAGATATGATCGTATGGCGCCCATGTTAAAATCCCTCCACTGGCTTCCCATATCGCAAAGAATTCTGTACAAGGTAGTCATTACAATCTTCAAACTCTTACAGAACCAAATCCCAACCACACTATGAGACTTAATGAGCAAAGTTCCAGACTCGAGATCACGAAGAAGCACCAAGCAGAATCTCCTTCATATCCTGGCTATCAAACCAAAAGCACTCGGCTAACATGCAGCAGAGCCTTCTCCCTCTTTGCCCCAGCATCTGGAACGAACTCCTTGAGCACTTGAGCTATGAAAAAAAACTAAAAAACACACATTCATCGATTCATTTGGATCGGGCAGTGGCAGGTAATCCCTCCCTTCCTCCTGTTTAATACAGTACAGCTTTTAGCCCTGTAACTACTAGTGCCATCCCTCCTTAGTTCCTGTTTTTCGTTTATCATTGTTGCTCCGTCTTGGGTCAGTCTCCGGTGGTCCTCTTGGCTTAGTCTGATTTCTAAGAAGAGTCCAGGAACCACCCTTTATGGTCTTCCATAGCAGGGAGGTCTATCTCTGGGGCTGTCCTGTATGTTAGGGTGAGGGATCCGATAGTCCCAAAGTCCATGTTTGGTGGGATCCCTTCCAATGCTGGGGTCTGCCTAAACTCCTCTTCTGGGCAATTGTCCCCTCACCAGGTCCAAAGTAGCCCTCACCAGGGTCCATTGTATCAACACACAATGTGAATACTATGCAAATTAGGTCAGAAATATGCAAATGACATCTTTCCAACATCCTTCAGTTTATACAAACATACATGTTCAATATCACAATAAATTCCCTCCTTGTAAGTCTCTGATTCAGCCAGGGTGCGTCCCAAGTGTGGAATTACCTGGACACCCCACCACCTCCCATGTAGCTGCTTGTTGCTACTACCACCAAAGTCTGGCGGGTTATCCATCAGCTGAATGTCCATGGGGGTCTCTTCAGGGACTAGCTGTTGCTCATTTTCCAGCTTCATCTCCTCCTCCTGCTGGGGGTGCCCTCAATAGACTCCCTTGGGGAGGATCTCCATAGGGGTCTGGGCAAGTCCCTCGGCTCCCTCTCATCCCAGGTGTTCTTAGGGAGCCGGGCCCTATGTCTCCTGACCGAGGAGGGAGGAGGGGTTCAGGGCCCTCCTAGATAGGTCCATACATCCAGAGCAGGGACTGGCCAGGGCCCCCCGGGACTCCGGCAGTGGTGGGACGTACACCACGTCACAAGTATGTTACCATATAATTACTGAGATGTAATTCCTGAGCGGTCCTCCAGTTTAGTCCTCCACATCCGGGTAGTGCACCTCTTCCTGCAGCATGGAGACTGGACCAATCAGAATCTTCAATACCTCAGGGTATATGCTGCTGGAGCTCCCATCAGCCCCCAGTGTGTCCAGTCTCCAGCAGCAGGAAGACGTGTGAGCCTACCTGGCTCACTTAGGGAATCCATAGCAACACTAGTCAGTTAGTTAGCCCTTTGTTTTGGGGGATTATTTTCACTGTGCATTTACCTTTTTATTTCGTGTAGCCTGTCCCTTAAAAAAAAAAAAAAAGGTACGGAGTCTGAGGAGCCGAGCCGTCACTGCCCTTCCCTCTCCTTTGCCTGGGGCACTAATTTCGGCAGTGTTAGATCGCTCCCCCTGGACTGTACGGGGGAGAGATCTCTTCTCCTGGCAGCAACTCTTCTGGTGTAAAGAGCTTGCTCCGGAGTGTGCAGCACAGCTCGGCGAGGTGCCCGGCTCACCGGTTTGTTCTTGGGGCAGCCGAGTCTCAGCTACTCTCCGCTCTCGAATCGGGCGGTTTTTGATGCCTTTTTCATTTTCTCTCAGCTGCGGTAAGTGCGATATCCTTTGTTTTGTTATCGCCGGTTTCCTGCACTCCATTTAATTTTATTTTCTTTCTTTCTGTTTTTTCGCACCTTTTCTCACCGTGCCGGTGGCCATTTTCTGCCCTCTTTTTTTTTCTGCGGGCTGCTCCAGCTTCTTCGGGGTTTTGAAGCTAGAGTCCTTAGCGTTTTGGAACAGCTCCATTTGTTTTTGGATTTCTTTGTCCTGTTCAATTAAATAGTTAATAAAAAAAAAAAAAAGGGGGAGTTTTAATTGTTGGGTTTTCTACTTCTCTATGCTATCCTTCCCCTCCTTAGAATTAAGCCACTTTCTCTATTGATGTCGGGGAGACCTCACTGCGTGGTCTGTGGATCGCGCAGAGGCACTGTGTCAGACTCAGGAATTTGCAGAGGCTGCGCTGCAGTGTCTGCTGATATGGAGCAGCAGATAGAAGGCAGATCCGTGGCAGATCCCGTGGACCCTTCCCTGCCTCCTGAGGGGGATTCTTCGCTTCCTTCCCTCACTCCACAGGCGCAAGCTCTTTCTAAGGCCCTGGGCTCTGGGCTGCCGGTCCCAGAGACAGAGTCTTCCTTGACAGATTTCTCCCCAGACTTCATCCTCCTTATGCATCAGGCTTTCAAATTAGGACGTTTAGGTAGATTGCCAGACGTTTTCACGGCGCCACCACCTTTGCCGCCTCTTAAAGCGGATGGGGCCGGTTGGATCTTGCCGACGCCGGCTAAAAGGATTTGGTCCTCGGACTTGGAACAGGAAGATTTGGAGTCGCAAGAAATGGAGTCGGAGGATGTGTTTGATGATCTGGAGGAAGGGGAAATCCCTGAACCCGAAGATCAGGCAAGGATTAACAGAGTTTTTCGTAAGGAGGAGCTGGTTCCCCTTATCACGGAAGCCCTTCAGATGCTCAACCTCGCAACAGCGCGCCCGGTTGAGGAAGAGGAGTTAGAGGATCCCCTCATCCAAGTGGTCCGGGATTCTCAGGTAGTGTTCCCGGTGCATAGGGTTGTAGATCAGATGATTCAAGCGGAGTCTGATCAGCCTGAAGCAGGTCTGAAGGGTATTCGAACAATGCATCGCCTCTATCCCTTAGCGGATAAGGAAAAATTCAAGTCACCTCGAGTGGATGCGGCTGTATCGGCAGTGACCAAGAAAACCACGATTCCAGTCGAAGGCAGTGCCGCCTTGAAAGACACTCAGGACAGGAAGGTGGATGGCTTGTTGAAGCAGGCCTTTGAGACCAATGCTTTGTCATTGCAGGTCTCTATTTGTGGGGCCTGGGTGGCTAGAGCCTGCTTGAGATGGGCTCAGCATCTGCGTCAGGATTCCCGCTTAGGCCAGCAGGGGTTGCTCGAGGTGACGCGGTTGGAGTCTGGTTCCGCTTATTTGGCAGACGTTCATTATGATTTGATCAGAACGTTAGCAAATAGTATGGCTTCCTTAGTGGCAGCGCGCAGATCCATCTGGTTGCGTAATTGGGCGGCCGACGGGTCTTCAAAGTCTTGGCTCAGTAAACTCCCGTTTAAAGGTAGAATGTTGTTCGGGGAGGATCTTGACAAGTTGGTAAAGGACCTTGGGGAGTCCAAAGGCGGGAGGCTGCCGGAGGATAGACCTAAGTTAGGTAAAGGTCTGCCGGCTTCTCGAGGTCAGTTTAGGGACTTCCGGAGGTTTCGTTCCTCCCGCCTTTGGGGTTCCCAGCGGGGCAGATTTGCATCCAAGACTCCGAATTTTCGAGGTTTTCGGGGAGCGGGCAGAGGTTTCTCGGCTGCGTCCTCTTCCTCGGTCTCTTCCTTTGGTCATAAGCCGCAATGAAGCGAGGGGGACCCAGGAGGGAAGCCCCGTTATTGGAGGCCGGCTTCGGAGTTTTCTTCCTTCTTGGGTCCAAATAACATCAGATCAGTGGGTGCTCGAGATAATCAGGGAAGGCTATGCGCTGAAGTTTGCTTCCCCTCTCTGGGACTCCTTCGTGCTGTCTCCCAGCAAGGGACGGCAGAAGGAGTCGGCGATTCGTTCAACGTTGGATCGGCTGGTGCAGTTGGGGGCGGTAATTCCCGTTCCAGAGTCCGAGTGCGGAGAGGGACGTTACTCCATTTATTTCGTGGTGCCAAAGAAAGACGGATCACTCCATCCTATCTTAGACCTCAAAGGCGTGAATCGTTGTCTCCGGGTGCCTCATTTTCGCATGGAAACCTTAAAATCCGTCATTGTGGCGGTTCGCCTAGGAGAGTTTTTGACGTCGCTGGACCTCTCGGAAGCCTATCTACATATTCCGATCAGGCCGGTTCATCAGACGTTTCTGCGCTTCGCCTTTCCGTGGGGCCACTTCCAGTTTCAGGCGCTGCCCTTTGGGCTGGCTACCGCTCCCCGTACCTTCACCAAGGTCATGGTGGTGGTGGCGGCGGCCTTGCGGAAAGAGGGTATTTTGGTTCACCCTTATCTCGACGACTGGTTGATTCGGGCAAAGTCAGAGGCAGAGAGCTTGGAGGCCACAGACAGAGTCGTTCGTCTGCTTCAGGATCTCGGTTGGGTAGTCAATGTAAAGAAGAGTCACTTGGTCCCTACGCAGTCCCTCGAATACCTTGGGGTCGTTTTCGACACAGCGAGAGGCTTGGTGATGTTACCGGCTCGCCGCGCCCAAGCCTTGCGCCGTCTGGTGCGCACGTTTTTGGGGATTCCCGCGCCTTCCGCGTGGTGGTACCTGCGGCTTCTGGGAACAATGGCGGTGACTCTGGAGGTGGTTCCTTGGGCCAGATTTCATATGCGTCCGCTCCAGAGAGCACTCTTATGTCGGTGGTCGAACCAGTCCAATTCCTTGAACCGCCGGTTGCCCTGTCCAAGACGCGTCCGGATATCCTTACAGTGGTGGCTCCGCTCGAAGTCCCTGAGAGCGGGAATGCCGTTGGAGCAACCGGTGTGGCTTCCGTTGATAACGGATGTGAGTCTGGCGGGCTGGGGGGCCCACTGCCAGGACCGTTTTGCACAGGGGACGAGATCAGCCAGGGAGTCCCGGTGGTCGATCAATCGTCTCGAGCTCCGAGCGGTACGGCTAGCACTGATGGCCTTCGAAGCATCCGTTGTAGGAAAAGCAGTACGAATCCTGTCGGACAACTCAGCTACGGTGGTGTATATCAACCGACAAGGCGGCACAGGAAGCGTGGCCATGGAAGAGGAGGCGGAGGCGCTCTTCGTCTGGGTGGAAGTTCACCTTCTAGCTATTTCGGCAGCGCATATCGCCGGAAAAGACAATGTGATGGCGGACTTTCTCAGCAGGGTGCAGGTAGACTCCGGAGAGTGGGAACTGCACCCGCAAGTTTTTGTGCAAATAGTTCGCCGATTCGGGCCGCCGATCATGGACCTTATGGCGACTTTCCAGTTGGCAAAGACGAGTCGGTTTTTCAGCAGGAGGAGAGAGCGAATGTCCGAAGGGATCGACGCTATCATCCAACCGTGGCCCAACTCCGGACTTCTGTATGTCTTTCCTCCGTGGGCGCTGATCGGGAGAGTAGTTCAGCGCATCGAGGCGCACCGCGGAAAGATCCTGCTAGTGGCTCCAGACTGGCCCCGGCGGCCTTGGTATGTGGATCTAGTCCGACTTCTCGACGGGGTCCCTCTCCTTGTGGATTTGCTGGTGCAGGGACCCCTGCGCATGCCTCAAGTGGATCGATTCTCGCTTACGGTATGGCCCTTGAAAGGGCTAGGCTGAGAAAGAAAGGTTATTCGCCGGCGGTCATTGCCACTCTCCTTCGAGCTCGAAAGTCTTCTACCTCGCTGACGTATGTCCGAGTTTGGCGCATTTTTGAAGATTGGTGTTCCAGAAATCAAGTTCGGGCTTCGACAGCGTCAGTCGCGGTCATTCTCAGTTTTTTGCAGGACGGTTTCGACAAGGGATTGGCGGCCAGCTCCCTGAAAGTACAGCTGGCGGCTCTCGCCTATTATAGGGGGAAGGTTCAGGATATTCCTCTTGGAGCTCACCTGGATGTACAGCGTTTTCTTAAAGCAGTTTTTCGGCTGCGGCCGTTGCGTAGGGTGTCCATTCCCTCGTGGGATTTGAATCTGGTTTTGCAGGCACTAGTGCAGAAACCTTTTGAGCCTCTTCGTCAAGCTTCAGTTAAGGATTTAACTTTGAAGACGGTGTTTTTGGTAGCTATTTGTTTGGTGAGGCGAATTTCGGAGCTGCAGGCTTTGTCTTGTAGGCCGCCGTTCCTCTCCTTTTCTCGTGATAGTCATTTTGCGGCCGGTTCCTTCCTTTCTGCCTAAAGTGGTGTCTCCTTTTCATGTGAATCAATCTGTCATTCTGCCAGCGTTTTCCTCGGACTCAGCAAAGGTATCCATCGACGGTTTGCGTCGGCTCGATGTCCGTCGAGTGTTGCGTCAGTATCTGAAGGTGTCCGAAACGTTTCGGAAGTCGGATCGCCTCTTTGTGCTTTTCGGGGGAGTTCGAAAGGGGGAAGGGCGGCAAAGTCTTCTATTTCTAGATGGATTAAGGAAGCTATTGCGTCAGCGTATATCTTGCACGGCCGTTCGGTTCCGTTAGGGTTAAGAGCCCACTCTACTAGGGCGCAAGCGGCGTCGTGGGCGGAGCATAGCCTTGTGCCACCAGTGGAGATTTGCAGGGCGGCTACTTGGTCGTCTCTTCATGCTTTCAGTAGACATTATCGGTTGGATATTGCAGCGTCTCAGGATCTTTGTTTTGGTTCGGCGGTGTTGCGCACCGGTTGGCAAGGTCCCCCCCGTTGATAACTGCTCTGTTACATCCCGGATGTGGAGGACTAAACTGGAGGACCGCTCAGGAAATGGAAATTACACGTACCTGGTAATTGTAGTTCCTGGAGGGTCCAGTTTAGTCCTCCGTCCCACCCAAGAGACGTCTTTATATAATTCCTTTACGGCGTGCTAACACCGGAGTGCGGGGAGTCGTGTAAGTGCAATTTTTTTCGGTTCCTCGTGGTTGGCTTCTTTTGTTGGCTGACAGCTCAGTGTGCCTTCTGCTTTTGGTAAAGGGGGCAGAAGCAAGGTGCCCGGTTCTGGCTCTCTCGTTTGGGGAGGGAGTCCACTTATAGTTAGGGGGGGTACAGCTAGTTATAGTTTACTGTTTTTCAATCATGTGTTGCTTCTTTGAGTCTGCTTTGTTAATAGTTCACTGGGGGCTGATGGGAGCTCCAGCAGCATATACCCTGAGGTATTGAAGATTCTGATTGGTCCAGTCTCCATGCTGCAGGAAGAGGTGCACTACCCGGATGTGGAGGACTAAACTGGACCCTCCAGGAACTACAATTACCAGGTATGTGTAATTTCCATTTATTATGGTTCATTGTTAACCATAAACTGCTTTGACTGTATGATAAAGCGGGATATAAAACTGGTTAAATAAATAAGTAGTTATATTTTCTTTTCTCACACTTACTGCTATTTACTAGGGTGGATGTACTATGGGATTTCCCCACAGAAAAGATGTTATCTGCTTTTTCAGTCATTTTGGGCCTCTTCTCCCCCCTCATATACTTTCTATGATGTTTCATTGCTTTCTTTCTATGGCAGCATTCACAGATGGAAAATCTACATAAGATGTGTCATTCTGGGTCAGATCAAAGGTCCATTCAGCACAGCATTCTGTCTCAAACAATGACCAATTAATATCACAAGCATCTTGTTGCTCATTCCCAGAGAGCTAGAGTGCAAGAGTAGTCTAATGCAGTGTTTTTCAACCTTTTTTGTGCAAAGGCACACTTTTTTCATGAAAAAAATCACGAGGCACACCACCATTAGAAAATGTTTAAAAAAATTTACCTCTGTGCCTATATTGACTATATATAAAGTAATTCTCTTGAATAGGAATCAAACACTCACACCAGCCCCCCTCCCCTGCTGGTTCACACCAACCCCCCTCCCCTGCTGGTTCACTCACACCACCCCCCCCCTCCACTGCTGGTTCACTCACCCACCCCCCTGTCACTTACTCACCCCTCCTGCTGGGTCACTCACTCACTTACCCCCCTCCCCTGCTGGTTCACTCACACCATCCCCCCCCCTTGCTGGTTCACTCACACCACCCCCCCCCTCCACTGCTGGTTCACTCACACTCCCCCCCCCCCTTGCTGGTTCACTCACACACACACACACACACACACCCCCCTCTGCCCAAGCCGCTGCTTCTGCTTTGTACAGAGCAGCGGCTGCACTACACTTACATTGAAAAGTAAAGAGAAACTGTGTCAGGAGCCCTCCAGTCATCGCAGAGCCCGAGGAAGTGATGTCATGGGGGCGGGCTCCTCACAGGCTGTCTTTCCTTTTCAAATTAACTTTATTGCAGCTAAAGTTAATTTGAAAAGGAAAGACAGCCTGTGAGGAGCCCGCCCCCATGACATCACTTCCTCGGGCTCTGCATGATCGGAGGGCTCCTGACACAGTTTCTCTTTACTTTTCAATGTAAGTGTAGTGCACCCGCTGCTCTGTACAAAGCAGAACCAGCGGCTGCACTTCGATAGGGAATAGCGATCGCGTTCGCGCCGCGGAAATCGGCACAAAATCAAGTTATTTGCTCTGGCCGCTCCCGATCTTGCGGCCAGAGCAAAAAAACCGGCTTTTCAATGGCCGGTTTTACAACTGTGCCGGCAGCCGGCCTGGCCATGGAAAAAACCGGCTAGGCCGGCTGAAAACCGGCCGGTTGGCAACCCTAATTTGTGAGCCGAGGCCACATGTTACGGATGAAATTGGAATTTTTCCCACGGCACACCAGACAATATCTCACGGCACACTAGTGTGCCGCGGCACAGTGGTTGAAAAACGCTGGTCTAATGCTTAGAGCCAAGGAAGCCAGGGTTCAAATTCCACCATTGCTCCTTAGGATCTTGGGCAGGTCACTTAACACCCTCCTTTGCTTTAGGTGCAAACTTAGATGTTAAGCCCTCTGTGGACAGAAAAATACCTATCCTAACTGAATGTAACTTGCCTTGAAATACTACTGAAAAAACATAAGCTAAATCCAGTGATTTATGGATTTTTCCCCCAGAACCTTATCAAAATGCTTTTTAAACCCAGCTATGCTATCTGCTCTGAGCACATATTTTGGCAAAAGTCCCACTTCTTAATTGTGCACCGAGTGAATAAAATGATTTCTCCAGGACCAAGCAGGAAGTCAGTCCTCACTTATGGGTGACGTCGGCGCCGACGGAGCCCTCGCGGAGCAATTTTCCCCAGCTTTCAAAGAAAGCCTTTGGGAATTGCAGCGCGCATGCGCGGTCGTCTTCCCGCCCGAGGGGTGCCATCTTAGCCAGTCTTCTTTTTTCCGCGGAGCCCTACAGACGTCCCCGTCTTGTCCCCGCGAAAAAGTTGATTTTCTTCTTTATTTTATCCTTTTTTCCTTCGGTTCGACGCCGATCTTTTTCCCGCCCGGACTCGCGACGCCGGTCACGAGTCCTCTTACTTTTTTCGTTTTTTCTGACTTAGTCAGCTTTCGTTTTCGGTTTTTCCCTGGCAGCCCGGTCCTTTGACCTCGCAGGGGCCCTTTTTCCCCCGATGGCTGCCAGTGGGTTTAAGCGGTGTGGTCGGTGTGACCGAAATATGTCACTAACTGACACACACGACTTTTGCCTCCGCTGCCTGGGCCCGGATCATGAGGAACTGATCTGTGGGCCCTGCAGCAAAATGTCCTCAAAGGCGTTGAGAAGTCGGCGGCATCAGCGTGAGAGAATCTTCGCTGACCCCAGCCGTACCCGGACCTCGTCGGAGGCCTCCGCGTCGAAAGGCTCCAGCTCGGACCGTCGCCGGAGTTCCTCCGACCGGGGTTCTCCCTCCGGGGACCATCGTCGGCAGGTGAAACCCGCGAGGGCGGCGTCGGTGGACGCTCCTGGTTCCGCGAGGGCCAGGTCGCATAGCCCCGACAGCCGCCCCGGGTCCTTGGAGAAGGAACACATCCCGAAGCGACCTCGCCTGGAGTCGGAGATGCCTGCCCGGGTAAGTCCTGTGGTCCTTCTGGACTCGCCTCCGCGACAGCCGACGTCGGGCCCGACGCCGTCGGGGCCCGAGTCGGGGGCTGCTGGGTCACCCGAGCTCGGACTCAGGTTGACGGCCTTGGAGAGCAGACTGTCTGCCTTCATGGACCAGCAGAGGGCACTGCTCGCTGGCTTCGCTGGCGCCGCCGCTGCCCCGACCGCCGGGACGTCGACGTCCAAGTCGACCCCGGAGACCGAGCCGATCCTCGAGTCGATGAGAACTCGAGTCGATCCTCGGTCGAGGTCACCCTCGGCCTCCCTTTCGGGACCGAGGTCGCCGACGCCGACTCCCTCGGCGTCGGGGTGGCTGGCGCCGCACCCTGCCCGGGCCGACCCCACCGAGTCCTCGTCGGAGTCGGTCTGGGAGTCTGAGGAGGAAGAGTCACCTGATTCTTTCCGGACTCGGTGTGTCCCATCGGACTCACCGGAGTCCGAGCCTCGGAAGCAGTCCCCCCCGGAGGATGCCCGGTTCTCGGACTTCGTTAGGGATATGGCCAAGGCTTTGGCCTTCCCTGCGGATCCCGAGGAGGAGCCTCGAGCCGAAGAGCTCGACGCCCTCCAGTATGACTCTCCCGCGAGGGAACACTTTACTGTACCGGTTCCTCCTATGCTGGAACGACTACTCTTCCGCATGTGGGAGAGTCCGGCCTCCTCGCCGGTCCTGAGCAAGCGGGTCGATTCGATCTATCGGGTCCGCAAGAGCCCTGGCTTTCAAAAGGCACAGCTGCCACACCATTCCATGGTAGTGGAATCGGCCATGCATCGTCTTAAGAGCCAGAAGATGCACTCCTCGGTGCCTCCTGGAAGGGAGGCCCGTAACCTGGATGGCCTTGGCAAGAAGTGCTTCCAGGGCTCTATGCTCGCATGTCGTGTCCAGACTTACCAGCTATACATGGGCATGTATCTCCGGGATCTGGCTAAAGAGCTAGCCGGATTCTCCGCTGGTCTGTCCGAGGAACCCTTGCGGAGGTTCCTAGCCTTGTCCACTGGCATTCGGGAATGCTCAAAGTTCATGTCCCGAGCAGCCTATGATGGCTTTGAAGCATCGGCTCGAGTGGCCGCAGCCGGCATCGGTGCCCGCCGACAGGCTTGGCTTCAGTCGTCAGACCTTGAGCCCTGGGTGCAGGACAAGTTGGTCGATGTCCCCTGCCGAGGCGAAAACCTCTTTGGCAAGCCCATGGCGGAAAAGGCTGCGCAAATTGAGACTGAGACTCTCACCAGGACCAGGCTTTCTAGGAAGACCTCCGCCCCTTCCCAGAAAAAGAAGGGCTCGGGGAAAAAGTCCTTTTACCCGAGGAAGGCGGCTGCCTACAAACAATACCCCCATTATCAGGCCCCTGCAGCTCCCCAACTTTGAGGTCTGAGCAACTCCTACCCTCCATCCCGGATGTGGGCTACCGGTGGGTGATAATTCAGCGAAGATTCTATCCTTCTGTGCTGCTGAGCTAGAGGGAGCTCATTTTTGTGCTTAGGGTCTCCGGTAGCCTTGAGCTTGGGAGTCCCATAAGTGAGGACTGACTTCCTGCTTGGTCCTGGAGAAAGCGTAGTTACTCACCTGTAACAGGTGTTCTCCAGGAGCAGCAGGAATCAGTCCTCACTACCCTCCCTCCTCCCCTTGGAGTTGCAATCGTCTGCTTATGTTCTTTTTGCAAATTTTTATGCTGTCTTTTTTAGCTATGTCATCTGACTGGCTAAGATGGCACCCTCGGGCGGGAAGACGACCGCGCATGCGCGCTGCAATTCCCAAAGGCTTTCTTTGAAAGCTGGGGAAAATTGCTCCGCGAGGGCTCCGTCGGCGCCGACGTCACCCATAAGTGAGGACTGATTCCTGCTGCTCCTGGAGAACACCTGTTACAGGTGAGTAACTACGCTTTATTGTGGTATCGGTTTGTTTTTTCTTTTTTTGTTTGGCTTTTTTGTTTGGTTTTTTTTGCTAGATATAAGGAGTTTTTGATTCTGATTTGATAGTTATTGGGCTCCTTGTGAAGACTGAAAGTGGGAATCTCCCCACCATTCTCTTCAATTAAAACAAGTCAAAAATTTGTTTGTTTCTTCTGCGATGAGTTTGCTTTCAGAGTGTCCCTGATAGCCCTTGGTCATCTGCTGGTCCAGTTCACTTCCTTATAGTCTACTTACTTTGAATATCCTTGAAAAGGTTTGTCATGAATTTTGTCTCTATAGCAAGCTTCTTTTCAAATTCTCTTTTGGCCTGCTTTAGTAATGATTTGCATCTAGGGAGTTATTTTAAAAGCCTTATATGCAGGTTGCACATCTATAATAAGGAATATACATGTATAAATCAAATCCACTGTACATGGCCTTTTGAAAGGGTCCAATTTACATGTGAATGTCCTTAGTACATGGACGTTTTGAGGGGGTGTAGCCTGGGTGGGATAAAAGTCTACATGTGTATTCTCCATTTCATATAGGGAGTGCACGAGTGAGTCCCAAAATTCTCCATGTTGGGATTTTCACCTACTCCCTGGCATGTGCAGGTTTTCAGTGTGTGTTTTGACTAGCTCATTACAACAGGGATTAAGAGGGTTATTCTGCTTAATTTCATCTAATTTATTTCTCCTTCCAAACTAAAATGAGTTAAAGATAGAGCCCTCTGTATTTAACTAGCAGCATCTATATGTCAGAGTTTGCAAAATGACTCGGACACATACATGTATGTATGTGCAAGTTGTTACTCTAAATGCCAACGCTTAATATAAGTTGCTGGGTTTCCTCTTGATTTTTCCCATATGTAAATTTGTAAAGTGGCTCCTCCTGCTGCATTTGAATATAAATCCACGTGCATTCTTACCCTGCCTTCTATGTATTTTAGAAACCACTCCATATTTAGCAAAATATGAATATTGTAGAAACTCCATTCTTGTAAAAAGAGAATGTAAATGTAAATTCTACATCGACAATAGACTGGAGTTTCTACAATATTCAGATCTATGAGCTATGAGGCATTAGTGATGCCCGATATTGGAGATATTTGAAGAAAATTGTGGCGAATTGTACTTGGAGATCTTTATGAGAACTATATTATTGGAATCCCTGATGAAGCCGAATAAGGTGAAACAGAAGCTTTTGTTGGGCATTTGAAGCAAGTATTAGAAGATCTTTTGTGATAATGGAGATATTCGCGACTTCTTTGGCGGCATACAGCCGAGTGAAGAACTGATGTTGAATTGTCGATGTAGAATGGAGTTTCTACAATATTCAGATAAGTGGATTTATGCTATTAGACTGGTGTATACTATTGTTGTGTTGAAGAGTATTTTGTTTCTCTTTTTCAGGAGGTAATTGAGCTTGGGCTTTAAGTTAAAAATAGATAACAACATATAAAAAACTTTTTAAATTTTGAGAACCCCTAAAAGTACTTTTTCGGGTGTAGGTAATTTGATTGGATTTGGATTAAATTTTTTGAAAATTTGAATTAAAATGTGGAAAGGTTTTGACCCCTGATGTGAAGTCTGCCATTCGATCCTATGGTGATTCATTTCGGCACATGTAGGGGAAAGGCTATCCTGAGGTCATATATACCTTATATAGTTGTATGATAGTTATTTGATAGATCAGAGAGATTTGTAATCTTGAAAATTGGTGTTTCTAAAGGTATCTATATATAGTTTTAAACAGTACCCATACACTGTCCAAACTTCTAAATTTTTCAAACACTCTTTTTAGTTTTTCCTAATTTCCTAATTTTATCTTAGTCTCCTTTTTAAAGTTCATTATAGTAACTGCCATTAATGTTCTCCTTCCAATGGAAAACTGAAAACAGTGTTTTAATGCTCTATGTATATTGGAGTGGAGGAGTAGCCTAGTGGTTAGAGCAGTGGGCTGGAACTAGGGGCACTAAGTTTGAATCTCATTGATACTCCTTGTGGCCTTGGGCAAGCTACTTAACCCTCAATTACCTCAGGTACAAATTTAGATTGTAAGCTTTCCAGGAATAGGGAAATACCTGAATGTAACTTGCTTTGAACTACTACTGGAAAGGCATGAGCTAAATCCAAAATAATAATCAATTATTTTATTTATTTATTTATTTATTTGAACTCATTTCTATACCGCTCCTTCCGGTGATCAGCAGCGGTTCACATCAAACATTTAACTCTGCAAAGTTAGCAGTTTACATAAAACAAAAATTAGCAGTTTACATAAAACAGTAGTGTGGATCACTGAACGTGTAAAAAAGGTAACATAATATATAGAGAATTATATATTTATTATTATATTATATAGAGAATACAATTATATAGAGAATACAATGAAAATTTTAACAGAAGGCTTACTGTATGGGAGGGAGACATGTGGACCA
Organism: Ichthyophis bannanicus; assembly: GCA_033557465.1. Lineage (NCBI taxonomy): Eukaryota > Metazoa > Chordata > Amphibia > Gymnophiona > Ichthyophiidae > Ichthyophis > Ichthyophis bannanicus. Next base: position 56,617,347 of record CM066044.1, on the reverse strand, counting down.
CTTACCAAAATAATAGAAAAAGTCGCATTTAAAGGGGCTTCCCATTGCAATAAAAATTAGGGGTTATATAGACCATGTTTATTGGCACCACTGTTGAAATGTATAGTGTAACTTTAAGAACAGTACGAACTGAGCTGCCTTGCTAAGTAAAATCGACCTACTGAGTGGAGATCTATAGAAGAGTATCTTTATAGCAACAAGTGAAACTGTTATCTGTACAAACAAATGGCTAATACAAAACCTTTGCAATAAAATGATAGAAGAGAGCATTCCTGCTTATGAGATGAGGGAACGGGGAGAGTGCAGAGCACAAACTGTGAGAGTCACAATGTCCATGTAAAAAAACCCCAAACCCCCTCCCCACAAACCTGTGAATGAGGCCTGTGCCTGCCTTTCCTTATAAGCTGCAGCCATCAGTCACAGTGCAAAACATCAGAAAAATTGATAAAGTAACTGGGTTGCCATGTTAGCCCACCTAAATGTACAGAAATAAAGATTAACAAATGCAAGCAAAAAATATAAGATGATACCTTTTTACAGGACTAACTTAACAGATTTTTTGTTGCCCCTTCCTCAAGGAAGGACTACAAAAGGGGACTGCTACTTCTGGAGAGAGTTCTACAATTGTAAGAATTTACTTCTGGGAAGTTTCTAAATCTTGGGGAAAAAGGAATTCTTTAGATTAAAGTTGATTAATCTGTGAACCCAGTGTATTTGTTATCAGTCAGGGCCTAGCAGCAAAGAGCTTTCAGTTTAAATTTAAAACACAGCAGAGAGTTTTCTGGTTAAATTTAGACCCCAAGACTCCCTCTATCCAAGCAAGGGCTGTGAGACTCTCCCTGGAAATTGGTCACAGATTACCTTAGAAGCACAGGACAGGGTACTGTGTAGTAGACAGCTTTTTAATAAGTCTTCTTTCCCTCCCTCCCCAACACCCATGCACCCCTGGGATAATCGTAGCTTTATAGGTGCTTAAACCTCTGAAAGGAAAGGAGGTGCTCTATTCACTCTCAGGTGCAGCTGTTTATTCTCATCAGCATACATTAAGGACCTGAGATTAATTAAGCTTCATGTGAACAAAGTACATTAAATGTATTAGGTATAGTTTTATTAGTATAAGTATCCCTAGCAACCTTTATTAAGTAAAGAACTTAAATATCTAAACACAACCTTAAAACTAAGATGCAGACAGCAGTCCAGCAGTGAGATGCGGGCTTTTCAGTCTTTTGCATTGAGTGTCACATGTATGATTTTCTTCCAGTTGGTGAGGGGTCTTACATGTGCACTAGGTGCAAGGAGCTCTTTGCTCTCAGGGAATGTTTCCGATCTCTGGAGGCTAGAGTAGCAGACTTGGAGGACTTAAGGAAGACAGAGGTACATAGACGAGACCTACAGGGATATAGTCCTAAAGTTCCACCTCCAATCTGGCAGCATCCCTGTTGCTATGGAGGAGAGAGGACGTGTGGCAGGAAATGATCCTGTAGTTAGGACCTATCCTCCGGGTGATTTATTTTATTTATTTATTTAAAAGAATTTAATATACCGCTTTATCTTTAAATCAAAGTGGTTAACACATCAAACAAATTATGAGGCAGTGTGTGAGGGCGAATACATGCAGTGGATACATCGACATAGGGGGTGTGAGTGTACAGTGTGAATTTGATTAACTGGTGTGCTATGTACATTGTGAGCTAAGTTCAGGGGGTATATACAGTACAAGTAGCAGGGGGGATGCAGGGGTCATGCTGAGATGGGAGTAGACTGGGTAGCTGGGTAACATGAAGTCCTTATAGTGTTCTATGAAGAGCATAGTTTTGAGCAGTTTCCTGAAGTCCTTGAGGTCTACAGTTGATCTCAGATCATTGGGGAGTGAGTTCCATAGGGTGGGCGCCGCCAGGGATAGTGCTGTTCTTGAGGTTTCCTGTCTTGTTCTGGCGAATGCTTTGGGGGTGGTGGTGTCTGAGGTTCCTCTTCTCCTGGGTCTGGTGCCTTGGTCAGCTTTGATGAGGGGTTGTAGACAATTTGCTGAGAGGTTCTGTTTTATATTGAATATGTTTAGGAGTGCCTTATATCGGATGCGGGAGCTGGTTGGGAGCCAGTGGAGGTGGTTGAGAATGGGGGTAATGTGATTGTGCCTTGAAGCGCCCATTATTATGCAGGTGGCAGTGTTCTGTGCTATCTGTAGAGGCCGGAGTGCTTGTTTTGAGAGCCCAAGGTAAATGGGGTTGCAGTAGTCTAATGTGGGAGTGATGAGAGCTTGACAGACTGTACGGAAGTGATCCTGTGAGAGAATAGGTTTGAGGCACCTGATGGTTCTCATTTTGAAGTATGTGCTCCTTGTGGTTCTGGCAATGTGAGACTGTAGGTTCAGGTCTTTGTCGAGAGTCACTCTGCTTCGGGCTTTATTGGTATTGTGATGTCGTTCAGCTTGATGGTGGGTGTGGGGGAGAAGGTAGAGTTTCTGGTGATGAGTAGTGCTTCTGTTTTGTTGTAGTTTATGGACAAGTTGTTTTCCAGAAGCCATCTTGTCATTTGATGAAGGCAATTGGCTAAATTAGAGTAGTCTGGGCTGTCCATGTTGATGGGGGTGAATATTATGATGTCATCTGCATAGATGGTGTATTGTATCTTGTGGTTCTTGATGATAGAGCAGATGGGTTGTATGTACAGGTTAAATAGGGCAGAGAGTGATGAGCCTTGCGGGATGCCCTGGGTGGCTCTCAGAGGCCGGGAGGTATCTGAGCCGCATTTGACTTGGAGGTGTCTGTCAGTGAGGTAGGATGTGAACCAGTTCAAGGTGGTGCCATATAGGCCAACGTCTTGTAGTCTTGATAGCAGGGTTGTATGGTTGACAGTGTCAAATGCTGAGGAGATGTCTATGAAGATCATGATGACGCCCATCTTGATGTTGTCAATAATCTGGATCAGCTTGTTGAAGAGTTAGATCAGAGTTTTGACGCCATGGTTTGGTCGGAAGCCATGTTAATTAGGGTCTAGAGGGGCGTGGCTGTCGATGTGATGTTGAAGTTAATGTTGAACCACCTTTTCGATGACCTTCAATATAAGGGGGAGGCTTGAGATGGGTCTGTAGGCGGCTGGGTTGATCTTACTTAGTGGGGATTTTTTGGGGATTGGGCGTATTTTTGCTAGCTTCAGGGTGCTAGGCATGATTCCTGTGGTAAGGGAGTTATGTATCATTTTACGGTGATGTAAAACCCTCTCACACTGAGGAAGTTTCTCCAGGGCCATGAGCCCATGAGGGAAGGGTTAGGACAGCCGTTATAGTTGGTGATTCAATCATTAGGCATGTAGATAGCTGGGTGCCTGGTGGACATGAGGATCACCTGGTAACATCCCTGCCTGGTTCGAAGGTAGCGGACCTCATGTGCCACCTAGACAAGGTCTTAGATAGTGCTGGGGAGGAGTCTGCTGTCTTGGTACATGTCGGTACCAATGACATAGGAAAATGTGGTAGGGAGGTTCTGGAGGCTAAATTTAGGCTTTTAGGTAGGAAGTTGAAATCCAGAACTTCCAAGGTCGCATTCTCTGAAATGCTTCCCGTTCCACGTGCAGGACCCAAAAGGCAGGCAGAGCTCCAGAGTCTCAATGTGTGGATGAGACAATGGTGCAAGGATGAGGGTTTTGGATTTGTTAGGAACTGGGGAACATTCTCGGGAAAGGAGGGGCTCTTCCGAAGGGATGAGCTTAACCTTAACCTGGATGGAACCAGGCTGCTGGCATTAAGCTTTAAAAAGGAGATGGAGCAGCTTTTAAACTAGATAATAGGGGAGAGCTGACAGTTGCCCAAGAGCGCATGGTTCGGAACAATGTATCCTTGAAGGATACTACCAAAAGAATGAAGTTAGGGCATATCAGCAGAGAGGTTCCAATAAAGACAAAAGTAGCCCACATGCCATTGAGTACGGAGCAGACAGAGCTTAAAGATACCAAATTACATCTACCTACCAATAGACAGATTAATATGAATAAAATACAGTCGCTAAAATACTTGTATGCAAATGCTAGAAGTCTAAAAAATAAGATGGGAGAGTTAGACTATATAGCACTAAATGAGAGGTTAGATATGATTGGTATCTCAGAAACATGGTGGAAGGAGGACAACCAGTGGGACACTGTGATACCTGGGTACAAACTATATCGTAATGGTAGAGCAGATCAAATTGGTGGAGGGGTTGTGCTCTATGTTAGAGAGGGCATTGAGTCACAAAGGATTAAAGTTTTGCAGGAAACAAAATTTGCTGTAGAATCTCTATGGATTGAAATTCCATGTAAAAAAAAGGGAAGGCAATGGCAGTGGGGGTTGTACCATCGACCGACTGGCCAGAATGAACAAATGGATGATGAAATACTCAAAGAAATCAGGGAAGCTAACAAAAGTTACAGCACAGTAATAATAATGGGTGATTTCAATTACCCGGTATTGACTGGGTCAGTGTCACGGCAGGACATGCTAGGGAGATAGTTTCTAGATGAAATAAATGACTGCTGCTTGGAGCAGCTGGTTCATGAACCGAACAGAGGGGAAGCCATTTTGGACCTAGTCCTTAGTGGAACACCAGATCTGGTGCAAGAGATAAGGGTGTTGGGGCCACTTGGCAATAGTAATCATAGCATGATCGTGTTTGATTTAATCAATGGAGGAGGGATGGTAAGAAAATCCACAGTACTTACCTTTTAACTTTCGAAAGGGAGACTATGATAAAATGAGAACACTAATTAAGAAAAAACTAAAAGGAGCAGTTGCAAAGGTTAAAGACTTGCATCAAGCTTGGGTGTTTAAAAATGCTATCTTGGAAGCTCAGACTGCTGTATTCCACGCTTTAAGAAAAGTGGAAGGAAGTCCAAAAAACTGCCAGCATGGTTTAAAAGCGAGGTCAGAGAGGCTGTTGCCAAAAAAGCATCTTTCCGGAAATGGAAATAAGAGCCAAATGACAAAAACTGGAAATAGCACAAGCACTGGCAATTTAAATTCAAGGCATTGATAAGCAGGCAAAGAGAGAATTTGAGAAGAAGCTTGTTGTGGAAGCAAAAATGCATAATAAAGACTTTTTCAAGTACATTCATATAAAAAAAAACCTGTGAGAGTGTCAGTTGGACCATTAGATGATAGAGGGGTAAAAGGGGCACTAAGAGGGGACAAGGTCATAGTGGAGAGACTGAATGAATTCTTTGCTTCAGTCTTTACTGATGAAGATGTAGGGATGTTACCTATGACTGAAGTGGTATTTAAAGGTGATACTGCGGAAAAATTGAAAGAAATATCGCTACATCGGGAAGATGTATTACAACTATTTGTTAAACTGAAGAGTAGCAAATCACCTGGACTGGATGGTATACATCCAAAGGCGTTGAAAGAACTGAAAATATGAGATTGCAGACCTGCTATTAGTAATCTGTGAACTATCATTAAAATCATCTGTAATACCTGAAGATTGGAGGATGGCCAATGTAACACCAGTTTTTAAAAAGGGTTCCAGGGGTGATCCTGGAAACTACAGACTGTTGAGCCTGACGTCAGTACTGAGACAAATGGTAGAAACCATGATAAAGAACAAAATTACTCAACATGTAGATAGTCATGGCCTAATGGGAGACAGCCAATGTGGCTTTAGAAAAGGAAGATCTTGTCTTACTAATCTGTTATGTTTTTTTTTTGAAGGTGTGAATAAACAGGTAGACAAAGCTGAGTCAGTTGATATAGTGTATCTGGACTTTCAGAAGGCCTTTGACAAGGTCCCTCATCAGAGACTTTTGGCAAAACTGAAAAGTCATGGGATAGGAGACAATGTACTATTGTGGATCAGGAACTGGTTAAAAGATAGAAAGCAGAGGGTAGGGCTAAATGGCCAATTTTCCCAATGGAGAAAGGTGAATAGTGGAGCACCCCAGGCATCTGTGCTGGGTCTGCTGCTTTTTAACATAGTCATAAATTACCTGGAAATAGGAATAACATGTGAGGTTATCAAATTGCAGATGACACAAAACTATTTAAAGTTGTTAAAACCCATGAGGATTGTGGAAAATTGTAAGAAGATCTTGATAAATTGGAAGACTGGGCATCCAAATGGCAGATGAAATTGAATGTGGACAAGTGCAAAGTTATGCACCTAGGGAAGAACAACCCAAACTATGGTTACACAATGCAAGGTTCCACATTAGGAACCACCACCCAGGAAAAAGATTTAGGCGTCCTCGTGGATAACGTGTTAAAACCCTCCGTCCAGTGTGCAGTGGTGGCCAAGAGAGCAAATAGATTGCTAGGTATCATAAGGAAAGGACTGGAAAATAAAACAAAGGATATTATAATGCCTCTGTTTCATTCCATGGTGCGACTGCACCTTGAATATTGTGTGCAATTCTGGTCGCCATATCTTAAAAAGGATATAGCGTTATTAGAAAAGGTACAGAGAAGAGCCACCAAAATGGTAAAGGGAATGGAAGGATACCCCTATGAAGAGAGGCTAAAAAGGTTAGGGCTCTTCAACCTGGAAAAGAGACGGCTGAGGGGAGATATGATAGAGGTCTATAAATTAATGAATGGAGTGGAACAGGTAAACATAGATCGATTGTTTACGTAACCAGGTAGCCGGACCCGTGCTCACCCTTCATCCCCGTTCATCCCTGTTCACCCCTCCATCCTTTCATCCCAACCCCTAAAAATTCACCGACACCAATTTTGGAAAAAACACTGGTCGCAGCTTTATTTAAAACAACTCTTGAACATAACAATAATAATAATGAACAAGCCCAAAATCCCCCCCCCCCCAGCGGAGCCACCTGTCACCAGCCATGCAATTAGCAAAGCAACCGCGGCCTCCGCTCAAGCCATGGTCACCCGAACGGCAAAGTTCCTCCCACCCCTATCCGACTTCGCCATATTACTAGCAAAAGTCTTCCAGGGGTTGTCCGGGTCGAGGGCACCCCGCCCTCGCTCCAAGTCGCCTAAGACTCCGGACCCTGGAAACCTCTGGGATCCCGCTCCTTGCCCCCCCCCCCCCTGCTGCGACACCCCAACTCTGCCCCCCCCCCACACATATCCCTCAAGGGTGGGAGGGTGGGCTGCTCGAGCTCCAGCCATGCCGCATGTGCACTGTACCCCTTTGCTCCGGCCACAGCATGCGGCACCTTAGCCTCTGATTGGCTCCGCTCGCTCCACTAGCCCCGCGGAGCCAATCATTTTAAACCCCGCACAAGCTCCCCTGCTAACGCACCATCACCCCGCACACCCCAAGGCCGCGTGCAGGGTCCCGCGCCGGGCCGGGCACCCGGTTACGCGTGGGCGCTGGGACCCTGCCTGCGCCCTTTCACTAACCAGGTAGCCGGACCCGCGCTCACCCTTCATCCCCGTTCACCCCTCCATCCTTTCATCCCTTTCATCCCAACCCCTAAAAATTCACTGACACCAATTTTGGAAAAAACACTGGTCGCAGCTTTATTTAAAACAACTCTTGAACATAACAATAATAATGAACAAGCCCAAAATTCCCCCCCCCCCCAGCGGAGCCACATGTCACCAGCCATGCAATTAGCAAAGCAACCGCGGCCTCCGCTCAAGCCATGGTCACCCGACCGGCAAAGTTCCTCCCACCCCTATCCGACTTCGCCATATTACTAGCAAAAGTCTTCCAGGGGTTGTCTGGGTCGAGGGCACCTCGCCCTCGCCCCAAGTCGCCTAAGACTCCGGACCCCGGAAACCTCTGGGATCCCACCACCGGCACAGGTACCACACCTTACCTGTGCCGCCCCCCTGTGAAAAGCTGCGACCAGCATCTAACTGCTCATCACCCTCTCCACTGCTTTCTGCCAATCGTTCAGCAGCAGATCCGTACCCACAGGAGAGAGATGGACACCATCCTCCCTATACAATCCGGCACAAGCCACCTCGACCCAATCATGCTGCACTTGATACCCCCCGCGCTCACACACCCACCTCCCGATCTGCCTATTAATCTTAGTCAAACCTCGGGACCATCTCCGCTGCCCCCAGCACGCCGGCCGCAGGATAATATCCGACCAGATTAATACAACACTCACAAACATGCGGATAACTGCAGTAAAGTCCTTTTTAGCCGCTCTAATAAGCTGCTTACAAGACCAAGCAGCCAAGTCATTGCCTCCCAAATGCACCAACAATATGACAGGAGGCTTCCGGATGCGCCCGTGATGACGAAGCAAAGGCAGCAACTGATTCCATCGCAGACCACGCTCGCCCAGCCATGAAATCGCCACCACCGAGGAATCCAATCCCAAATTTCGGCCCATAGGCCTTTCTGCCGCATGCCTCCCAGCCCAGAACACAAAGGAGTGTCCAAGCATCCAGCATTCCCGCTGACCAGGACCACTATCTGCAAAAGAAGCACATTATTAGAAACATCCCCCCCCAGTCCCCCCAACGAGACCGCCATCTGCCTATACCCTGAATCTTCTCCCCCATCAAACCCACCGCCGCTGCACTGGTCGCCGCCCCTATGCGAAATGAGTGCGCCGAAAAAAGCCGCGGATCCTCACCTATCCGCCGTAACACCAAACGCAAAACCGCCGTGACTTGGAAACGCGTAACCGCACGAGCATCATTATGCACAAAAAACCCCTCCGCCCCCTTCGGACGAACCCTCACATACGCCCGGAGAGCAGCCACTGGACACGTACACCTGCCGAGCTCTCTCAAGACTACCCACAACCCCTTACCTGACTGATCCGTCTTGGATTTAGCCAACAGCACGCGTACCATCCCTTTCTTAATACACACATGCTGCCAACGCAAACTATTACCCAAGCCGGCTCTTCCGGAATCGACAGCCAATTCGCCCACACGAAAGGCCCCGAAAAAGGCGAGACAAAAAACCGCCCGAAAAAGCACCGCCTCATATGGCGAAGCCGCAACTCCGGGCAGCTCTCGGCACAAACCCAACAGCAGCTCATGCGTAATAGGCCGCCGCTGGTCCCTCGGTAATGGCTGAGAACGCACCCACCCCTGCAGCAGACGCTGCGCCAAGGACCCCCGGCCAACCACTTCTAGACCTGCCGCTCTAGCAAAAAAGCTGAACCCAGCCAAATGACTCCGCACCGCCGATCTCGTAACGCCCTGCTCCTTTGCCCAACCAACATACCGTCCCAACAGATGTTCGGGAACCTCCCCACTCCCCCAACCCTCCACATGCAGAAAGTCCATCACCCTCTGACAACCGCACCGATACGCCTCCCATGTATGTTCCGCTACTGACTTCTGTAGCAACGTCCTCATCTCATCAGGCCACTGCTCCACAAGCTCCAAGGGACCCCGAGCCCTTTCTCGTCCGCCTCCAGTGCCAACATCCGAAAACGCTCCCACTGTGAACGGGAAAGAGCATCAGCAATTGCATTAGTATGCCCAGGTATATGACGCGCCCTCAAGTCAACATTCAAACGCAAACATGCCAAAACAATCTGACGCATCAGAGCTGCTACCAGACTGCAACGTGGCGAATAACGATTAATGACATGCACGACAGCCGCATTATCGCACCACCACACCACCCTACGATTGCACAACTTATCCGGCCATAATGCCAATGCCACCCACATGGGAAACAGCTCCAAGAATGTAATATTACGAACTAGCCCCTCATCCACCCACTCCTGCGGCCACGTGTCCGCGTACCAGGCACCATCGAAGTAAATTCCAAGCCCTGACCCCCCAGCCGTGTCAATGTGCAGCTGCAAATCCTCACTTGAAACCTCCGCCTCCTGCAAAAGAGAAGTCCCGTTAAAGTCCTGCAAAAACACATCCCAGACTCGCAAATCTTCGCGCATACCTCCCGACACACGAATGCGGTGATGAGGCTTCCTAACCTTGGACATCGAGGCAGCCAACCGCCGAATGAACACCCGCCCCATTGGAATGACCCTACATGCAAAATTGAGCGATCCCATAAGAGACTGCAATTCCTTCAATGTTATCTTAGATGAAGCCAAGACATTTGCCACCAAAACGCGCAGCTTCACCACCTTCTCCCAGGGTAGCCGCGCCTCCATGCGCTGTGAATCCACCTCCACTCCTAAGAAAGTAATCGTCATTGTCGGGCCTACGGTCTTGCCCTCCGCCAAAGGGACCCCCAATTCGCTCGCCAAGTCAACGAAACCCTCGAGCAGGCGACTGCAACCCGCCGACGCTGCCTTTCCCACAAAAAAGAAATCATCCAAATAATGCACTACCTCCGGGCTGCCTACCCTCTGCACCACCATCCAGTGCAAGAAAGAGCTAAATTTTTTGAAATATGCACAAGATATGGCGCAACCCATAGGCATGCACTTATCATAGTAGTATAAACCCTCAAACTGAAAACCCAACAACCTGAAAGCCGATGGATGTACGGGCAGCAAGCGAAAAGCCGATTCAATATCCACCTTCACCATCAATACCCCGGGACCCGCCTCTTTGACCAACTGCGCTGCCCGGTCAAAAGACGCATAGCGAACTGTACATTGCTCCCATGGGATACCTTCGTTTACCGAGGATCCCAACGGCGAAGACAAATTATGGATCAGCCTAAACTTCCCCAGCTCCTTCTTAGGTATAATCCCTAATGGGGACACAACAAAATTGCTACAAGGAGGGTGTCTGAACGGACCTGCAATCCTCCCCAATCGCAACTCCCCATCTACCTTCTCCCTCGCAACCGCCGCCCAATGCCGCACACTTGCGGAATTCCGCACTGCTACCCTCCCTACACTCCCCTGAACTGGAATAATAAAACTGTACTGAAAACCAAACTGCAACGTAAACCTATCCTCTTTCTTCGGGTACCCCAGAAGCCAGCTCCGCAACACATGCACCCGTATCGGCGAAGGGGATAATTTCTCCCAACCCTCACTTATTTCCCTGCCCTGCCGGTGCCCCAGCTGTTTTCTTGACACATTTTGTCACGGAATGTGAGCCCCCGCAGACCGAGCACGCATGCCGAAATTTACAGTCCGGGAAAGGGCACATCGACCTGTTAAACCGCCAGCAGACATCACTGCTGGCACCAAGAGCCGGCTTCGGCTGCACCGGGGAGACTCTGCCCCGAAAGGAACGACCCGCTGCGGACACCGCCGTCGACCCTACCTTCCCCACACCCCCAGCCCCCACCCCCCCTTTTACAGACATCTGAGTCAACCACAGGTTTATGTCCTGAGTACCCCAATTCAAGTGCTTGTTCTCTTCCATCTTATCCCGGAACTTTTCATCGTAATTCAGCCAAGACCACCCTTCGTGTGCTTGTGACGCTTCCAGGATCGCATCCCCATAAGAAAGCAACACCATACTGCCCCGGAAAATGCTGACCCCACACACTCGCCAAATGCAAGAAGGATCTGATCCAATTAATCACATTACGAGAGACCTTGCGAACACGGCCGGCCTTTTCATCCTCCTTACGCTTTTTTCTGCTGTCGCCCGAACGCTTCCGACCTTCGAGCAATCGAAAAATATCAATATACTTCCTCCTCACAGTTCTTTTACGCAACCTCTTGGGCACTCCCTCCCATAATTCCGACAAAACCGAAAAAGAAGCTGAACCAGCACCTGCCTGCCCTCTGGCAGCGCCCATCCCCACCTCCGACTCCTGGCTTACCACCTCTCCGGCAGAGGACACCGACGATTCAGAGGATGTAGAGGAAGAAGACCGGGAAAAATGCCGCCGCCGACAGGCATGCCGCTGCTTCTGCGCCTTTCCCCCCCTTTTGGGCCCGCCCTCCACTCACCCCTCCATCCGTGCCAACGACCGCCTGTAACACACCCGTCTGCTCACCTGCCTCCCCACAGGCCGCTGAAATCGGAACTCCTGAAGAAGGCTCAACCATTGACAGCTGACTTCGTATCCCTTGGTCCTGTGCTGATACGTTCGACGCTCCTCCAGCAACTGTGTCAGCCGCAGCCAAACCCCGTCCTTCCGCTGAATCCACCGTGGATGGCACCACCCCAGGTGCCGACATCCTCGGAACCTGTGAAGACAAAAAAGGAAAACCAAAAGGCGGGAAACCCGTAGACAAATATGGCTGCCATGCTCCTGCCCAATCTGCCCGCGAAGAGCCCTGCCCGCCCCCCAAGTACTGTCCCACAATCCCTGCTGTCCATACTGCACATAGCCCCCCGGGACAGCCCCAAAACCCCCGGGTGGAAAAATGCCGCAAGGATCCCGTCCCCAAGCTCCCAGTCCAGGACTCCCGCCCTCCCCCGCACACCAACCAGGGCCTGCACCACACCCATGCCCCTGCTCCAACCGACCCCCAAGACCCTCTACGACCTCCTCCCCAGAAGCACTTCTCACCTGCGCCAACTCACTCCCCGCGAGGGGCTCCCAACGAACATTGGCCTCCAACACCCCGTCCTCCGGCCCTATTACCCCTCCGCACTCGAAGCCCCGAGGATATAGACCCCGCACTTCCCCTAACTGAGCCGCGCACTGCGCCCAACCCCCGCACAGCAGCTCTCCCTCTCCGCCCCGCTGCCCCCCTACCCCCTGCGGCCAATCTTCGCCCTCCCTGCCTCCTCAACTGCCCCGCACCAGCCCTATCCCCCCCACGCCCCTTACCCACCTGCTTCCCAGCCATATCCCCTATACGCAGGCCCAAACTTATCCTGCTTCAATCCTGTGTGATTAACTGTTGTTTTTTGTGTTTTTTTCACTATGCAGGTGATAGATGAACTCGAGTGAAGCGCCTCACTCTTATCGTTGTTGTTTTATTTTCCTTTATTGATTTAATTTGACCGCCTCCCACTCACCCACACCCCTCTCCTCGTGCCAGCAAATAGAAAACGCTGCTCTCGCCTGCTACCGCTGACAGAGACGCCGAGCCTGACCTTCCACAAAGCCGCTGCTTCTCTCCGTTCCTGCCTCAAAGACTCGCCGCCGAAGACCCCCTCCACTGCCGTACGACAACTTCTCCCGCACGCGCTCTGGATCATGCACCCTGCTCGAGCTCCAGCCACACCGCATGTGCACTGCACCCCTTTGCTCCGGCCACAGCATGTGGCGCCTTAGCCTCTGATTGGCTCCGCTCGCTCCACTAGCCCTGCGGAGCCAATCATTTTAAACCCCACACAAGCTCCCCTGCTGACGTGCCATCCCCCCCCCCCCCCCCCCCGCACCCCAAGGCAGTGTGCAGGGTCCCGCGCTGGGCCGGGCACCCGGTTACGCGCGGGCGCCGGGACCCTGCCCGCGCCCTTTCACTTATCAGAATATAGGAAGACTAGGGGACATGCAATGAAACCACAGGGTAACCTATTTAAGACTAATAAGAGTAAATATTTTTTCACTCAACATGTAATCAAACTCTGGAATTTGTTACTGGAGGATGTAGTAAAAGCTGTTAATGTAGCTGGGTTTAAAAAAGGTTTTGGCAAGTTCCTGGAGAAAGGTCCATAAACCATTATTAAAAGGGACACGGGATGTCACTGCTTGATCCAGTACAAGCATTGTGGAACCTGTGTCTTTTGGGGAAACTGCTAGGTACTTATGACCTAGATTGGCCACTGTTGGAAATAGGATACTGGGCTTGATGGACCTTGGTCTGACCCTGTATGACATATTTTATGTTCTTAATGCTTTCTATCATTCATTTATAGTTTCTGAAAATGTCTTCTCTTGCTCTTTCTGTTCTGGCCTGAGGAATATGGTGTTAGTTTCTGAAAGTTAAGCAAGAAACGTGTTAAGTTCGTCCATTCGGAAAGTGTCATCTTAAACGTTAATGCATAAAAACAACTCTCTCCCCCCCCAAACAAAAATAAATGCTGTACATGACAAATAGCCATTCTTGCTCTGCATAAGGTTGTTCATTTTCACATTCTGTAAGTCATCTCTGTGCTGTTGCTTTTTGTTCATGGAATATCTTGTTGGAAACCATGTCAAGAGTTTTATATATACACACATACACATAGACAAGCACACAGATACCAGAGGCTGCATGCACAATCCCAGGGGCCCATGATCATAGGGTTATGGAAGCAGTTCTGGTACATGGCCTCTGACCCAGGACTGTCACTGCAAGGACCAGGCTAGTTTGGTCAAGGATTCCCCCACATAATTATGAATGAATGCTTATAATGCCACATCCACTTCCTGTTTCCAAGTGAACTGGCAGTACAAAGGAACAGGAGGAAACTGATCGGGTTAAACAGACAACAAAGAATATATCCTAAATCCAATCTTTCCATACAGGCTGAGGTATAAGCAGATTGCTGCATGAATCTGTCAAATATACAGATGTGCCACAAAATCTCTAAACATATTCAACACTAACAATTTTAATGTGCACAAGTTTTAACAGTTAAACTTTGCACTTTTTATCATTTACATCTCATAGTGACTACAGATTTCTTTCTTAGGAATGTTTAATGCTATGGGCCTGAATCGGTAAGGTGACTAGCAGGGCTGTATGTCCCGGTGGGACGTGCAGCCCCACTAGCCATCCTGCCCGAATTCCAGCAGACCCTCTCCCTGCTCACACAAAGTTGCTGTGCAGGGAGAGCGGGTAAGGGGCACAGCATGGTCGGGCCAGGCATCCGGATGTACAGGGCCAATTCAGGTCACGAGGAGCCCCAGGGGAATGCACAGCTTATTCCACCTCAGAGGTGGAAGAAGTGCCGGGTGCCCGTGTACTCAGACCAGCAGCCCCCCAATGCAACAGAGCCACTGCAGGTACTGCCCTGCCACCAATCCTGGCCCCGAAAGACCTGCCGAGGGTTGGGTGGTGGGAAAACCGGTCTTGGGGGGGGAGGGACATGGGGTTGTCAGCACACCAGCAGGAGTGGGGAATGCCTGGCCGTAATGCTTCCAGGATGTGTCTGCTGCTTCTGCAGGGCCATGCTGGGCCATCCTGTTTGCCCAATCCTGCATCCATGTTAGTGTCTAGCTTCTGTGGAGCAGAATTTGATACAACAGAGCCCGTTTTGTTCAGAGATGTCTGGACAGCACAGACGTACCCCTTCCTGGATCGGGCTCCACATGTAAGATCCTGCACAAGGCTGAACTGGGTTGGCCATAGCCTGAACTGTTGAAAGAGCTGCTGATACATCTGAACTTTGTGGAGTCCCTCTTTATTTACAGCAGGAATATTGGTGTGATAGAAAGTGAAGTGCAATGGGTGTGTTCTATACAGTATTTATCATGGATATTGGAACACTTAGGGCCAGTGAAGTTTGTTTCGTATCAAAAGAAAACCATGAAATTGTAACGTGAATTTTCATTCATGGTTCTAAGAAGTGAATAAAATTATCTTGATTTTTGTCTGAGAATCCGCAATCTAAAACACATTCACAAAATGTTATTTGAATTGCTCCTGTTAAAAGGGAAACTGGCTCATGCTGTCTGCATGAAAAAATCACTTAATGGATGACAAGTAGTGAACTCACAGCCTTTTCTATGGGGCTGCTTAGTGCTTAACTTATCATTTGGTGGCTGCTATTTCCTTTTGTTGTTGTTTTTACCCTTGACTATCACAGCTGTTTTGTGCTAATTTACTAGGACACAGTATTTGGAGCTAACAAAAATTATGCTAATGGACCTTTCCCCAATCATTGTAATTATAGCAGGGCTGTAATTGCTATTCTTTGTCTTCTTAATAGCCACCTAGTGAATTTCTCGGAATCATTTAGTGAACTTTTCGTGACTTTCATGAATTGTATTGGAGGAATTCTGCTATTTAAAATGTCTATGATAGTAAATTATTTGCTAGGGAGGGTAACTTCTTATAAAGGTGTCACTCTCGCAAAGAGTGTGAGCGGAGAGGTGCTAACTGGTAGCCGTGGTGACTGCAGATCACTGCAGTGGCAAAAACTATATCTGACTGAAATGCTATGACAGTGAGACACGACTTTTGCAATAACATTCATGATTGCACTGAGGTCTAAGGGTGAAGATATTCAATATTCATGAACAACTTAATAGACTTGTTCATTGGGTATTCAGTAAAATCACTAATGACTTGCAAATAGAAAGAGAGAAGGCTGTATGTGAGTCCTGGCTGGAAATATGAACTTGCTTTGGAAAGGGAATATGTCATGGTAGTATTTTGAGCTGTATGGAAATCGCCTACTTTACCCACATTGTAGCAAAGGTAGCCTTGGGGCAGGGTTAGGAGGTTAGGTCCAAAGAAAAGCAATACCTATTGTTTTGGATTTTTGAAACTACAGTATGTAGTTTGGTTTGGTTGGAAAACGTACCTGCAGAAAAAGTTAGATGCAAATCTCTGTGACTCTCCAGACTTTGGAGAATATGAGGCATGATTGCATTCTGAAACTTTGCCCATTATTCGCTACTGCTGGGCAGGTGGAGTTTTCTTTGTCATCATCATAACTAGAAAATTAATTATCTTAGAAGTTATTTATACATTGCTAATGGGTATCATTTTAGAATAGGATTGTACAAAAAAGAAGCTTTTATGTAGGACTTTTTCTTCATTTTTGGACATAAAGGTTGTTTGGACAACTTACTATAGAGGGCATTATCTGCTGGGAGGCCCCTTGAAGCCTCTCCCTCTCACTGGAGAAGGCATTCTTGTCTTTTTGGTGTACCTCCTCTTGGTTGTTTCTTATGGATTCTTCCCTTTCCATAATCTTTCCATCTGAAAATCCTACTGTTTCTTCATAGGGGAAATAAATAGGGATGGTGAGGGGTCAGACTCCTCACTGTTGCTTTCTTCCTACAATCTCCTATATTGTCTTCAACATTTGACCAATCTCACTGTCTCTTGGCTATTTTTTCTTCCATTTGCATCCCTTTCTATTTTACCAGCTTCTCTTAACTTCTTCAGATATTTTTGTTTGTCTTCCTTCTCTCTGTAATCACTTATAGTTTCTGAAGGCTACCCTCTTTTTTCTTTAACTTTTCAGCTACTACTTTTGAAATCCAGAGTGGCCTGATGTTACCTTTTACTTTCCTAAAAGGTTTGTTGTCCTTAAAATATCAACCTTCAATTTTGCCCATTCTTGTTCTACTTCCCATAGATGTTCCCAACTAGCTAACACCACCTTGAGGTATTTCCCCATCTATGCAAAGTTATTTTTCTTAAAGTCTAGGACCCATGCTTTTAAATTAACTATCTTCACCCATGAAATAGTAGACAATGTTAACCTGCCTGGATCAATAATGAAAAAACAATTAGTCAAGAAATCTTCCTTGGCGGAACAACTATGAAATACTGAGACAAGATTTTCAAGGGCAGAGATGTATCTCTGTGTACAAATATTTAACTTGTCTAAGCCATGGTATTTTCAGTAATGCCATATGAATACAAAAGTTTAAACAATAAATTATGGTGCTGGCAAAAAATACTGTGAATACTATAGGCTGCCTTAAGAACAAACCAATCAATACTAGAGGAGGTCAAACCTAAGCTTCCCTTAGAAGTTCAAATGACAAGACTTTGGCTTTCATACTTTGGACACATCATGTGAAGAGAGATCACTAGAGAAAGACATCGTGCTTGGCGAGGTTGAAGGTCAATGTGAAAGAGGAAGACCGGCAATGGATCAATACAATAACATCAGCTATGGATGCCAATCTATCAACAATTAGCTACCTGACTGAAAATCAAAAACAGTTTAGGACAGCTATCCACAGGGTCACCAAAGGTTGATATTGACTCAATGGCACTTAATAACAACAGGGGTGCTAAAGAGTTGTGGGATCTGAAGAGTCATGAGAATGGTGAACTGTGGGTGCCATAGGAGCAGAGAGAGGGTGGGGGAGGTAAGACAGCAGGGCTTAGATGGATTGGAGGGTGAATGCTACCACAAGTATTTTACATATACCTGCTAGTTTTTTGTACTAAGATCTAAGACTGAAACTGAAGATAACTGGGCAAGGTGGATGTGTAGCTCCTGCCCCGTCTACCTACCCCCGCTATCCCTTCACAACCCCCCCCCCCCCCGAAATAACCACAACAATCACACTCAAAATGGCATTTAACTGGTCGCAGCTTTATTACCCATAACATTATCAAAACAAACTAACAACAACTGTAACTTCCACATTCAGGTTCCGGCAGCGGGATGAACCCTCACCAGCCATGTTATTAGCAAAGTGAGTTCCCTCCCGCCTCCGCCGGGCACCGTCCACCGGCAATTCCATCCCCCCTACTCCGGCTTCGCGATATTATTAGCAAAAGCCCTGAGGGGTCAACCGGGTCGGGGGTACCCCACCCCCGCCCTGCACATTGCCAAGCCTCCGGACCCCAGACACCTCCGGGATCCCACCCCCCCCCCCCCACTCCAGCTGCAACCCCCCGTTCCGCAGAATGCCCAACACAGGGATGGGTGGGTGGGGACTCCAGTCCTGTTCCCTCGCTCCGACAGACTGGAGCCTCGCCGGCACGCTCCCCTTTGCCAGCCCCCCCACCCCTCCCCCCTGAATCCATTGGCTCCCGCACCTGTCCAAAACCCGCGGGAGCCAATGACTTTAAAAAATGCGGCGCCATCTTGGCCCCTCCCCCCCGCCCCACTTATCGCCGCGGCCGGGGCCATGCACCACGCCGCCCACCCGGTTATCGGCGGCCTGCAGGTACGTGGCCCCGCGGCCTTATCGTAACCGGGCAAGGCGGACGTGTAGCTCCTGCCCTGTCCACCTACCCCCGCTATCCCTTCACAACCCACCCCCCCCCCTGAAATAACCACAACAATCACACTCAAAATGGCATTTAACTGGTCGCAGCTTTATTAACCATAACATTATCAAAACAAACTAACAACAACTGTAACTTCCACATTCAGGTTCCGGCAGTGGGATGAACCCTCACCAGCCATGTTATTAGCAAAGTGAGTTCCCTCCCGCCTCTGCCGGGCACCGTCCACCGGCAATTCCATCCCCCCTACTCCGGCTTCACCGTATTATTAGCAAAAGCCCTGAGGGGTCAACCGGGTCAGGGGTACCCCACCCCTGCCCTGCGCATTGCCAAGCCTCCGGACCCCAGACACCTCCGGGATCCCGCCACCGGCTCAGTGCCACCTGTAACTGAGCCTCCCCCCCCCCCAATTGCAAAGCTGCGACCAGCTACCCTGCCCTGAACATACTCCAAGGCCTCTTGCCAGTCATTTAGGAGTAAATAGACCCCCACCGGGGATAAGTGTACTCCGTCTGGTCTGTATAAACCAGCACAATCCACCTCCACCCAAGGCTGTAAAATCTGCCAACCCCCTTTTTCACATACCCAGCGGCCAATTTGCCGATTAACTTTAATTAACCCACGTGACCACCTCCGGTGGCCCCAGCAAGCAGGCCTCGGAATTATATCCGACCATAACAACACGACATCCTTAAACATTAACAACACTGTATCCAGGTCTCTCTTTGCCGCTCTGATCAGCTGCTTGACTGTCCATGTCCCCAAGTCGTTGCCGCCGAGATGCAACAATAGTACAGCCGGGGAACCCCTCACACGCTGATGGTGCCGAAGCAAAGGCAAGAGCTGCAGCCAACGAAGGCCGCGCTCACCCAGCCATGATACGATCACCTCTGGAAGATTCAAACTGATGTTCGCCCCCTGGGGCCTTGCCGCTGCTCGCCGACCTGCCCAGTATACAAAGGAATGGCCAACCATCCAGCAGGCACACGGCATCCGGCCCCCATCTAAAAGAGAATACATAGTTAAATACCATCCCCAGAAAACCCCTTCACAAACGCACATATCATTGAAATGCGTTGGAGCGCCATCTGCTTATCCATTGAATCACCCGCTCATTTAAACCCGCCTCAGCGGCACTAGTGGCTGCCCCAATCCTAAATGAATGAGGCGCAAAGTCGCCCGGCTCCAAGCCCAGCTGGCGCACTGCCATCCGCAGGACTGCCGTGAACTGAAACTGCGTCAAGACACGCGAATTCTCATGCAGGAAAAGAAAACTGCCCCCCCTCGGCCTCACCCACAGGTAAGCCACCATAGCAGCCACCGGGCAAGTGGAAGCACCACCAATAGCTCTCAAATGTACCCAAGTGCCCCTGCCCCTCTGGTCAGTCTTGGACCGAGCTAACCATATGCCCAATTCCTCCTTCGACACCCGTACATGGTGAACCTGCAATGCCACACCACCCGCTGCTGAATTGGACACCACCACCATTTCTCCAATCCGAAAAGCCCCAAAAAAGGCCACGCAAAAACTGCCCGAAAAAGAGTGACCTCATAAGAAGACTCCGCCACAAACGGCAGTGCGGCGCACAGCTGACCAAGCAGCTCATACGTAATTGGCCTCCGCTTATCCTCCCGCATAGGGGTACCCCTCTCCCATCCCAGAAACAATCGACGTACCAGAAACCCCCAGCTGGACGCCGCCCACCCCACCGCCCTGGAGAAAAATGCAAACCCCGCGATATGTGCTCTCACTGACGATCTCGATGCTCCCGCCGCCTTTGCAGCTGTAATGTACCAGCCCAAGAGGTGGTCCGGGACAGGACCTTGCCGCCATCCTCTGGCTGCCAGAAACGCCACAATCTTATCGCAGCCTCTGCAATAGGACCGCCAAGTCGCTGGTGACACGGAACTCTGCAACAGGTTCAGCATGCTGTCGGGCCAATCCGCCATAAGTGCTCCGGGACCCGCATTCCCACCGGGTCGGCCTCCGGTGCCAATCGCCTGAACAGATCCCACTTAAAACAGGAAAGAGAATCAGCAACTTGATTAGTATAACCTGGCACATGACGGGCCCTCACCACCACATTCAACCTCAGACATCCTAAAACAACCTCCCTCATCAGCGCCGCTACCTTCAAGCAACGCGGGGTATACCTATTGATAACGCTCACCACAGCAACCGGCGATTCCGCAACCTCTGGCCACAGCTCCAGCGCCACGAGCACCGGAAATAATTCGAGAAAGGTTACGCTGTCAGGCCTGCCGTGCGCCATGCCTGCGGCCATGGCTCCACGCACCAAGAGCCCGCGAAATACACCCCCAAGCTGCAACCACCCGCGGTGTCCGTAAAGAGCTGGAGATCAAACGTAGATCGTTCCTCCGTTGGCATAACTGCTACTCTGTTAAAGCCCTTCAGGAACTCATCCCAAACCCCAAAATCCGCCCTCATGCTCCTCGACACCCTAATGCGATGATGCGGCTTACGGACACCCGATGTTGCCGCCGAGAACCTACGCAGGAACACCCAACCCATCGGAATGACCCGACAAGCAAAATTCAGTGAGCCTATGAGCGCCTGCATCTCTTTCAGCATCACTTTGTCTGACCCCAACACGTTCGCCACCAGAACCCGAAGCCTCGCCACTTTATCCTGCGGCAAACGAGCAACCATGTCCTCCAAGTCCAACTCAATCCCCAGAAACGTAAGGCGTGACGCAGGACCCTCACCTGGAGCCACAGGGACGCCCCACTCCCTAGCCAGCCTCGCAAACCCATCTAAAAACACCTGACAGTGCCCCAACTGCGTGCTACCCACGAAGAGAAAATCATCCAGATAATGCACCACGTTCCTACAGCCCTCCGACTCCACCAGGACCCAGTGGAGGAATGAACTGAACATCTCAAAATAGGAACAAGATACTGAACAACCCATCGGCATGCACTTATCGAAATAGTACCTCCCCTCGAATGCAAAACCCAGCAAATGAAAAGAAGAAGGGTGAACCGGCAACAAGCGGAACGCGGACTCAATATCCACCTTTGCCATCAGACACCCCGGCCCAGCTTCCCGCACCAACTGCACCGCTTCATCGAAGGATGCATAATGAACCGCACACAACTCCCTTGGTATAAGGTCGTTTACAGATGCCCCAACTGGGAAGGACAAGTTGTGGATCAACCGGAACTTCCCGGGTTCCTTCTTCGGAACAATGCCCAATGGAGAAACCACGAAATGCGAAAATGGCCGTTCGGCAAAAGGCCCGGCCACCCTACCTAATTCCAGCTCCGCCTCCAGTTTCTCCCTAACAATGTGCGCAAAACGCCTGACAGATGGAGAGTTGCCAGCTCTCTCAGGACCTCCCTCCCCTACCACCGGTATGGGAAAACCATATAGAAAACTACCCTCTATCACCCTCCCCATTCTACGCTTCTTGTATCACCGCAGCCATGGCCTAAGCGCCTCCAGTCGAATAGGCGTCGGGGCCAAAGCCACCAGGTCTTTATTGCTTGGTGGCAGGATTGGGTAACACTGACGCCCCTTTTTTGACACACTTAATGGCCGCATGCCCCCCACCGCAGACCGAACAGCTGTGCCGGAACTTACAGTCCGGAAAGGGGCAAGAGGACTTATTAAAATGCCAGCAGACATCCCCGGCCCCTCCGCCGCTTGCTTTTGGCAGCACAGAAGCCCCGCCCCCTCGAAAGGGCCACCCCGCGCTCGCGGTGACAACACTACCCCCTTTTTGTCCGCCTCCGCCTGCCCCCGCCCCTCCTTTTGCCGACATGTGCGTCAACCATAGGTTAATGTCCTGCGTTCCCCAGGACAACGACCTATTCTCCTCCATCTTGTCCCAAAATTTCTCATCATAGTTGAGCCACGCCCAATCATCGTGAGTCTGAGCCTCCTCCAAAACTGAGTCCGCGTAGGCCAGCAACATACCATATTGCCCCGGGTAACGATGCCCCCATACACTAGCCAGCCGCAAGAAGGCCCTCGTCCAATTAATAACATTACGTGACGCCTTCCGAACCCTCCCTGCCTTCTCATCCTCCCTCCTTTTCCGTTTGCTGTCCCCCGACCACTTCCTACCCTCGAGCAACCTGAAAATATCTATATATTTCCTTTTCCTTATCTTCCGTCGCAGTTTATGCGGCACCCCCTCCCATAACTCCGAAAAGGACGCCAGTGTGGCACCTACCACAACTGCCCCACCTTCTAAGGCTCGCTCCCCAGCCCCCAGATCCAAAGACGATGACGAGACAAGCGAGGAGGATGACGTAGAGGACCCGGACCTCTGACGCCGCTTTCGTGCATGCCGCCCCTTCTTTTTTGACTTGACCTTTGCCCTCCCCCTGACCTCCCCCTCACCAACCAGCCCCACCTGCCCTCCTTGCAACTCACCGGCCATCATTGTCCCTGCCTGCGACACTCCTGCAAGGCCAACAGCCACCGGCCGGCCGACCTCTTCCGAAAGCACGCCTCGCTGCTCCTCTGCAGTCAGTGCTGACTGCACGCTTCCGGCTGGCTCCGCGTCCATCCCAGCACCTTGCACCACTGCACCTCCCAACTGCTCCGACCTCTGCTCCTCTGCCGCCGACACCTGTGAAGAGAAATGGGGAAAAAAGGAGGGGGGCCTGCCATGGCCCAGGGCGTTTGCCATGCCCCCAGCCACTCTGCCCTAGAGGAACCCTGTCCCCCTCCCCGCCAATGCTCCTAAGGCGTAGCGTAAAACCCACCTGATGCCATAGGATAACCCCATGGGGCCCCTCCAGGCACACCGCCCTGCCCACTCGGCTCCCCGTGAGCCCCTGGCGGCCCAAGAGAGGGCCCAGCTGGCCCTACAGCCTCCCTCCGCTCCTGGAAGGATCCCCCTCCCTCAGCCGCCCCTCGCCCCCTTTGCCCCCTAGCAACCCCCCTTTGAACAGCCCCCCTGCCCCTGGAAATGATTCTCCCCAACTCAGCCCCCCCCTTCTCAACCTCCGGGCTCCCACCATGCCCCTCATCTGCATCCCTCCTCAGGCTCGCTTGCCCCAGCGCCCCCCTCTTTCCACCAGCCTGTGTTCCTTTGACCGCCGCTGTCCGTCCCCCAGACCCCTTGCCCCCCGCTTTTCCTTGCAGGCATTCCCCCACAACAAAATATTGAAGTGAAACCAAACTCCCCCAACAGCTTTCCCCCCCTTCTCCTGCCGTCCCCTCCTGGTACAATTCCAGTATTAAAATCAACTTTGATTAGTTTTATACTGCCCCACTCGCCTCTTCGCCCCGATGTCACCGCCAACCACGTGGAGGGCCGAACACCGCCCTCGATCCGGCTGCGGCTCCTCAACTGCCTGCTGCCCTCAGTGCGACTGGCTCCTCCGCTGATTGCTGTCCCCTCCTGCGACCGTTAAACGAGGCCTCCGCACGCCTCGACTCCGCTGGCCAAAGACTCCGGCTGCTGCGCGAGGTCCCCGAGCTGCCTGCAAGACTCCAGTCCTGTTCCCTCGCTCCAACGGACTGGATCCTCGCCGGCACGCTCCCCTTTGCCAGCCCCCCCCCCCACCCCTCCCCCCTGCATCCATTGGCTCCCGCACCTGTCCAAAACCCGCGGGAGCCAATGACTTTAAAAAATGTGGCGCTGTCTCGGCCCCTCCCCCCTGCCCCACTTACCACCGCGGCCGGGGCCACGCACCACGCCGCCCACCCGGTTATCGGCGGCCTGCAGGTACGTGGCCCCGCGGCCTTATCGTTACAAAACTAGGTTTTGATAACCTATTTCATAAGTGTAAAGTAGGCAATGATCCTAGTAGTAGCCTAGCTTTGTGACCAGGTATGCAATTGATGAGTTCTGCTTATTCTTTAAAGCAGTTTGCTAGGACAATTACTGTACTGAACAGAAAATATTTCAAGGTCTCTGTGTAGGAGGGCACTGTAACCTGTTAGTCTTTTACTTCAGCACCACAGACAGCACTCAAGCCGGAATAATAGGTGTTCATTACTCTTCACACTCGCTTCGTTATCATTACTCATAGGGAGGGAAACCTTATAAAAAAAAGCCACCTAATATGTGCAGCAGCAGATTACAACAATTTTGAAAATGTATGTGCATATTTGCTGTTTTAAAGAGGACCCCATGGGAAGTACAAATACACATTTACACCTGCTTTGTGGCACACACACAAATTTCCTGTTTAGATTTTTTAACTTTTATTTAATGGTGTGCAAAGGCAGTATGACATTATATTAACAGTTCTTATAACATGAAATGAAATGAGACATATAATCAGCCAGTGAATAATATAATTATTTCCCTAGGAAACCCATACAAGCAGAGGGGGGGGGGGGGAGTCATATACAATGCAAATGAGAGCTAAAGGGTGACTACACCTGACCCAGTTGTGTATAATACTGGAGAAAAGGACCCCAAATACAACTGAACTTATTGCAATTTAACATAAAATGCCGACTTCTCTATATCAGTCATCTCGTGCATCTGACCCCTACAGTGGTATGCTTCCAAAATATATTTCTAGTAAAGCAAGCTCCCTTCCCCTCCCCTCCCGCCCCACCCCCCCAGCATCTGAAAGTTTTAATTTACAGAATGACTTCCTCTCTCTGCTAAACTATAGACCCAGGGAAGGAGTGAGGCTCGGGGGAAGGTAAGACATTAGAAATCTTACCTCCCATCTCCTCAAAAATCCCAAATCTACCAATAGGATCACCACATATGAAAATTAGTACCTAAATGCCGACACCCTCTCCAACAAAGTTTAAGGCCTCTGGCAGAAAACAGGCAAAGAAACAAGATTTCCTATATATTCTGTGGATCATATGGGACCATAAGTTCAACTCTCTTCATACACATAGACACCCCGAAACGTCTCCCAGTCCCACAGGTTCAAATTCTGCTGCAGATCCCTGTTCCAAATGTCCATCTGTGGACATCTCTCCCTGTTGCCACTCTTAATAGGGAACAAGTCTGAGAGATGTGCGCAAGGCTTCTGCCCAGGCCCAGAAAGTACTTGTGAAACGAAAACTCTTGAACATTTGAAAAAGAAAACCCTCCCCCAACACACACACACCTTTAAACTATTTGTTTATTCCTGGGGCAGGAATGATCCCCAGTCACTCCTGGCCTTGCCAGTGTAGCAATTACAAATAGTACCAGTAGATCAAGGTTGATGCCATGTTCTTGTATAGAAACTTTGGTCTGCAACAGCCACACCGGCAAGACAGCAACTGAGGATCATTCCTGCACCTGTGAAGAAACAAACTAAGATAAGAAAGTCCAAGAGGGGAGAGAGGATCTTTTGTGGTAGTGGCAATGGCAACCAAATATTTAAAGCAAAATAAAGGAAAACAAATGAAATAATGTTCATTTTTCTTTAAGCATTAAACCAAAGAGTCCAAAAATATAGACTTAAAACTGGGATTCTAATCCATAATAATATCTCAAAAGATCTTCCTCCTAAAATAGGATATGAACAAAAGAGAGTAAAGGGCTCAATGAGTGGAATGAAAGGGCAAAGAGATATCATCCAAACCACTCCCCTTTTATCATCATTGCCCCAAATACACTCTAAAAAGATACATCTTTTACTTCATACGATATTTCAAACAATTCAGATTTGTGAGGAGAAAGCTCTTTCAAGCAAACAGACCTCTCAGATGGGCTTCAACTGCTCCCAAGACTTCCAAAAAGCCAATGGAGCAGAAAAACTGAACCGCAGTATTGTGCTGAGCCGCCATCAATGGAGCAAGCTGTTACTGGTTTTGCCGTATAAATGGCTGCATCAGAGCTGTTTGCTAAAACACATCAAAGCAGAAACAAAATTCTATCAAAACTCCATTCATCCCTTATGACTCCTCAGTAACCATAGAATGTTATATATCACCCTCAGATGCCACCCGATTTCCTTAGATTAGCCCCAGCACGGGAAGCCACTCCCTCCAAGCTTTCTATAAGACCCAGTCCATATTCAAAAACATACCATAACAAATGTTCCTTCTCAAACAACCAATCAAATTACAAATAACCATCCCGATCAGAAATACTAATAGACATCCATTCAAAAAAATCCATTCACAGAAAGACCAGCATGCAATAAAAACAGACAGGGGAAATATACAGAAAGATCCACTTCAGTTCTCCAGTGAAGCCAATGCCATCACAAAGCAGTCAGACTGTACCTCTAATGCCCACATTGTTCTTCCAAAAAATGCCCTTCACTGCAAGCTAATTGGACAATGACAAATAAAATGATTCACTCAAGATCACAAGCAATGTCAGTAAGGAAAGTGGGATTTGAATCCTGATTTTCTTTCCTTTACAATAGGTCACATCTCCTAGTTGGAAATTGAATTTAATAGGGCACTAATAGTCCACTTAGCCAGTAACCCAGTACAAACCAGACTGAAATTGTATGATTGTAGTTATTTAGAATGAATTGCAATCTAATGAATTCAATAGTCTAAAGACTACAATTTCTGTTAAAGTAATATGATTTCATCTTTAGAAAAACTCATTTTAACGATCCTCACTTCCCATTAAGTGAACTGGGAGATATAACTCATTCTCCGCTATAGAAAGCAACAGTTCAGCTGGAGAGAGATTATACAAACATTTGCAATTCCTGCAATGTTGTATTTATTGGGGTCGATATTCAGCAGAGGTGGCAGCAGCGAGCATGCTTAAAGTGGCTGGCCATTGCCGCTTTAAACTTGACCCGGATATTCAATGGTGGGGTCATATCCGGCAATAAGGTTAGGACTGCTTTAGCTGGTTTAAGTTAACAGGGCAAGCAGCTGAATATTGCCGTTGCCCGGTTAACTTCAGTGCCTTACGGGAACTCCCCAGTGTTATGCGGTTAGCATCGGGGTGTTTGGCGCAGCATGGTGGGAATATTTAGTGGACGCAAACAGCAAACTGACCACGATTTGTACTTATCCTTCACAATTCCTCTTTTCTATCTTGATCTCAGGGAGCTAATACAAGTGGGGCCTGATATTCAGCCTGCGGCAGTCAGCGCTTACAAATTGTCTGGTTGTCATGTGCAAAAGTGAAACCCGACCTCTGTTCCTATCTGGTCAGCCGCAATATTCAGCCACTAACTGGATAGCTGAACCGCATAAAGTTAGGACAGCCATTGACCTGAACCAGGACCGTATTGAGCCCTGTGCGAGCGGTGCGGCCGTACAGAGCGCAAAGACTTAAAGGGTGCATTTTGGCTTTCTGCCATTGCCTGCCGCCGCCACTTTTTCGGTGGAAGGCAGCAGCAGAGAGACAAAATGCGCCCCTTAAGTCTTCGTGCCGGCACACTAAGCAGGTCTGATCTCTCCGGGAGGGACCAGACTTGCTTAGCGTGCCAGCAACTTGCAGATCGGGCTCACGCCCCCCTCCTGCACCCCCATAAAGTGTCTAAATGGAGGTGCGGGAGGCGGGGGCACGCACCCAATGTGCAAGTCGCACAGGGCGCATTTCAATCTCAGTATGGCCCTGACCTGAACAAGCTCTTTGCGGTTACTTATCTGAACATCGCCATTGACAGGAATGGTGCTGGAATGCCCCAGCACTATTTGGATTGTGCCAAGGTGGTTTGTGGGGCAATTCAGTGGCACTGGCCGGTTAGTGCCCTGAATATCAGGCTCAAGGGGTTTAGGTAGTTAGTGGGTTCTGCTCTCTGCATAAACCCTTCTGAATGTCGAGCCTGTGGGTTTTCACTTTCCAGGCTGCCTCCCTTTCTCACCCATGTCCTGGACCAAGGATTGCAGCGAACCTCTGAGGCTTTAGTAAGAAAAAGGAGCTCTCCATGTGTGACATCAGAAACATAATTCAGTCTAACACCTCCCTGCAGCCCAGACTTCTGAGTGGTGCCAAGTATCTGCTATCAGACTAAGGAAACTGGTTTGGTTTGGCAATTAACCCAAGTCTGGCACATGAAAAGATGCTTTCAAGATGGCAATGCTTCCTTTTTGCACACCTGAAGAAGGACCTTCAGAAGTACACATTCAACATCTTTGTCTGTTGGGCCTTCCTCATCATTGTTGCATTGAGCTCCATCTTTTCAGTAGTAGCTGAAGATCAGTTACATTAGGAAAGTATAGGTATTACCTTTTCCCCCATCGGGTTTACAATCCAAGTTGGTAGCTCAGGTAATTGGCAAGTGAATTGCCCAAAGCCACAAGGGAGCATCAGTGGGATTTGAACCCTGGCTTCCCTGGTCCTCAGTCCACTGCTCAACGTATATGTAACTTAATAGGACTCCAGTTTTCTTCAGTCCTAATCCGGCTACTCGAATTCTGTGCAAACTACCAACTACTGGGCTGTTTGACTGGCCCCAGTTAGTTGACTAAGTTATATAATAGGATATTATTTAGTGCTGTGACTAGGCATTTTAACACCCTGGGCAGGCAATCATATTGCATTCACCCCAATCATATTTGCATTCTCTTCTGCCTACTACCTAACATTCCATTCACTATCACGTGTAGTCAGTTCCCAATCATACTCTCCTGACCAGTACTCAGTATCCAGTCATCTTTCCTTTTCTATACCCAGTGGTCCTCATCCCCAGCCCCCCCCCCCCCCATATGATTGCTCTAGAGGTCTTTAAATCCTCCTGTCTCCCTGGTGGTCAACAATTCCCCCCCCCCCCCCCCCCCCCATGTGATCCCCCAATAGTCCTCAAGCCATCTCCAATCCCTGATGGCCCTTAATTCCTCACTCCTGGGTCTCCCTCCTAAGAACATAAGAAATGCTATACTGGGCCAGACCAAGATCCATCAAGCCCAGTATCCTGTTTCAAACAGTGGCCAATCTAGGTCACAAGTACCTGGCAGTTTCCCAAAAAGGTACACAGATTCCACAATTGCTTTTCCTGGGGTAAGCAGTGGATTTCCCGGATCCTCTTTAATAATGGTTTATAAACCTTTTCTCCAGGAACTTGTCCAAATCTTTTTTAAACCCAGCTACACTAACAGTTTTTACTACATCCTCTGGTAACTAATTCCAGAGTTTGATTACACATTGAGTGAAAAAATATTTTCTCTTATTACTCTTCAATGGGTTACATTGTAGCTTCATTGTGTGTCACCTAGTCTTTCTACTTTTTGATGGAGTAAACAATCAATCTACATTTACCTATTCTACTTCATTTATTAATTGATAGGCCTTTATCATATCTCCCATCAGACATCTCTTTTCCAAGTTAAGAGCCCTAACCTTTTAAGCCTTTCCTCATGGGGGTTATCCTGAGGCACGAATAGCGGGGATGGACATTCCAATGGTAAGTCTATCCCCGCTATTCGTGCCGGCTCCTGCCCTTGTGTAACTTCCCCACCGGTTGTGTGGGGAAGTTATACGCGATGGGGAAGGGGCAGCATGGGGGCAGAGAGTGAGCAGTTGCCAGCCTTCGGCATACAGGGCTGATTCTGATGTGGACTCTGTACGTCCAGGGCCAGAAAAATGTCCGGGGAAGTTATTCCACCTCTTGGGTGGAATAACGTTTCTAGACGTGTTCTTTCGGCAGCTCCGGGGCACAGAAGGGGCTGAGGGGCAAATATTACCCGCGGCCCGATCCTGGCCTTCGGAGGCCAGATCGGGGGTCAGGCTGCGGGGAATTAACTTTTTAGCAGGCGGCCAGCATCACAGCACTTAAATGGAGCCATTTAAATGCTCTAACTGAGTTAGTCGGACTTTGCTGTATGTGCAGGCCAGGATTGAATCGCGATCCCGGCCTGCACGTACAGTGCTGTTTGCGATTCTGATCCTGCAGGGCTAGACATCCCCCGCGGGATTAGAATCATGATCTCCTTTGTACGTCTGGGTCAGCCCGGACATACAAAGGAGATCTATGTCAGAATCAGAATAGGGCCCCATAGGGGTATCCTTCCATCACCTTTACCATTTAGGTGGCTCTTCTCTCTACCTTTTCTAATTCTGCTATATCCTTTATCTGCTGTTATCCTATATCATCTTCAGTCCTCTCTGTTGAGGGTAAAGGCTGAGGTCGAGAAGCTCGCATCCTGGAGATGAATGCATGGCTGCGTGGATGGTGTCATCGAGAACATTTTGGTTTCCTGGACCATAGGATGATGTTCTAAGGGCTGCAGAGCAGATATGGTGTCCATCTGTTCAAGAATTATTGAAGTGTCTTATGTAGCAGACTAGCTAACCTACTGAAGAGGACTTTAAATTAGATTCATTGGGTATGGGCGAAGAAAAGCCCCCAGGTAAGTGAAACATTAAATACCTCAATAGAAATTGGTAAAAGGGGCAACATCTGGCAAGCTGTGTGCATAAATGTCCGTAGCATGGGAAATAAGATGTTGAGGCTTTAATGAAAGAGGCTGACTTGGATTTAGTGGTGGTTACAGGTAGAAAAGGTGATGGTGAAAGCCAGAAGGATGCTTGGGTGCATAGGGAGAGGAATGGCCAGCAGAAAAAAGGAGGTGATAGTGCCTCTGTATAAGTCTCTGGTGCAACCTCATTTGGAGTATTATGTGCAGTTCTGGAGACCACACCTTGAAAAGGATATAAACAGGTTGAAGTCGGTGCAGAGGGTGGCTACCAGAATAGTTAGTGGTCTTCATTAGAAAGCATATGAGGACAGACTTTAAGATCTTAATATGTATACTTTAGAGGAAAGGCGGTATAGGGGTGATATGATTGAGACACTTAAATATCTCCATGGTATAAATGCGCAGGAGGAGAGCCTCTTTCGATTGAAAGCAAACTCTGCTTCAAGGGGACATAGGATGAGGGTGAAAGGGGATATAATATGTGGAAATATTTCTTTACGGAAAGAATGGTATATGGGTGGGATGGTGTCCCAGTGGAGGCAGTAGAGATGAGGACAGTATCTGAAGTAAAAAAAGCATGGGACATACACAGAAGATCTATTAAGGAAAAAAGGGGACTATTCTAGTTAACATTGAAGGGCAGACTAGATAGCCCATGCGATCTTTTCTGCCATCATGTTATGTTTCTATCTTTCTAAGATATGGCAATGAGAATTGCACACAATATTCAAAGTGCGGTTGCACCATGGAATGATACAGAAGCATTATAATATCCTTTGTTTTATTTTCTATTCCTTTCCTTATAGTTCCTAGCATTCTATTTGCTTTCTTGGCTGCCGCTGCACAGTGGGTGGAGGGTTTCAACACATTATCCACGATGATGCCTAAATCCTTTTCCTGGGTGGTGGTTCCTAATGTGGAACCTTGCGCCATGTAGCCATAGTTTGGGTTGTTCTTTCCTAAGTGCAAACTTTACACTTGTCCACATTAAATTTCATTTGCCATTTGCACATCCAGTCTTCCAATTTATTAATGTCCTCTTGCAATTTTTCATAATCCTCTTGTGTTTTAACAACTTTGAATAATTTTGTGTCATCTGCAAATTTGATCACCTCACTCATTATTCTCATTTCCAGGTCATTTATGAAGATGGTAAAAAGCAGTGGGCCCAGCAGAGTTCCCTGGTAATTGGTAATTTGTCATTACTACCCTCTCTACTTTGGTAGTCATACCTTACCTGACCCCCATGTGATTCTCCCTATGCTCAATTCAATCCCCTCCTATCAATCTCTGGGAGTTACTTAGCTATATTCTTCTTCCCCAAAGAAAGGAAGAAGCCAGTTCTTACCTCTTCAGCAGCTTTTCTCCCTTATTTGCCAATCCAGTAGGCCATGGGGCATGGCAGAAATGGCATCAGTTCTCTAAAATGCTTCAGCATGCGCTTTATGCCTCCTGCAGCAAGAATCAGCTCTGCTGGTAGGCAGTTCTCCACCTAGAGGGCCCCCAGAATCACCACCCTGCATGCTATTCCATGGGGAAGGGGGAAAATCAGCTCATGCCACTTAGCCTGCTCTCAGCCACTTCTTTCCTGGGCAGCCCATGTTCCTAGCAGTCCCAGATAGTAAGATCATCCCACAGATTCAGCGTTTTTTAGGGGGGTGGGCAGGGGCAAAATCAAATGAACCTGTCAGTGCTTTAGACTGTACGTCACTGCAAAACTTGCAGTCCAGAGGAATGCATTTATTGAGGGTGGGTTTTGGTGCCAGCATACTCCTTGGGTAGCTGCCCTATTGCCCTGCCCTCATATATGGCCCAGATGCAACTTTTCTTTTCTTCGGTTTATTTCATTTAGAAGCCTGTCAAACTGAGAGTTTTTCGGATTAACATCCCGCTCTGGTTATACTATTGGCCTTAATTAGATTTTATGCACCCTATTTGAAAGCTAATCAAGAGTAATTACATTAATTAAGTGAGAATTAAATTTCCGGATAATTAATCTAGAGTAAAACGATCCCGCATTCATTTTCATTTTGTTTTTCTAACTTGGCTTGATAGGTTCCAAGAGCAAATTCTGACAATTTGCACTGTCACTGCTCTACCTCTCTTCTCTCTGACTTTTCATCTTTCGCAATACTGATTTTGTGTGGTGGGACTTTCACTCCTTCCTTTACTCTTTGTCATAACAGCCATAACAGGAAAATCAGAAGGTGTAAATGACTTCAGACAGAGCAAAATAGTAACAAAGCAGGGGGCCCACAGATCAAATAAATGCCAAAATACTTTTTATCAGCCAAAATACCAAAACTTTAAACAGAAGTGTCAGTTCATATGCCATTCCCCACAGATTAGTTGGGCAAAAGATGTTGCATAATTTATATATATATATATATATATATATATATATATATATATATATTTGTACTGTGCTTATAAGCAGAATAGTCCTTTACTGCTTTTCAAAGTCTCTCCATAGGAACAACTTGTAACAGAAACAAAAAACTTCAACTTGAGTGAAAGCAACAGGCCATGGAAGCTGGAAGATCAGACTCCGACATGGGCTTCAGGATGAATAATTCAGAACTAACAATGGCCATCACAAATCAGTATTTCAATCATTTCAGCAGTAAATATACAAAGCATAGTAAACACACAATCTCCCCCAACTAAAAGTATGTATGTACATATCTTTCAAGAAAACAAATTAAATATAATAGTAAAGGTTTCAAGAATCATATGGTGAGAAGCTTAATAACATGCAAGAAAATATCCATGCTGCAGGTTCCAGCAAACCCTGGCAGTATTTTGTATAATAACAAAGGATCCAAGCCAGGGAAGCAGAGTGCTATATTAAGTTTTAATTAAAACGATAAACTGTAGAACCATCTGATCACACTGAAGTCGAGCACACCGCAAATTCTGTATTCCAGCAATAACTACAGGAAGGTCACATGACCACTCGGGGGGGGGAGGGAGGGAAGGAAGAGCAGGTTTATAAATATGAATGAATAAAGTTATTGAACCAATGACACCGCTCAAAGGTAAAAAATATCTAAATGAAGCTTGGTATGTCAGTTCTTATACATCAGGACAGCTGCTTAGGACTGACAAAAAAGGCAGATGCATTCAAAAGCCATCCGAGGGCACTAAAATGTAGAAATGAAGGAAAAGCTATTTACAAAAACACGCTTAGAAGCTTATTTGATCTATGGTCCCTTGGTTAGTTGTTCATACTTGTATCAGTACATGTGGTCCTTTACCATAGTGAACAAAAAATAAACAAGTCAATGGCCATACAGTCAAATAAGTTCAGAGGAGCTGGCAGCCTTGAAATGAAGTAAATGGGATTTTTCTATGTATATGCAGGATAAGTCCTCACATATGGGAGATGTCGCCAACAGAGCCCCATGTGGGACCCTTTCTCAGTTCCTTCTAGAAGCTTTCAGATTGGTTCCTGCACACATGCATGCACCTTCCTGCCTGATACTGCCATGCCTTATCACTTCTGTCTTCCTTTCTCCATGGAGCCTGTGATAAGGAAGCTTATCATAGCTCAGGTAGGAGCTATAGAAAAGATGATGTGACTCTGAACAAGCAACCTGTCAGTTCTGGTAGAAGTGAGAAAACAGAGTTTTCACATAAAAGACTACCAGTCCCAGAATGCACCAGGTTTCCAGCAGCCATGAGAGGGGCTGAAGTGAGAAAATGTGTGTGCAATCAAGAGAGCTATGAGGTAATCCCTAAGCACTCATCTCAAAGGGCAGGGCCTGATTCAAGACAGCTGCGCTGTGTTAGGGAGCAGCACACATTAGAACAGGATAAGAGTAGAGCTTATTCTTCAGGAAACAGTCTCAGCAACAGTTTGAAGAACAGCTTCAGCAAAAGCCACGCAGATAGAGAGAGAAGGAAACTCTCTGGAAGGAAGAGAAGAAAGGCCATTGGAAGGTCTGGGAGATTCCAAGGCAGTACCCATACTGGGAGGTATTCCAAAAGCCAGCAGAGTCCATTGGACTGGATTCAGCCAGAGGAATGGAGTGGCAGAGATAGGAATCACCAGTGGCTACCTGGAAGAGAGAAGACTGCATGTGGAAGGGACTTTCAGACCAAGGCCAGAAGGTATGTGAGAGGAGATCCAGTGTCCAGGGATCAAGATTGGAAGGCTGGACATCAGAATTGGATTACATATTGGCCAGGCTATACAGAGAGGAATAATGATAGCAGGAGAGGCTCAGGTATGAACACTGATCCAGACCCTATCTATAACAGAGAATGGCAGCCAGGGAATAAGCATTCTCATGATAGTGCCTGTCAGACGGCTGCCTAGGGTGAGAACTTACACAATCTTGACGATGCATATATTCATATGATTCTTGCAAGGTATTGTGGGTATTGTAGTTCATTCACTCCCAAACACAGCTGATGACAATAATTTGAGTTGTGAAACCAAGTGGTAAGATCAATAAAATACTTCTTTTATTGATGGGGTTTAATTCACCCAGCACATGTATGCTTGATAGCACTATAAATGAGGTTACTTGCTTGCAGTGTTTAAAATGGATAACAAAAAGTCACAAAGTAAACCAGAAAACAACCTTCAGCTTGTCAGGCAATTAGCTAATGTTTTCTTAGCAAGTAATTACCAAATACAAAGGCACAAAGTAAAGAATAAACTTTGCTGGTTAGGTTAACTTCTGCTTATTTTCCACGCCGATCTCAGCAGTGATTCTCCCTTGCTCACACACACAATCAGGTGCAGCCCTAATTACTATCCATGGACCAGCTGAAAGCCTTTAGCTGGCTGGCTGCTACTGTGTGAGCCCAAATCCTGCTTTAAGAGCTGTTTGCAGTGGAAATAAAGAACAAAGTTAGGTTTCTTTGTGATGGCTGATGTGTTTGCTCATAGAAAACTAGCAATAGCATTTAGATAAAGAACAGTCCATGTAAATAGTTTCATCTGCTGTATTTCCCCTGCATCAACAATCATAGGGTCAATATCATACATTGGCACAGATGAGTCTTTCATTAAGGCACTATCATGAGAATGCTTATTCCCTTGCTGCCATTCTCTATTATAGATAGGGTCTGGATCAGTGTTCATACCTGAGCCTCTCCTGCCGTCATAATTCCTCTCTGTAAAGCCTGGCCAATATGTAATCCAATTCTGATGTCCAGCCTTCCAATCTTGATCCCTGGACACTGGATCTCCTCTCACATACCTTCTGGCCTTGGTCTGAAAGTCCCTTCCACGTGCAGTCTTCTCTCTTCCAGGTAGCCACTGGTGATTCCTATCTCTGCCACTCCATTCCTCTGGCTGAATCCAGTCCAATGGACTCTGCTGGCTTTTGGAATACCTCCCAGTATGAGTACTGCCTTGGAATCTCCCAGACCTTCCAATGGCCTTTCTTCTCTTCCTTCCAGAGAGTTTCCTTCTCTCTCTATCTGCGTGGTTTTTGCTGAAGCTGTTCTTCCAACTCTCCCTGAATCTCTTTCTGTGGCTTTTCTTGAAGCTGTTCTTGAAGTTCTCCCTGAAGCTGGGCTGGATCTTGTAGTAACTGTTATCTGAAGAAAAAGCTCTATTCTTATCCTGTTCTAATGTGTGCTGCTCCCTAACACAGCACAGCTGTGTTGAATCAGGCCCTGCCCTTTGAGATGAGTGCTTAGGGATTACCTCATAGCTCTCTTGATTGCACACACATTCTCTCACTTCAGCCCCTCTCATGGCTGCTGGAAACCTGGTGCATTCTGGGACTGGTAGTCTTTTATGTGAAAACTCTGTTTTCTTGCTTCTACCAGAACTGACAGGTTGCTTGTTCAGAGTCACATCATCTTTTCTATAGCTCCTACCTGAGCTATGATAAGCTTCCTTATCACATACCCCCCTGCTTAAGTTATTACGGACTGGTTTTACTGGTGAAACTGCTTCTCTACAGTCCGTAATACCTACGAGAGTGTTATCTTCTTGAAGCTCACTTACTTCCTGACTGGGTTCAAGGTCATTATCTACAGGCCTCTCCTTCCAAGACTTAAGTACATTAATATGGTAGGTCTGCCTACGCCCTTTGGCATTTTCTACCATATAAGACACTGGGCTTACTTGTTTAACAACCTCCCATGGCCCTTTCCACTGTACCTCAAATTTTGGAGCAGTTCCTGCTACTTGAACCAAAACCTTTTCACCAATGCTTAATTGGCGGCTTTTGGCCTTTCTATCATACCACCCTTTCTGGCGAACTTGACTGTCCTGCAGGTTCCTCTCAGCAACCTGCGACGTCCTTTTGAAACGTGCTCTCAAGTCACGTAGAAACAGTGGCACCTCCTGACTTCCTGGTTCAGGATCAATCCATTGTTCCCTCAAAATATCCAACAAACCCCGGGGAGCCCTACCATACATCAACTCATACGGAGTTACACCTAGGGACACTTGAATTCTTTCCCTGCAGGCATATAAGGCAAAGGGTAATAACATATCCCATTCTTTTACCTCTCCTGCTAACCCCCTTCTCAACATTTGTTTGAGAGTTTGGTTGAATCTCTCCACCAAACCATTTGATTGTGGATGGTAGGCTGAGGTTTTCACGTGATGAATGCCAAAGGCATCCCAGACCTGGGCCAAATATTTGGATACAAAATTGGACCCTCGGTCAGTCAACACCTCTCTTGGGAATCCCACTTCACAAAACAATTTTACTAGCTCTAAAGCTATTGTTTTTGCAGAAACATTCCTCAATGGTATGGCCCAGGGAAACCTTGTTGCCTGATCTACCATAACTAGGATGTATTGGAAACCTCGGGGCGTTTTAACTAATGGGCCTACAATATCCATGGCAATGCGACCAATTGGGTCTGTGATGATTGGCATGGGGATCAATGGCACCACCGGTGGGTGAGCCGCTGTAACTCGCTGACATGCTGGACATGCAGCACAAAACTGGGCAGTTTCTTTGAATATACCTGGCCAGTAAAAACGCACAAGTATTTGATCCAGCGTTCCTTGCATACCTTTATGACCTCCTACTGGATGATCATGTGCTAGTCTAAGTACTAGCCCTTTGAAAGTTGTGGGTACCACCAATTGTTTACGTATGGCACCATTTCTGGGGTCCTGACTCTCTCTATATAATATGTCATTATCTAGTCTGAATCTGGGCAATTCCTCCCTGACCTCCTGAGCATACTTAAAAGCTCGGGTGAGAGCTTGATCAGCTCGCTGTTCTTGTGGAAAGTTAGGAAACTTTGCCACCAACTCAGCTGGCACCCAGGGTAAACTTTGACCAGCTAACATCTCAGCCCTACCCTGTGCTCTGCAAAGTCTCTCACGCCTCTTTTGTGCTTTCAACTTTCTTATTTTACCAGATGATGGGGTTATTAAATCATCATGAGAGGGTAAATCTCCTAATAACTCTGCCTGCTCCCCCTCCTCCTTCTGCTGGCTCTCTAACTTAGCCTGCGAGCGAGTGGATACAAGGCCCCTCTTATTACCCATAGTTTGGCCTTCTGGAAGCTTAACCATCTTTTTAGCTAGGGACTGAGGACTTCCAAAGAAAGGCCCGGGAGCTATTTCCATTATTAAACCTTCTCCCTCCTTCTTTCCTAGCCCTTTCACTAGTTCCTGCTTAAATCTTGGCCAGTCCTTTCCTAGGACCAAATCAAAGGGTAGCCTAGGCACCACTGCTAATAGGACTTCCTCTTGTTCCCCCAGGTACTTAACCTTAAGCCTATAGGTGGGATATGATGTTGCAGCACCATGAATTCATCTGATGTGAACTTGGCTTTCAGGGGTTCTAGGCACAAATCTTTCTTGGGCCTCTATCCTCTTCCAAAGCCTTTTTGACATCATACTCTGGTCTGCCCCAGAGTCTAATAATGCATTTGTGGTAATTCCCTGCACATCAACCATCAAAAGAAATCCTTCCTTGGGCTGTTTTAAATCCAGACCCATTAAACTAGTGTGTGTCTGGCATCTCTTTTCTAAGTGTCCCACTTTTCCACACTTGAAACATTTCTTTCTATTCCACTGTGTCATCTGGTTTGATACAGTACATTCATTTTCAGAAACATTCTTAATTATTCTCTTTTCTGATACAGCACATCTAGCCTCAGCATCCATCTTTAGAGGGCCACCCATTCTATGGCAAGCCCGCGTGGCTTCCAAGAATCTCTCTGCTAGCATGGTTGCCTCTCCAAGATTTTGGCAATTTTGCTGTATAAGAAAAACATTCAAATCTTTAGGTACCCCAAGCATAAATTGTTCCAGCATTATACTATCTAATAACATTTCTACTGTCTTTTGCTCAGGCTCCAACCATTTTACAGCTAGACTTCTGATTCTCTGACTCAGAGCCCTGGGTGTCTCACCCACTTTCAATGTAACAGCTCTAAACATTCGCCTATACTCTGAAATTGACAACCCTAGGCGATCTCTAATAGCTGCCTTTACATCCTTATAAATCAAAGCCTGGGCTGCTGGCATTGCTCTGTAAGCTGCTAGTGCCTCACCAGTTAATGAGGCTGCCAGCCTTACTGCCCACTGGGTCTCTGGCCATGCTAAAGCCTGTGCCACTCTTTCAAAAGACTCTAGAAAATCATCAACATTATCTTCTGGAGTTAATTTCCCAAAATTAAATGCCCCAATCCCTTGATTGAGTCCCACATTGTTCACATGTGGTGTACCAGTACTAACTGCTGGTCTTGCATCTGTTCCACTTTGGCTCTGCAGCTGAACTAGAGCTTGCACCAGATCAAGCACTGGTTTCTGCTGTTCGATTAAGGCCTTCATAGCAGTGTCCTGGGCCTGCTGTGATAGCTCCTGCTGCTTGCAAAATTGGGCTGCCATCCACTGAGCCATCTCCCTCGGATCCATCTTGACCCCTGCAAGAAAAGAGAGAAAAAAAAACCCCAAAGAGCAGCACCTTCCAACCAGGTGTGGTTTTTTTTTTTTTCAACTTTTTTTTTTTTCAATTACCCCCTGTGCTTACACACATCCACCACTAGACATGCCCAGGTACATATTACCTTGTCTCAGTGATGAATCCAGCTTTGCACAGGGTCTTTTCCTCTGGGACAGCTTCCTGGAACAACCACTTTTCCTCCAAAGTGCAGACGAGGGAAAAAATCTTCTTACAGCTTTTAAACTTGACTTTTATTTGTAATCCACAACAAGTAAATCCTCTTGGTGCAAGAGCAATCCGAAAAACTACGCCATTTGTCAGACGGCTGCCTAGGGTGAGAACTTACACAATCTTGACGATGCATATATTCATATGATTCTTGCAAGGTATTGTGGGTATTGTAGTTCATTCACTCCCAAACACAGCTGATGACAATAATTTGAGTTGTGAAACCAAGTGGTAAGATCAATAAAATACTTCTTTTATTGATGGGGTTTAATTCACCCAGCACATGTATGCTTGATAGCACTATAAATGAGGATACTTGCTTGCAGTGTTTAAAATGGATAACAAAAAGTCACAAAGTAAACCAGAAAACAACCTTCAGCTTGTCAGGCAATTAGCTAATGTTTTCTTAGCAAGTAATTACCAAATACAAAGGCACAAAGTAAAGAATAAACTTTGCTGGTTAGGTTAACTTCTGCTTATTTTCCACGCCGATCTCAGCAGTGATTCTCCCTTGCTCACACACACAATCAGGTGCAGCCCTAATTACTATCCATGGACCAGCTGAAAGCCTTTAGCTGGCTGGCTGCTACTGTGTGAGCCCAAATCCTGCTTTAAGAGCTGTTTGCAGTGGAAATAAAGAACAAAGTTAGGTTTCTTTGTGATGGCTGATGTGTTTGCTCATAGAAAACTAGCAATAGCATTTAGATAAAGAACAGTCCATGTAAATAGTTTCATCTGCTGTATTTCCCCCTGCATCAACAATCATAGGGTCAATATCATACATTGGCACAGATGAGTCTTTCATTAAGGCACTATCATGAGAATGCTTATTCCCTTGCTGCCATTCTCTGTTATAGATAGGGTCTGGATCAGTGTTCATACCTGAGCCTCTCCTGCCGTCATAATTCCTCTCTGTAAAGCCTGGCCAATATGTAATCCAATTCTGATGTCCAGCCTTCCAATCTTGATCCCTGGACACTGGATCTCCTCTCACATACCTTCTGGCCTTGGTCTGAAAGTCCCTTCCACGTGCAGTCTTCTCTCTTCCAGGTAGCCACTGGTGATTCCTATCTCTGCCACTCCATTCCTCTGGCTGAATCCAGTCCAATGGACTCTGCTGGCTTTTGGAATACCTCCCAGTATGAGTACTGCCTTGGAATCTCCCAGACCTTCCAATGGCCTTTCTTCTCTTCCTTCCAGAGAGTTTCCTTCTCTCTATATCTGCGTGGTTTTTGCTGAAGCTGTTCTTCCAACTCTCCCTGAATCTCTTTCTGTGGCTTTTCTTGAAGCTGTTCTTGAAGTTCTCCCTGAAGCTGGGCTGGAGCTTGTAGTAACTGTTATCTGAAGAAAAAGCTCTATTCTTATCCTGTTCTAATGTGTGCTGCTCCCTAACACAGCGCAGCTGTGTTGAATCAGGCCCTGCCCTTTGAGATGAGTGCTTAGGGATTACCTCATAGCTCTCTTGATTGCACACACATTCTCTCACTTCAGCCCCTCTCATGGCTGCTGGAAACCTGGTGCATTCTGGGACTGGTAGTCTTTTATGTGAAAACTCTGTTTTCTTGCTTCTACCAGAACTG
Organism: Ichthyophis bannanicus; assembly: GCA_033557465.1. Lineage (NCBI taxonomy): Eukaryota > Metazoa > Chordata > Amphibia > Gymnophiona > Ichthyophiidae > Ichthyophis > Ichthyophis bannanicus. The sequence continues at coordinate 56,575,771 of CM066044.1, read as the reverse complement.
ACAGGTTGCTTGTTCAGAGTCACATCATCTTTTCTATAGCTCCTACCTGAGCTATGATAAGCTTCCTTATCACATGCCTTAATGAAAGACTCGTCTGTGCCAATGTATGATAGTGACCATATGCTGATTGATGAAGAGGGAGATACAGCAAATGAAACTATTTATATGGACTGTTCTCTATCTAAATGCTATTGCTAGTTTTCCGTGAGCAAACACATCAGCCATCACAAAGAAACCTAACTTTGTTCTTTATTTCCACTGCAAACAGCTCTTAAAGCAGGATTTGGGCTCACACAGTAGCAGCCAGCCAGCTAAAGGCTTTCAGCTGGTCCATTGATAGTAATTAGGGCTGCACCTGATTGTGTGTGTGAGCAAGGGAGAATCACTGCTGAGATCGGCGTGGAAAATAAGCAGAAGTTAACCTAATCAGCAAAGTTTATTCTTTACTTTGTGCCTTTGTATTTGGTAATTACTTGCTAAGAAAACATTAGCTAATTGCCTGACAAGCTGAAGGTTGTTTCTGGTTTACTTTGTGACTTTTTGTTATCCATTTTTAAACACTGCAAGCAAGTAACCTCATTTATAGTGCTATCAAGCATACATGTGCTGGGTGAATTAAACCCCATCAATAAAAGAAGTATTTTATTGATCTTACCACTTGGTTTCACAACTCAAATTATTGTCATCAGCTGTGTTTGGGAGTGAATGAACTACAATACCCACAATACCTTGCAAGAATCATATGAATATATGCATCGTCAAGATTGTGTAAGTTCTCACCCTAGGCAGCCGTCTGACAAGCCCCATAGACATTGCGTGTTCGTCTGCACTTTTTTCTGCGTCTTTGTGAAGATTCATTTTCTTTGGCTTTTCAGGGACAATTTCTCCAAATGGATGAATTTTGTACATTATCTAAAAAATTGCTCCTAAACCAAACAATATCCTATAAAAAAGACTACACAACTCAAGCTACACACAATAGAATGGCAAAGACCTCAGTTTTTCGCACACCCCACAAGTAGCGCCATTAAGCACTATAGGGAGCAAAGACGTTTACATCACCGGTCTTAATGCCACCACTCAACCACCCTTAAAGAACACTTTCAACATTCAACAACACCCAATACCAATGGGAAAGCTCTTGACCAATTCCAAACAGCACTAACTATCTAACACTCATGCATACTCCTACATACAGCAACTAATAACACACACAACAACGTCTTAAACGTAAGACTCAAAAGAGTCTAGAGATGCGGGGGAGTGCAAAGACTGCCCGAGGCCACAACACAATACCTGAAAAGAATAAAGATAAGTTATATCAACAGTATATCTCCACAACATCAAAATAACCTCAAGTACTTATCTTAAAGAAGATAGTGGGAAGGTGGCTTGAGCGTGATGAAGTGCTTTTTGATTTTTATTCTTTTCCCCTGATGAAGCCTAATTGGCGAAACGGGAGCTTCTGTAGGGTGTTGCTGTTATTCGTGAAGTCTACGATTCTTTTGCTTCCCGCTGTATTTTGTAGAGGTCTTTGTGATCCTATGTGAACCGATGCTGCTGCGGAGGTCCCTGTGATCCCATGTGAACTGATGCTGTTGTGGAGTGTCTGTGGTCCTGGAGGCTATGCTATCTTCTTTAAGATAAGTACTTGAGGTTATTTTGATGTTGTGGAGATATACCTCATCTCTACTGCCTCCACTGGGACACCATCCCACCCATCTACCATTCTTTCCGTAAAGAAATATTTCCACATATTATATCCCCTTTCACCCTCATCCTATGTCCCCTTGAAGCAGAGTTTGCTTTCAATCGAAAGAGGCTCTCCTCCTGTGCATTTATGCCATGGAGATATTTAAGTGTCTCAATCATATCACCCCATACCGCCTTTCCTCTAAAGTATACATATTAAGATCTTAAAGTCTGTCCTCATATGCTTTCTAATGAAGACCACTAACTATTCTGGTAGCCACCCTCTGCACCGACTTCAACCTGTTTATATCCTTTTCAAGGTGTGGTCTCCAGAATTACACATAATACTCCAAATGAGGTTGCACCAGAGACTTATACAGAGGCACTATCACCTCCTTTTTTCTGCTGGCCATTCCTCTCCCTATGCACCCAAGCATCCTTCTGGCTTTCACCATCACCTTTTCTACCTGTAACCACCACTAAATCCAAATCAGCCTCTTTCATTAAAGCCTCAACATCTTATTTCCCATGCTACAGACATTTATGCACACAGCTTGCCAGATGTTGCCCCTTTTACCAATTTCTATTGAGGTATTTAATGTTTCACTTACCTGGGGGCTTTTCTTTGCCCATACCCAATGAATCTAATTTAAAGTCCTCTTCAGTAGGTTAGCTAGTCTGCTACGTAAGACACTTCAATAATTCTTGAACAGATGGACACCATATCTGTTCTGCAGACCTTAGAACATCATCCCATGGTCCAGGAAACCAAAATGTTCTCGATGACATCATCCACGCAGCCATGCATTCATCGTTGTTCGGTGCTCGTTCGCCACTTCTTTTAGCTCCTTGTAGGTAGATACTGTGTCGACCCCGAACAACCGAACAGTTTAAGTTAAGTACTTTGAAGCCACATAAGTTATAATAATGGACTTTGTAACGGTGCTCTTTATGAATTTTTAGAGGATGGTTTTCACTAATTTGGCTCTGTTTTAGAAGAAAGTCAGCTCTTCGGTCGTTGATGCAATCTGGCACAATATTGAATCCAGACTTTGGTCTGAAATTTGGTGCCTTGACAAGTCTGAGACCTTTCAGCTGACTAATGTTCCAGTGCTCCATTGGCAATTTGAAGAATTTCTATTCTAGATTTTTCTACATGTTTATTTGAATGAGTTTTATGTGTTCATATTTCAGCATTTTTTACGTATTTGGATCTGATGATGCAGTTAGGTAGGGGTGGAGGCCTATGATAGTAGCTCTGTACGTGTAATCAATCTCTATGAGGCCTAGTCCTCCTTCATCTCTAGGGATGTACAGTCTTAGCATGTTTAATGTACATTTCCAAGTTTAAGTTACAATGTAGACTGCTTTGACTGAAATGATAAAACGGTATTAAAAAAACTTAAATTAATGCACTGATTCTTGTAAATTACCTCATGTGCATGGAAGAGTTTTCTTGTTCACACATCCAGTTTTTCAAGACCTTTAAGAGGCCAGTCTACAACCCCAAGGCTGTATGAGAGTACAGGAATTACCACCTGATTGATGGCTTATATCTTATTCCATGATGATAAAGCACTTTTCAATAATGATTTTAATCTCCTGCAGTATTCTTTACCAATCCATTCTCTCAGTAATTTATGCTTGAGTGTCATTCCTTCCTCTACTCCAAGATACTTATATAAACCTTCCTGTTCAAGGTCTTTGATGTCATAGCCTTCAGCTAGAGAGATGTTTTCTGTTTTACTCAATTTTCCTCTTAAAACAAATTGCCTTTGCACTTTTGTCAAGGCCAAAGGTCATCATGATGACATTAGAAAAGTTTTTCACTATATGGAGTTGCTCTGTTAATTATTGATCTCTAGAACTGTAGAGCTTCCAATCATCTACAAATAAGAAATAGGATGTTGTTTCTGGGTTTTTATCTTCTTTAGGATTAAGGCTAAATCTGTATCCCAAAGAGTTAATGAGAGTACTCATTGGATTAAGCGCCACACAAAACAGAAGGGGTAACAGGGAACCCCCCTGAAATATTCCTCACTGGATATTAATGCTAGGAATGATGTACTGACCATCTTTATATTTCAAAAAGAGTAAGGTTTGCCACATTGTCATGGAGAACTTAATGTACTCTTATCATACCAGGGTTTATTTTATAAATTTCAAGGCAATTTATTATCCAAGAGTGTGGGATGCTGTCAAAAGCTTTCTTATAATCAATCCATGCTATACTGTGATTTCTACTTTTCTTAGCATTGGCCATGATGGTCTTATTCAACATTAACTGGTCTTTGGTTCCACATGCTCCTCTCTTGTTACCCTTTTGCTCTATTGCCATGATGTCATTGGACTCGATATGATCATATATTATGTGTGCATCTATTGCAATGAACAGCTTATAGATTGTAGATAGACAAGTTATTGGTTTATAGTTGTTGGGAGTGTTACTTGGTTCCCCTTTTGAAAGGAGATTTGTTCTTCCTGGAGTAAGTCACTGTGGTGTTAAGTCTGGCTGCTTGAACAATTGATTTTTGCAATTCACCAAGTCTGGGTAGAGTAATGTCAACCAAATGTTGGTTACTCCATGTGGGGCAAGGCTCTTCCAGTTTAGGGCTCACTTTAACTTGCTTTCCAGCTCTTTCATTGTTACTGCTGGCCATTCCATAGGTGTTATGTTTGCTTTTTCTAAATGCTCCTGTATGCAGAGTAACCCTTTGCTTCTTTGCTTATAGGGTCCTCATATAGTTTTCTCCAGAAGGTTCTGTTTCGGCTTTGGTCGATGGTGCTTTTACCATATTAATGCTCTTTCCCAATTCCCTGTAGAATTATTTTGGTTCACTCTAAATAGCTTATTTTGATATCTTTCTTTTCTGTTTTCTTCATATCTTCACAGTTTTTTACTTCTCCTGCTGTTTTCAATTTATTGTTGGAACATATAAATTTCAGATCTTCTGCTAATGCAGCCTGCTTCAGCTTGATGTCTTGGATATTCCTTAATATTGTGGTACCGAAAGCGTGCCTGAGCAAATGGAATGGCAAAATAGTGAGCACTGCACCTTTAAAAGCCAGAGCAAGCCAGGTTTCCATGGCAGCAAGAAGCTTTCACAGAGAATGCAGTTCAGTCAGAATCATGACGTAAGAGCTGGAAGCAGCCCCAACGAGGTGCACCTGGATAGTCAGAAGGGCGTGCCTGAACAAGGAAGCTGTTTTAAACCAGCTTCAGGGCAAGTCTTTCAGAACAGCACGCAGTACCAGAACAGCCGACAGGATTGTCAGCAGAGAAGGAAACTGGACAGCCAAGAAGGCAGGGAAAAGCCTTTACAAGCGTCTAAACCACTTCAACAAGGAAGGCAGCAACTGAGGAAGTCTTGGAACCCAGCGCCAGGCAAGAGGGATCCTGGTGGGTCCAATCACAGTTTCTCCAGGACCAAGCAGGAAGTCAGTCCTCACTTATGGGTGACGTCGGCGCCGACGGAGCCCTCGCGGAGCAATTTTCCCCAGCTTTCAAAGAAAGCCTTTGGGAATTGCAGCGCGCATGCGCGGTAGTCTTCCCGCCCGAAGGTGCCATCTTAGCCAGTCTTCTTTTTTCCGCGGAGCCCTACAGACGTCCCCGTCTTGTCCCCGCGAAAAAGTTGATTTTCCTCTTTTCCCGCCCGGACTCGCGACGCCGGTCTCGAGTCCTCTAACGGTTTTTCGGTTTTTCTGACTTAGTCAGTTTTCGTTTTCGTTTTTTCCCTGGCAGCCCGGTCCTTTGACCTCGCAGGGGCCCTTTTTCCCCCGATGGCTGCCAGTGGCTTTAAGCGGTGTGGTCGGTGTGACCGAAATATGTCACTCACCGACTCACACGACCTTTGCCTCCGCTGCCTGGGCCCAGATCACGAGGAACTGATCTGTGGGCCCTGCAGCAAACTGTCCTCGAAGGCGTTGAGAAGTCGGCGGCATCAGCGCGAAAGAATCTTCGCTGACCCCAGCCGTACCCGGACCTCGTCGGAGGCCTCACTGTCGAAAGGCTCCAGTTCGGACCGTCGACGGAGCTCCTCCGACCGGGGTTCTCCCTCCGGGGACCATCGACGGAAGGAAAAACCCGCGAGGGCGGCGTCGGTGGACGCTCCTGGCTCCGCGAGGGCCAGGTCGCATAGCCCCGACAGCCGCCCCGGGTCCTTGGAGAAGGATCACCTCCCGAAGCGACCTCGCCTGGAGTCGGAGATGCCTGCCCGGGTAAGTCCTGTTGTCCTTCTGGACTCGCCTCCGCGTCAGCCGACGTCGGGCCCGACGCCGTCGGGGCCCGAGTCGGGGGCTGCTGGGTCGCCTGAGCTCGGACTCAGGTTGACGGCCTTGGAGAGCAGATTGTCTGCCTTCATGGACCAGCAGCGGGCACTGCTCGCTGGCTTCGCTGGCGTCGCTGCCCCGACCGCCGGGACGTCGACGTCCAAGTCGACCCCGGAGACCGAGCCGATCCTCGAGTCGATGAGAACTCGAGTCGATCCTCGGTCGAGGTCGCCCTCGGCCTCCCGTTCGGGACCGAGGTCGCCGACGCCGACTCCCTCGGCGTCGGGGCGGCTGGCGCCGCACCCTGCCCGAGCCGACCCCACCGAGTCCTCGTCGGAGTCGGTCTGGGAGTCGGAGGAAGAAGAGTCACCTGATTCTTTCCGGACTCGGTGTGTCCCATCGGACTCTCCGGAGTCCGAGCCTCGGAAGCAGTCCCCCCCGGAGGATGCCCGGTTCTCGGATTTCGTTAGGGATATGGCCAAGGCTTTGGCCTTCCCTGCGGACCCCGAGGAGGAGCCTCGAGCCGAAGAGCTCGACGCCCTCCAGTATGACTCTCCCGCGAGGGAAGCACTTTACTGTGCCGGTTCCTCCTATGCTGGAACGACTGCTCTTCCGCATGTGGGAGAGTCCGGCCTCCTCGCCGGTCCTGAGCAAGCGGGTCGATTCTATCTATCGAGTCCGCAAGAGCCCTGGCTTTCAAAAGGCGCAGTTGCCACACCATTCCATGGTAGTGGAATCGGCCATGCATCGTCTTAAGAGCCAGAAGATGCACTCCTCGGTGCCTCCTGGAAGGGAGGCCCGTAACCTGGATGGCCTTGGCAAGAAGTGCTTCCAGGGCTCTATGCTCGCCTGTCGTGTCCAGACTTACCAGCTCTACATGGGCATGTATCTCAGGGATCTGGCTAAAGAGCTAGCCGGCTTCTCCGCTGGTTTGTCCGAGGAACCCTTGCGGAGGTTCCTAGCCTTGTCCACAGGTATTCGGGAATGCTCAAAGTTCATGTCCCGGGCAGCCTATGATGGCTTTGAAGCCTCGGCTCGAGTAGCCGCAGCCGGCATCGGTGCCCGCCGACAGGCTTGGCTTCAGTCATCCGACCTTGAGCCTGGGTACAGGACAAGTTGGTCGATGTCCCCTGCCGAGGCGAAAACCTCTTTGGCAAGCCCATGGCGGAAAAGGCTGCACAAATTGAGACTGAGACTCTCACCAGGACCAGGCTTTCTAGGAAGACCTCCGCCCCTTCCCAGAAAAAGAAGGGCTCGGGAAAAAAGACCTTTTACCCGAGGAAGGCGGCTGCCTACAAACAATACCCCCATTATCAGGCCCCTGCAGCTCCCCAACAGGGCCAGCAGGCCAAGGGACGGGGTAACGGGTCCCGTAGGCAGCAAGCCCCCAAGCCTGCGCCACCAGCCCCTGCTCAGCAGGGTGGGGGTTTTTGACTCGCTCAGCATAGCCTCTCCCCCCCCGCTGGTTCCCCCAGCACCGGAGGCCGGCTGGTTCACTTCGCCGACAGGTGGTCCAGCATCACCGCAGATGCCTGGGTGCTTCAGGTCGTGCGAGAGGGCTACCTTCTCCACTTCCATCAGGTCCCTCCCTCCTATTTTCCGGGAGAGCCTCCGCGCCCCCCTCTGCACAGGGAGTTGCTCCTTCAGGAGTTAGCAGGTCTTCTACAGGAACAGGCGGTGGAACCGGTGCCCCACCACCTGAAAGGTCAAGGCTTTTACTCCAGGTATTTTCTGATACCAAAGAGAACAGGAGGCCTCAGACCCATCCTGGACCTGCGCAACCTCAACAAGTTCCTCGTGCGAGAGAAGTTCAAGATGCTTACCCTTGGAATCCTTCTGCCCTACCTCCAGCAGGGAGATTGGCTATGCTCCTTGGATCTAAAGGATGCCTACACGCACATCCTCATCCACCCAAACCACCGACAATACCTAAGGTTTGTGGTGGCAGGAAATCATTACCAGTACAGAGTACTGCCCTTTGGCCTGTCCTCCGCACCGCGAGTCTTCACAAAATGTCTCGCGGTGGTGGCGGCCCATCTCCGGCTTCACGGCCTCTATGTCTTTCCGTACCTCGACGACTGGCTCATCAGAGCAGCGTCCGCTCAGGAGGTCACCACCGCCACGTGCCGCACGGTGACTCTGCTGCAGCACTTGGGCTTTGTCATCAACTTCGCAAAGTCCACTTTGCTCCCCTCACAGGATCTCGAGTTCATCGGCGCAAGGCTGCACACCCCTCAGGCGCGAGCGTACCTACCGCTCGACAGGGCTCAGCGGCTCATGGACCTAGCCGACCGCTTTCGCAGCCAGCCCCTGGTCTCCGCCAGGCGCTTCCTGAGACTGCTCGGCCATATGGCTTCCACCGTCCATGTGACCCCCAATGCCCGCCTGAATATGCGGCCTGCTCAGTGGTGTCTCCGCCAGCAGTGGCGACAGGCCACGGGCGGCCTAGCAGACCTGGTGCGCGTCTCCGAGCCGCTGGTCTCGTCTATCCGGTGGTGGCTCCGGCAGCCGAACCTGGTATTGGGAATGCCTTTCCAGTCACCTCAGCCGACCCGGGTGCTGACCACCGATGCATCCCTCCTGGGCTGGGGAGCCCATTGCCAAGAGGCACGTACTCAAGGCCTCTGGACCAAGTGGGAGTCTGCTCAGCAGATCAACTTCCTGGAGCTCAGGGCGATCCGCCTAGCTCTCAAGGCCTTCTCCCACCTGACCTCCCAACAGTCCGTCCTTGTCCAGACGGACAATCAAGTTGCCATGTTCTACGTGAACAAGCAGGGGGGCACGGGCTCCTTCCTCCTCTGCCGGGAGGCACAGAAGCTCTGCTCTTGGGCCGTCAGTCACGGCATTCTCCTCAAGGCAGTTTATCTCCCGGGCCAAGAAAATTGCCTGGCGGACAGACTCAGCAGGGTCCTCCAGCCGCACGAGTGGCGTCTGGACCCCTTGATTGTTCAGAAGCTCTTCCTCAGGTGGGGCCTCCCCACAGTGGATCTCTTTGCCAGTCCTCACAACCGGCAGCTTCCTCGCTTCTGCTCTCGTCAGCCTCACCCCCTTCGGGTGGCGGCGGACGCCTTTCTGATCTCATGGTCGGGGAGCCTTCTGTACGCTTTCCCTCCCATCCCGTTAGTCTCTCGGACCCTTTTCAAGGTTCTCCGAGACAAAGCTTTCATGATCCTGGTGGCCCCTCGCTGGCCCAGGCAGCCGTGGTTTCCGCTCTTGCTGCAACTGGCGGTGGAGGATCCAATCCCTCTGGGGGTGCAACCGGATCTCCTCACCCAGGATCAGGGGTCCCTACTGCACCCCAACCTCAGGTCTCTCAACCTCATGGCCTGGCTGCTGAGAGGGTAGTCCTTGCTCCTCTCCTCTTGCCGGCAGAGGTGGAGGAGGTCGTCTTGGCTTCGCGACGGCCTTCTACCCGCAAATGCTACGCCCTTAAATGGCGTCGCTTTGCAGTCTGGTGTACCCAACAGTCTCAGGATCCCTTCTCCTGCCCGGTGTCGGTGATCTTACAGTACTTGCTACACCTCTCTAATCTGGGACTTAAGTCCAACTCCGTCAAAGTTCACCTCAGTGCTCTTTCCGCACATCATGTGCCGGTGGACGGCAGACCTCTCTCCAACGACCCTCTCGTAGCGAGGTTTCTCCGAGGTCTCCTACTACTTAAACCACCTCTGCGCCCGCCAGCGCCTGACTGGGACCTGAATGTGGTTTTACAGCGGATCACCTGTCCGCCTTTTGAACCTATGGCTACCTGCTCTCTCCGTTTTCTGTCTTGGAAAACGCTGTTCTTGATAGCCCTCACTTCCGCTAGGCGCGTAAGTGAATTACAGGCCCTCGTGTCTGATCCCCCCTACACTCGGTTCTACAAGAATAGGGTAGTCCTACGGACTCACCCAAAGTTTCTGCCTAAAGTGGTCTCCCCTTTTCACTTGAATCAGGAGGTGGTACTTCCAACCTTCTTTCCCAGACCACACTCCAGCCGAGCTGAGACGGTCCTCCATACCCTGGACTGTAGAAGGGCGTTGAACTTCTACCTTGACCGTACGCGGGAGCACCGTAAAGCTGCGCAGCTTTTTGTGTCCTTTGACCCCAATAAATTGGGGCTCCCGGTCTCCAAGCGTACTCTGTCCATCTGGGTTGCGGACTGTATCTCTTGGGCTTATGGGGCAGCCGGACTCGCCTTAGAAAGTCGAGTCACGGCTCATTGCGTTCGGGCAAAGGCCACGTCAGTGGCTTACCTCCGCTCTGTTCCGCTGGCAGACATCTGCCGGGCCGCTACTTGGTCTTCGAGCCAGACTTTTGCGGTCCATTACTGTCTCGAGAGGGAGTCCCGTAGGGACAGTGCTTTCGGACAGGCAGTCCTCCGTAATCTCTTTGAGGTCTGAGCAACTCCTACCCTCCATCCCGGATGTGGGCTACCGGTGGGTGATAATTCAGCGAAGATTCTTTCCTTCTGTGCTGCTGAGCTAGAGGGAGCTCATTTTTGTGCTTAGGGTCTCCGGTAGCCTTGAGCTTGGGAGTCCCATAAGTGAGGACTGACTTCCTGCTTGGTCCTGGAGAAAGCGTAGTTACTCACCTGTAACAGGTGTTCTCCAGGAGCAGCAGGAATCAGTCCTCACTACCCTCCCTCCTCCCTTGGAGTTGCAATCGTCTGCTTTTGTTCTTTTTGCAAATTTTTATGCTGTCTTTTTTAGCTATGTCATCTGACTGGCTAAGATGGCACCTTCGGGCGGGAAGACTACCGCGCATGCGCGCTGCAATTCCCAAAGGCTTTCTTTGAAAGCTGGGGAAAATTGCTCCGCGAGGGCTCCGTCGGCGCCGACGTCACCCATAAGTGAGGACTGATTCCTGCTGCTCCTGGAGAACACCTGTTACAGGTGAGTAACTACGCTTACCTTAAAGCTAAGCCAACGCCGTCGTGGGAGCTACCTGAAGACAGGGACAAGCATTTTACCTGTAGAAGGGAAGAGAGCTCCAAGCACAGACCGGGCAGTGATAGCAGACAAGGTACGTTGGATTTTCTGCCTAATCAGAGTCTTGTCGAAGACATTGTAAAACAATTAAAAGCCAGTGCTAACAAGTGCCACGATAGCACGGCTGTAAAACCACCCAGCAGAAACACTTGGAATAAATGGTTTAATGCAGATGTAGAAACCATAAAGAGAAGCTTACGTACTAACCAAACTCCTGAGCTAGAGGACGTCACGGCTAGTAGAGGAGGGAATCTTCTAGAGCAGCTGCAAAAGGCTATTCCAGGATGCCAACCTAGAAGTTCCCCTATACAGAACTGTGAGAATGAAAGCGAGGACATGATCATTGACGCAGCAGATATTCCTGAGTCCTCTGGTTCTTTTGAGATGGACATGAACTTATGTTAAACAAGCTTTGGTAAGAAGAATTACAAAGTTGTTTGGAAGTTTTGTGCTGCTGTGAAGAAAGTTTTTCCACTTTTATTTGATGCTTTTCATTTGCTCCTGTTTTTCTGCTTATTCTGGAAAAGAATTATATTGCTTTGCTTATTTGCCTGAGAACCTCTGTGAGGGGAAAAACCCAACAATAATAAATTTATCTGTTCCAAGAGACCCTTGTGCCACAACACATTTTTGTGAGAGTGAAACCAAAAACTACATATCCCAGCAACCCTTGCTGCTAGATAGTTTAAAGGTCACTCAGAAGCAAAACAGCGGTCACCCCTACTATAAAGCCTTCGGCCAGTAGCAGGGGAGCGTGACAATATCTTTGATGATCTTAATCCTTTTAGATACCCGTTTATCAGGGATACCTTCACAAGCAATGACTGTATTTTTCCCTCGATGCGCTTTTTCCAAGAAGGAACTGTTATTGTTTTCTTTTTCTTCTGGTCCTGCACTTCAGCTGGTATTATTCTTGTAGTAATACAGTAATTTTAGCTGCACAGTATTGTATTTTATTTATTTTGGTGATGTCAATAAAGGGTCCCTTTATATAGCCTTGTTCATCTTTATAATCATACTTTTAACCTTAACTTAGGTAATCTTTCCCTTGCCTGAAACCCAGCATATTCATTTTTTTGATGTGGATGAGAAGTTCAGTCTTGAATTCCTCCACCTCTGGGTCTCTCTCCTCCCTTTCTTCCTCCTCTTCAGTTGATTGGTTGACCTGTCCTGTAGTTAAGAACATAAGAACATAAGAAATGCCATACTGGGTCAGACCGAGGTCCATCAAGCCCAGTATCCTGTTTCCAACAGTGGCCAATCTAGGTCATACGTACCTAGCAGTTTCCCCAAAAGACACAGGTTCTGCAGTGCTTGTACTAGGTCAAGCATTGATATCCTGGGTCCCTTTTTAATAGTGGTTTATGGACCTTTCCTCCAGGAACTTGTCCAAACCTTTTTTAAACCCAGCTATACTAACAGCCCTTACTACATCCTCCGGTAACAGATTCCAGAGTTTGATTACACTTTGAGTGAAGAAATATTTTCTCTTATTTGTCTTAAATAGTTTACCCCGTAGCTTCATTACATGTCCCCTAGTCCTTCTATATTCTGATAGCGTAAACAATTGATCCACGTTTATCCGTTCCACTCCATTCATTAATTTATAGACCTCTATCATATCTCCCCTCAGCCGTCTCTTTTCCAGGTTAAAGAGCCCTAACCTTTTTAGCCTCTCTTCATAGGAGTAGCCTTCCATCCCCTTCACCAATTTGGTGGCTCTTCTCTGTACTTTTTCTAATAACTCTATGTCCTTTTTAAGATACGGTGACCAGAATTGCACACAATATTCAAGGTGCGGTCGTACCATGGAGCGATACAGAGGCATTATAATATCCTTTGTTTTATTCTCCATCCCTTTCCTTATGATACCTAGCATTCTATTTGCTTTCTTGGCCGCCGCTGCACACTGGGCGGAGGGTTTTAACATGTTATCCACGATGACTCCTAAATCTTTTTCCTGGGTGGTGGTTTCTAATGTGGAGCCTTGCATCGTGTAACTATAGTGTGGGTTGTTCTTTCCTAGGTGCATAACTTTGCACTTGTCCACATTAAATTTCATCTGCCATTTGGATGCCCAGTCTTCCAATTTATCCAGATCTTCCTGCAGTTTTCCACAATCCTCTTGGGTTTTAACAACTTTAAACAGTTTTGTGTCATCTGCAAATTTGATAACCTCACTAGTTATTCCCTTTTCCAGGTCATTTATGAATATGTCAAAAAGTAGCGGACCCAGTACAGATCCCTGGGGTACTCCACTATTCACCTTTTTCCATTGGGAATATTGGCCATTTAGCCCTACCCTCTGCTTTCTATCTTTTAACCAGTTCCCGATCCACAATAGTACACTGCCTCCTATCCCATGACTTTTTAGCTTTGCCAAAAGTCTCTGATGGGGGACCTTGTCAAAAGCTTTCTGAAAGTCCAGATACACTATATCAACCGACTCACCTTTGTCTACCTGTTTATGCACACCTTCAAAAAAACAGATCAGATTAGTAAGACAAGATCTTCCTTGTCTAAAGCCATGTTGGCTGTCTCCCATTAGGCCATGACTATCTACATGCTGCGTAATTTTGTTCTTTATGATGGTTTCTACCATTTTCCCTGGTACTGACGTCAGGCTCACCGGTCTGTAATTTCCCGGGTCACCCCTGGAACCCTTTTTAAAAATTGGTGTTACGTTGGCGACCCTCCAATCTTCAGGTATTACAGATGATTTTAATGAAAGTTCACAGATTACCAATAGCAGGTCTGCAATCTCATATTTCAGTTCTTTCAACACTCTGGGATGTATACCATCCGGTCCAGGTGATTTGCTACTATTCAGTTTATCAAATAGTTGTAATATATCTTCCCGGTGTAGCGATATTTCTCTCAATTCCTTTGCAGTATCACCTTTAAATACCACTTCAGTCTTGGGTAACATCCCTACATCTTCCTCAGTAAAGACCGAAGCAAAGAATTCATTCAGTCTCTCTGCTATAGCCTTGTCTCCTCTTACTGCCCCTTTTACCCCTCTATCATCTAACGGTCCAATTGACTCTCTCACAGGCCTTTTGCTACGAATGTACTTGAAAAAGTCTTTATTTCGTGTTTTTGCTTCCGTAGCAAGTTTCTTCTCAAATTCCCGCTTTGCCTGCCTTATCAATGCTTTGCATTTAACTTGCCAGTGCTTGTGCTGTTTCCAGTTTTCATCATTTGGCTCTTTTTTCCATTTCCTGAAGGTTGCTCTTTTGGCAGCAACAGCCTCTCTGACCTCACCTTTAAACCATGCTGGCAGTTTTTTGGACTTTCTTCCACTTTTCTTAATGCATGGAATACAGCTGGTCTGGGCTTCGAGGATAGTATTTTTAAATAACACCCAAGCTTGCTGTAAGTCTTTAACCTTTGGAACCGCTCCTTTTACTTTTTCCGAACTATATTCCTCATTCTATCATAGTCTCCCTTTTGAAAGTTAAAAGGTAGTACTGTGGATTCCTTTACTATCTGTCCTCCACTGATTAAATCAAACATGATCATACTATGATCACTATTGCCAAGTGGTTCCAACACCCTTATTTCTTGCACCAGATCTGGCGTTCCACTAAGGACTAGGTCCAGTATGGCTTCCCCTCTGGTTGGTTCATGAATCAGCTGCTCCAAGAAGCAGTCATTTATTTCATCTAGAAACTTTATCTCGTTAGCTTGTCCTGCTGTGACACTGTCCCAGTCGATACCGGGGTAATTGAAATCACCCATTATTACTACTCTGTTGTGGCTTTTGTTAGCTTCCTTGATTTCTTTGAGCATTTCATCATCCATTTGTTCATTCTGGCCAGGCGGTCGATAGTATACTCCCACTGCCATCACCTTCCCCTTCATAAATGGAATTTCAATCCATAGAGATTCTACAGCAAATTTTGTTCCCTGCAAAACTTTAATCCTTTCTGACTCAATGCCCTCTCTAACATAGAGCGCAACCCCTCCACCAATTTGTTCAGCTCTATCATTACGATATAGTTTGTATCCAGGTATCACAGTGTCCCACTGGTTATCCTCCTTCCACCATGTCTCTGAGAGTGCAATCATATCTAACCTCTCATTTAGTGCTATATATTCTAATTCTCCCATCTTATTGTTTAGACTTCTAGCATTGGCATACAAGCATTTTAGAGACTGTATTTTATTAATATTAATCTGGCTATTGGTAGGCATGGGTAATTGGGAATCTTTATGCTCTGTCTGCTCCTTACTCAAGGGCATTTGGGCTACTATACTCCCTTTTGGAACCTCACTGCTTTTGGTAGTATCCTTCAAGGATACCTTTGTCCGAACCATGCGCTCTTGGGTGACTGTCGGCTTTCCCCTATTTTCTAGTTTAAAAGCTTCTCTCTCTCTTTTTTAAAGGTTAATGCCAGCAGTCTGGTCCCATCCTGATTAAGGTGAAGCCCATCCCTTCGGAAGAGCCCCCCCTTTCCCCAGAATGTTCCCCATTTCCTAACAAATCCAAAACCCTCATCCTTGCACCATTGTCTCATCCACGCATTGAGACTCCGGAGCTCTGCCTGTCTTTTGGGTCCTGCACGTGGAACAGGAAGCATTTCGGAGAACGCTATCCTGGAAGTTCTGGATTTCAACTTCCTACCTAAAAGCTTAAATTTAGCCTCCAGAACTTCCCTACCACATTTTCCTATGTCATTGGTACCAACATGTACCAAGACAGCAGACTCCCCCCCAGCACTATCTATGATCCTATCTAGGCGGTGCGTGAGATCTGCTACCTTCGCACCAGGCAGGCATGTTACCAGGCGATCCTCACGTCCACCAGCCACCCAGCTATCTACATTCCTAATGATTGAATCACCAACTATAACAGCTGTCCTGACCCTCCCCTCATGGGGACATGGCCCTGGAGAAACGTCCTCGGTGCGAGAGGGTTTACATCACCTGGAGGACAGGTCCTAGTTACAGGATCACTTCCTGCCACACCAGGGTGATGCTCTCCTGTCACGTGACCTCTCTCCTCCATGGCAACAGGGATGCTGCCAGACTGGAGGTGGGACTTCAGGACTATATCCCTGTAGGTCTCGTCCATGTACTTCTCTGTCTTTCTTATGTCTTCCAGGTCTGCTACTCTAGCCTCTAGAGAACGGACTCGTTCCCTGAGAGCAAAGAGCTCCCTGCACTTAGTGCATATGTAGGACCTCTCACCAACTGGGAGAAAATCATACATGTGACACTCAATGCAAAAGACCGGAGAACCCCCATCTCGTTGCTGGACCTCTGTCTGCATCTTAGTTTAAAGCTTGTGTTTAGGTCTTTTAAATTCGGTATATAATAAGGATTGGTGTAGATGCTTATACTAATAAAAGTGTATCTAATACCCCTAATACACCCTGTGTACCTGAAGCTTAATTAATCTCAGGTCCTCTGTGTATGACTGATTTGGATTAAGAGCTGCACCTGAGAGCAGCCCCTTTCCTCTAAGATGTGCAAGTACCTATAAAACTACAATTACCCCAGGGGTGGGTGGGTGCTGGGGAGGGAGGGACGGAGATAAGTCCTATTAAAGAGGGCAGTTACAAGGTACCCTGTCCTGAACCCTCAGCAGGGGGATGGGGGTACCACACAAAGCCCAGTTAGTTGAGAGAGGCAAGGTAAGTACAGCTGAGAAGGCTGAACTAGCACACCACTAAGACAAACAATAAATAATTAAACAAACAGTTAGACAAACAGTAAATAATTAAATAAACAGCTAGAACTCACAGTAAGATGTCCCAGGAGGCAAATATCCACTCACTAGCAGAGCTCTGTAAAAGTACAGCCCTTCTCTGATCAGAGAAAAGCAAACTAAAACAGACTATGCACACGTGGAGAAAACAGGAAGAAGGCTACACAATACCTCAGGGGGAGGGGGGGGAGGGGCAGGATTCACTCAGGCAGGCAAGGACAGGAAAAAAGTTTAACAAACAGCAGGTTCTGGGGAGAGAGATTTAATTCAAAATGGCTACCACACAAAGCCCAGTTAGTTGAGAGAGGCAAGGTAAGTACAGCTGAGAAGGCTGAACTAGCACACCACTAAGACAAACAATAAATAATTAAACAAACAGTTAGACAAACAGTAAATAATTAAATAAACAGCTAGAACTCACAGTAAGATGTCCCAGGAGGCAAATATCCACTCACTAGCAGAGCTCTGTAAAAGTACAGCCCTTCTCTGATCAGAGAAAAGCAAACTAAAACAGACTATGCACACGTGGAGAAAACAGGAAGAAGGCTACACAATACCTCAGGGGGAGGGGGGGAGGGGCAGGATTCACTCAGGCAGGCAAGGACAGGAAAAAAGTTTAACAAACAGCAGGTTCTGGGGAGAGAGATTTAATTCAAAATGGCTACCACACAAAGCCCAGTTAGTTGAGAGAGGCAAGGTAAGTACAGCTGAGAAGGCTGAACTAGCACACCACTAAGACAAACAATAAATAATTAAACAAACAGTTAGACAAACAGTAAATAATTAAATAAACAGCTAGAACTCACAGTAAGATGTCCCAGGAGGCAAATATCCACTCACTAGCAGAGCTCTGTAAAAGTACAGCCCTTCTCTGATCAGAGAAAAGCAAACTAAAACAGACTATGCACACGTGGAGAAAACAGGAAGAAGGCTACACAATACCTCAGGGGGAGGGGGGAGGGGCAGGATTCACTCAGGCAGGCAAGGACAGGAATAAAGTTTAACAAACAGCAGGTTCTGGGGAGAGAGATTTAATTCAAAATGGCTACCACACAGTTGCCTCACTCTCCCACAGTTCCAGGTCTCCAAGCTCCACCTTCCTTTTTTTTTTTTGTGTTGCCTTTATAGGCCACATTTAGGTCTCAGGCGTTCTAGTCGCAATACTTTTTCTTCCATTAAAATTGAGGAGTTTGATTTTGCAGCAGCTAGTTTTATGGCTACTATATCCCAAAAACTGGCCAGCAGGTTTAAAAAGTGCACCCAGTGCCTTAGGATCATGTCTATTACAGACACTCATAAATGGTGCCAGCAATGCTTGGGGTCAGAACATGAGCTGTCTTCTTGTGTTTTGTGTTCACAGATGACAAGGAGAGGTCTCCAGGTTCGAGAGAAGTAGCATGAATTCAATTTTGATGCTGAGAGGACCGATCCATCATCTTCAGCATCAGCAGCATCAAATCTCCATAGAATACTAGTGGTGCATTAACATCAAGGGGCCCTTGAGATCACTCGGAGATGAGCACCAGTAGATCTCCCCAGCATTGGCACCCACTGATACTGCCTCAAGAAAGACGAAGGATTTGTCTCCATTCTCAAAGGACAATGAGGACTAAAAATGGTGAGCATTGGGTGGACACCACCACCTTCAACCAACTCTAACAATTTGATAAGTTTATATTGATCAACCACTCAAAACCACACCAAGCTCAGTATACTTCCCAAAATGCCTAAGAACACATACAAAAATATTTTTTGTAAAAGAGGCCTCAGAACGGGGCACTCTGACCATACAGGTTAAGCTTCATATCATGCTCCAGTGCAATATCTTTCATCGGCTACTTTACTTTTTAACTTTTTTTCAAACAATGTCTCTGTATTTGTGTACAAACTTGCATCCAGTTCATCACACATAAAGTGATAAAATACTTATCTTGATAGTTCCATGTTCCAGTTCATCACAGGAAATGTATAAATAAGACTGCCCCCTACTCGACTCTGGTTTCGCCTTTCTAAGATGGCTGCTTCAGGAGAAAAGGAACAGCTGTAGACTGCATTCAATACTAGATCCCTGCCACAACATAGTGTTCCTGTAAATCCAATGGGCTCACTTCTGGATTGAAAAAGGGTCATGCGACCAAACATAAAGACATGATGACATCACATTATAGACATCCATTCCAACACTTCATTTAATCCTTGAGGTTGCAAACTCGATAATCTAAAAATCCAATGTTGTTCAATTCGGGTCAACACAGATCTGTGTCACCAATAAGATATTCCAATAGATGATCAATGACAAACCACTATACTTGTTCCCAATGGTGGCCCAAAATTTCACCAATGCTGAACAAGAGGGGCCATCTTTAGAAAGGCAAAACTCAAGTCGAGTATAGGGCAGCCTTATTTATGGATTTCCTGTGATGGAACATGGAACTATCAAGCTGAGTACTTTTTCACTTTGTGTGGCAAACTGGGTGCAAGTTTGCACACACACACAGAGACATTGTTTGAAAAAAAGGGAAAAGGTAAAGTAGCTGATGAAAGATATGAGTGTTCTTAGATGTTTTGGGAAATATAAAGCTTGATGTGGTTTTGAGTAGTTGAGCATTGGGTGGAGGCGTCAGTACATTGACATCAAAATCCATTGGAACAAGAGAATTGAGATTTTGGAGGAACTCTAACCCTGAAGTAGCCCCTATGTAAGAGTGCTCATCCCCCTCGCTATTAGAGGGGCCATGCCAGTTTCCAAAGAGCTGAGACCATTCTGCTGATACTCCCTGCAGACATCAGCTGAATTTGACCTTATACCTTTGCCCATGACAGACCTTGAGGAGCGGTTCTTGAAAGAATTCAAGCATAGGATGATGATATTTTCCCTTTGTTAAGCTACAGCTTTGATGGCATCGACAATGGTGCAAAGGCGCATCAAACCCATCCCAGGTTTCATTTAGGACTCCAGCAGGGGAAGCCACGTTTGAGATCGTGGTACTGACCTGGCTTCCATATCTAGTGGTGATTGGCAAAGACTACCCAAACTTTGGCGTGATATGGGCCCGGCTAACTGATGGCACTGCTAAATGAGACCAGGAAGATTTCCCAGAGATTTTCCTGCTGGAAGACCCAAATCTATATGTTGAGAATCCCAAGACTGCTAAATTCTGGAGTTTGCGTCGCCAGGAAAACCTACGCTACCAACAGAACCTGGAAGCAGCTATGGGGATTCAGTAGGTAATAGAAAGTCCCCTGTAAAAACCTTTCCCTATTTTGTGCTCAAGGGATATTTATTATACAGAGTGACTGAGGGTGCCCTAGAGGGAGACAAGGTAGAGCAACTGATAGTTCCCTAGCCTATTCTCAGCAGGTGTTATTGTTGGTCCATAGCCATTTATTAGGGGTACACCTGAGGGTGGAGAAAACACTAGAGCGTGTTTGGGCCTGATTTTTCTGGTCAAGGATCCATAAACAGGTGCCGTTACATTGCCAGTCATGCCCCACCTGCCAATTTCATACCCCACCAGAGTCCGACCTGCCCCTCTAATGCCTATGCCTATCATTGAAAACCCCATTTGAAAGAGGTGGCCATGGATCTGGTAGGACCCTTGGAGCGAACCACCTGAGGCAACAAGTATATTTTAGTCATACTGGACTATGCTACCTAATACCTGGAGGCCATTTTTCTAAGGAATATGAAGACCACTATGATCGTGAATGCCCTCTGGGAAGTATTCTTGTGGGTGGGAATACCCAATGAGATCCTCACAATCAAAGAATTCCCTTTGTATCGATGGTGATGAAGCAAATGTATGCCTTGGTGAAGGTCAAGATTCTGCGAACATCAGTATATCACCCACAGATGGATGGCCTCATTTAGCGATTTAATAAAACTCTGAAACAGATGTTACAAACGTTTGTGCAGGAGAACGGGAAGAATTGGGACATTCTCCTACCCTATTTTATATTTGCCATCTGTGAAGAACCTCAGAGTTCCATGGGGTTTTTGCCTATTGAGTTGCTCTTTGGAAGGCGGCCAAGAGGCATATTAGACATGGTAAGGGAAACCCAGGAAGAAGAACCCTGTGCCAAGCATAATTTAGTGGAGTAAATTATACAAATACAAGACCAGCTGAGGGAAGCCAGAGAGGTGCCCGATCTGAAAAAAGCCCAAACCGAGCAGGCCAGGGACTACAATCGGGCAGCATTGCACTGTATCTTCCAACCAGGAAGCAGAGTTTTAGTTTGCTGCCCTCATCCGAGAGCAAGTTACTCTGTAAAGTGGAGCCTGTTAACTACAAGATTGCCCAGCCAGATAAACGGAAGAGAGCCAAAATTTACCATATTAGCCTACTGAAAAAATGGACTACAGTGACTGCTATGATGATACAGGGAGATGATTTTGGGTCAGAAATTTCAGCCCCATCGGATTCAGCTCATCTCCCAATTGGAGACCAGCTCTCTGCTGCCAGAAAAGAGATTTTGAAGGTTTGATCCTCAGAACCTTAAAGGTGATCTCTACCTGCCTGGGATGATCTTACCTCATTTGTCATGAAATCGTTACTAACCCTGGGGTGGTTATCCATCAACGACCCTACCAGATTCCGGAGGCCCAGTGACAGGCCATCGCCAAGGAGCTGGAAGAGATGCTTAACCTAAGAGTTATAGAAGAGTCTATGAGTGACTGATCATCATTCATCATCTTATTTCCTAAACCCGATGGAAGCATCAGATTCTGCATTGACTTCCAAAAGGTCAATGCAGCTTCTAAACTGGAAGCATATCCCATGCTCAGAGTGGATAATCTAATTGAGCGACTCATTGAAGCATGCTTTATATCAACCTTGGATCTGACCAAGGGATACTGACAAGTGCCCTTAACTCCGGCTGCAAGGTCCGTTCCAGTTTACAGTACTGCCTTTTGGATTACATGGGGCTCCAGCCATGTTTCAATGCTTAGTCGACCGCCTACTGAGACTGCACAGGAAGTATGTGGCTGCATACCTTGATGACATTGTCTTCTACAGCAGAGATGGACCATCCATCTAACCCAAGGCTGGGTTGATGGCCAACCCCAAGAAATGTTTTCTGGGAGGTTGGCATGTTCAATACCTGGGATATTTAACCCTGGAATTACTGAGACATTTTGCACACACTTTATACCGTTGGGGTCATAAATGACCCCACGACGAATTGTAATTGTTAACCATGAAAAATTTAAACTAAACAGACAAAATATTATCTGAATTAATTATTTATTATATGAAGGTTAAATGTTTTGAAATGTAATGCTTTATCATAAAATTACATGAAGAAGAGTTGCCATGAAAGCAGTTTTTGCATGTACTTGATGAACACAGTAAAGTACTACAGTCATTTGCATGAGGCACAGACGATTTCTGAATGTTCTTTGCAAACATTGCGCTTGCAGGAGGTGCAAAACTATGTTGCTTTTCTTGTCTTTTTCTCTGGAACAGCAGTGACACCTTGCCCTTTTCTTTGGGATCCCGACATTGCAATCAGCATCAGTGGCTTCTTCAATGCTGGAGAAGTCTCGCTGCAATTACTCTGAAGCAGCTGCTTTCCTAATTCCAAGAGGAATAGACGACGTCTGTGCTTTGACTTGGACTTCCATTCTGGATTTAGTGACATCTAAACAATGAAGACGTTCAAAGCACTGATGTCCAACATGTTGTAGAAGATTGTCACCGGCCAGCGTCTTGTCATTCGTTTTGTGGTATACGTGCGCAATATTTGATCTGCCATATCTACTCCACCTTTACTAGAATTATAGTCCAAGATCATGCGTGGTTTTTTTGTCTGGACGTGTGTTATCTACTTCTTCTTGATCATGCAAACTGCTCAGAAGAACAACCACTTTTCCTTTCTTCGGGCAATAGGAAACCAGAGTGGCGTCATCGTGAAAGGCAAACAGTGAAGTGAATACCTCTCAGCCCTTTGCTGTTACAAATTCTGGAGGTAATTCTTTTCTGTTCTTTTGAATTGTCCCCAAAAGTGTCATTTGGTTTTCTAGCAATTTCTGTGACAGGGATAAACTGCAGAAGAAATTGTCAACAGTAACATTTCTGCCAGATTGCGTCAATCCTTCAGTGAGTGGCAGCACAACCCTTTCACCCTGATTCTGTTCCCTGTTTTGTCTGAGTTCCCTTCCTGTATATACTTGAAGACACAGAACATATGACGTTGCACTGTCACACAACATACATAGCTTTATGCCATATTTCCCAGGTTTGCTGGGAATATATTGTCTGAACGGAACACGGCCACGAAATGTAAACAGTTGCTCATCCACGGTAACATTTTCACCAGGAACAAAGGCTTCACTTAGAGTTGCTTCCCAGGTATCAAAAATATGTCTGATTGGAGCAAGCTTATCCACGCCTCGTTGTTCACGTCTGTTGGTTGCATCATCAAATATGAGAGCACAAGAAATTTGCTGAAAACGGTTACGGGCCATATTTTTGCCGAAAACAGAATGACCATCTTCAAGGTTCCACAACTGAACTATGGATTCATTTCATAACTTGTACATGCCTGAGAGGATCAGAAGTCCAAGAAAAAGTTGAAATTCTCCGTCTGTCAAATCTTTCCAGGTGTCGTCATAAATGTGTCTTCCTTGTTTGCTCGTCCACATCATGATTTCATTCAATAAGTTCTTCCTCATGAACAAGTGGAATGCTGCGAGAGGGCCATCAACATTTTGTACAGCATACCTTGTAGGACCTTGTTGTACGGGCATGACATTAGCTCTGGCGTATCTTCCAGCAGCTTGCTTTATAGGTTTCCCGTTCCATGATGTGGCATCCTTAGATACATAGGCTTCAATGGCAACATTTGTGCTTATAGTTGATGACCTCTTAGCTCCTCTACGACCACAACTAAGATTCCTCACAGATGATACTTACACCGAGGACTCCTGCCTCCTTCCCCGTCCAGCACAGCCTCGACCTGTAACTTGACTCTGCTGCAGGCGATGTTACCGGCTCAACATCAGTCTCACATTTACTTGGCGACCAACTGCTGTCGCCATCTGAATCATGACTGTCATCATCAAATTTAATCGCCCGAACTTGGCTGATATGCTTCTTCGCTTGCTGAATATGCTGCATCATCAGACAACTCAGAGCCGTCACTGTCAGCATCTCGTTGCAATATTTCTCTTACTTGGGCAGCTGAATACTTTCGTTTTGACATCATAAACAATAACCTAAAATAAATAAACAAAGATAAAGTTGAATAAAACGCAAAGCAGTTTTACTATAGGTGTACAATAATCGTGATGAACGAGCTGAAAGCCTTTAGATTTCATCGGAAATAATGAGAGAACATATGATAGCAATTACAGAAAATGTGTAGTTTTCATAAAATAAGAGTACAAAAAATAAATGATACATAATTAATGATAAATACCTTTGTCAGATCAAGAAATTCAAAAGACTGCAAATTGTATCATGATCCAAACCGGACGTAAGCAACTGGGGTCAAAAATGACCCCACTGGTACTCTGTGCTGCAATTCATCACTAGCGTCACCTAGTGGATGAAAATTATTCCTCTCATGGCGCAATATAAAGAGAATATCGACATGTGAAAAGTCATAAAAAGATTGCATTCTTGAACAACTAGTTTCCGAGATACGCGTTGTGAAACTTGCAATGGGGTCACTTTTGACCCCATCGGTACTCCCAGGGTTAATTGGGAATGGGCAGATATGATCTCAACTTGTTTTTAAATTGTAAACCGCCCTGCTGTGTTTTTAACAAAGGGCAGTCAATCAAATTGAATAAACCATAAACTGTGGAAGGTGGATGTCATTGTCCAGGTTCCCACCCCAAAACTGAAGAAAGAGGTTTGTGTCTTCCTTGGATTGATTGGCTATTATTGCTGGTTCATCCCTAATTTTACAGAGGTGGTGGAGCCATTAACTAGTCTCCTCCAAAAGAGAGCTCCTGAACGTATTCAGTGGTCACTGGACCCAGGACCTGGCCTTCCAGCACCTCAAGAAAGCTGTGTCTTCTGAACCCATTCTGATTAGCCCTGATTTCTCTCTACCTTTTATTGTGCAAACTGATGTCTTAGAGGTGGGCTTATGAGCTGTTCTGGCCCAGGAAGTCAGGGGTGAAGAACATCCCATAGCCTTCATCAGCAGGAAGCTGCTTCCTTGGGAACAGCATTATGCGGTGATCGAGAAGGAAGCCCTAGCTATCAAGTGGGTGCCTGAGATCTTCAAATACTACCTGTTCAGCTGACTGTTTATGGTGGTAATGGACCACCAACTCCTCAAGTGGCTGGCTCAACATAAGGAGTGCAATGGCCATACTATGCAGTGAAGTTTGAGTCTCCAACCTTATCAGTTTTGTATCCAACATAGGGCTGGTTAGGTTCATTTGGACAAGGATTTTCTTTCCTGGGTGGGGGTGTCGGGTGAGGCAGGTGCTCAGTGGTACATGGTTGAGCTGAGGGGGAGAGTGTGTGATGGGGTCTATAGAATGTTACCTGTCCCTCTCCAAAGGGAGTATCAATAGTCCCTTTTAAGAGAGTCCGCAGCCCAGAGTTCAGGGCTAGGAGAACATGGCTCAGAGGGAGAGATTAAGAACCCAGCAGGCTGCAGGACAGATAGAGGCCCATGGAGCCAGAGTCCTTCCAAGGCAAGCCGGGCAAAGGAGTTCTGAGGAAGGAACTTTAAATGGGGCTGGAGGAAGCGCTGGGAGAACCAACTTACGGAGGTTTGACAAGCTGGGACAGAAGTAAGCTGATTTTGTTTTCCCTGAACTACTGTCTGGCTTTTAAAGGAAACCCCTTCCCACCGCACATCATGTTTACCACAGAAGCATTAAGTAATTCTGCGCTATGCAGGTCATTCCAGCAGAGGCCAGCGCTCAAGCAGCCACGTTCTGCCCCCTCTAACAGGAGGTTTGCATCAGAGGCAGTGGGATGTAGCAGTACTTGAGAGTGGTAGGCTTGTTCTGGAAGGGACTGTGCCATATTGAATTACCTTATGTTTCTTCCAGCCTGACTGAGGTAGGCATGGGAAAGGGAAGTGTTTTAAAGTGTTGCTCCGTTGCACAGAGGCTGTGCTGCCACCCCTCAAATTATACTATTGTAGGCAGGTGCCTAGTCTGTATAATGGTTGGGCAGTCCTGTTGGAAGTGCAGACCACTGCTTTATCTTTTCTTTATCTTTATTGAGACATTTGATATATCGCCTAGGCAATTGCATATTAGAGCGGTGCACAGTCATAAAAACAAAGGCTGCAGAGGAAACAAAGAGCGAAGAAAGAACGCCATTAATTGGATAGGACAGTAGCAGAAAAGGCAGAAATAAAAAGGACAGAGAGCAGCAGTGACACACAAAGGAGGGATATGGGAGCAGAATAGCTGACAGGGAGGACTCAAGGGTTGGGGTGGGAAGATCGAATGATAGATGCAATAGGTGAGTCTTCAGGAATGCTTTGAAGCGAGGGAATGAAGCCTCGGTATGCAAATCTGAGGGGAGTGAGTTCCAGAGTGCAGGGGCAAGGAAAAAGTAAGCAGAGTGGCGGGTGAGTTTGAGGCAAGCTTGGCAGGAGAAGGGAGGAAAAGCCAATTCCCACATGAGGAGCGGAGGGGTCGTGGGGAGGGCTGGTGGTGAATAAGATCAGCAAGGTAGCGGGGAACACTGGTGTGTAATACCCGATGAGTGGTGGTGAGGATCTTATGAACAAAGCGATATTTAATGGGAAGCCAGTGGAGCTGCAGAAGGGGTGACATGGTCCGATGGGGAGGAATGAGTAATAAGATGGGCAGCTGTGTTGTGAATGAGCTGAAGGTGACAAAGTTGGTGCTGTGGGAGCCCTGCAAAAATGACGTTACAGTAATCCAGCTTTGAGACAACAAGGGACAGCACAAGGGTGGTAAGAGAAGGTTGAGAAAGAAAGGGATGTGCAGCACATAGCTGACGCAGCGAAAGAAAAGAGCGCTGGGCGAGACGAGAGATATGAGAGTGAAAGTTGCCTTAGCGCTTCAAACTTTCTATCTCCAGGAGGGAGGCAAAATGAGACATTTTATCTTTATACTGTAATACTGGCTGCACGAGTTCTGATTGAAGATACATCTTTAAAAAGTATGAGAAAAGTAAGGTGAAAATATTGAAAATAAGCTTAAAGTCTATAAGGGTTTTGCAATTCACACTATTGTTTCTGCTCCCAAACCTCTTTAATCTTCCCCTCTGACACTCAAGTCCTCCTCCTCCTCTCCTTGCTCCTGTTCTGTGCTCACAGTTAGTAACAAATCTCTCTAATTGTCTATTTAGCTTAGGGGAACAGGCATCCTAGAGAACGATCATGTAAACTTGCTAAATAAACAAAGAAAACTGAAGCAAAGAAAGTAATGAAAAGTCTGAAACAATCTCTGAAAAGCTGGAAATGATGGAATTTGGTTTTTTTCTTCTTGATGTAGCACCCCAATCTGAAGACAGGATCTATAAGGTCTTCCAAATGTATGTAGTACATCTGAATTCTAAAGAAAATTTCCCAGAGATTTCTTGACAGGATATTAAACTGGACTAGATTACAGGATTTGCAAATCAAGCGTGTGATAGATATTTGAAGCTCAATCCAGGTGTAGGACAAGACTCCCAGGTTACCTATTTTTGTATCTTTTTTTCAGAAAAGTTTTATGTCATTATGTTCTCAGTGGTCCCGCTCTCTTCACTCAGTTTTGCTTGGGAAAGTGACAGTGTTCTTGCTTGACAGCCTCTTTTCCTCACCCACTGCTACTGAACGCTTCATGCAAATTTTATTTAATTTCAAATGTAATCCAAGAAATTGTGTTGCAGGGCATACAAGTTTCTTGGCTAGTTTCTTTGCCATTGAGGTCAACTGGGGTTCCTGAGGGCTTGCACTGGTCTTTACCCAAGTGATTAGAACCAGTTGCATCTTAAGGTCTTGGTTTTAACAATGGTGTTATAAAGTATTCTTGGATCTTCACAATGTGAAGTATATTCTCATGTGCTTGGAGTTTGGTTTTAAGTTAGCTGTGTGCGTAGAAAAGAAGGGGCCTCGGCATCAACACTTTCATGAATATAAGATGTCTTCTTGTTTGCATCCAAGACAATGGCAAAGAAAATGAGTTTATTGGGCACATCTGCATTCCACATACCTAGCCATGCATTTTTTAATTACAGGAGACTGTACCCCAAAAGACCTTGATAGGCTGAAATCCTATACTCAACTACTCAGCCTGGATCCCACTCGCTGCTGCTTCAGTAAGTGCTTGGCTGAGGCCACTAGCTGAATGTGCAGGTTGATATGACAGTAAGGAAAAGGAGGATTGCCCAGTGATCAGCTGAGGGTTTCCCCAAAAAGCAATGATCAGGGGAGCGGGTAAGGTGGGAGACAAGCTGGTGACCTCTGGGATAGCTTGAGCCAGTCAACAAGTCCCCTTACTTTTTATGGTGCTAGTTTGAGCTTTCTACCTCCTCCACACATGATATTTCGTCCTTGGGTGGGGTTTGGGTTGAGGAGGTTATTTTAGAAACTGAGGAGCTCGTGGCTGTAACCTTAGCTTTTTCGGTGAGGGAGTCAGGACTCTAATGGGCATTTGGGCTTTTACAGTTTCTCAAAGACTGTACTAGATCAGATGCAGACTTTAAGGGGTAGGTCTGTCCATATTTTAGTTTCTGTGGCCAAGATGGGCATCATTCTGTGGAGAGCTAGCTACACCCAATCTTTAAAGGACAGGCTACAGGCCCTGGTTTGGATCTGGCACAGAAAAGTCACCAGGAGGGGATGGCTTTAAATGGCTACTTATAGTTGGTTTAGCAGAGGCGCTGGGATTCTACAGCTTACCTTACAGTGGGCACTTGAGACTAGCGTCCTCTGCAGTCATGTATGAGGGCGATGCCATGAGCTCCTATTTGGGATTTTTGAGTGCTAAAAGCTATTTTTTGGGCATAGGCATAACTGAGGGAAAACGGCGTTAGTGGTTTGTTTTTTTTTTTTATATAAAATACACAGATACGAGTATGCACACACATTTACATTTGCATGCCATTGGTGCTGGTCTTGGGTGGCTGTTTTATAAAGTCATATAGCTGCGTCATGTAGCCTTCATAAAATAGGCTCAAAATAGAACTCTTTATGGACTTTTCACGTATTGTCACAGAGCAGACTCTCTAGAGCCCCCTGTGGAGCTAAAAAACACTACTCCTCAAGTAAACAGTGACGTGTGGAGAGAGCACATGACACAAGGGTATCAGAATAGGTATAAGGGAGTGAGGTCACAAGCCTGGAATTATCACCCAGCCAGTAGGGAGGCAAGGAAGGTCCCACCTGACCCCAATAGGCTAGGGTGTGGTGCAGCTGGGGATTACGTAAATAATCAGCACAGCTCACAGGAGGGACTCCAGGCAGAGAGAGAGCCGAAGAAGCTGGGAGACCTGAGAGACGAAGGAGGTTAAGAGAATCAAGGCAACCAAGAGAGTTGAAAGACCCAAGGAGAAAGGATATTCCCAGGCAGAGGAGATACCCCGAGTGGGAAGTACACAGACCTCCCAGGTCTCTACAGCAAGGCAGAAGGCACTGGCTGAATGAAAGTCTGAGTGAGTCTGATGAACAATTAAGTGAAAGAGATGAGCAACTGAATTCAGACAGGGACAGTGTATGCAGCAGCCTGGATAGAAGCTATGCCCTAAGACACAAGTTACAAGCTAGGAAAAGTTATTCTGAGCCAGAGAGGAGAAATGCTAAGCTGAGCTATGAGAGGCATTTGTATGAGAAACAAAAGCCCTATAATGTTAACTTAATGAAAGCAGGAAAACTCCAGAGTCTGGGCTACAGACAGAATATAGAACAAAGCTTGTTACCTGTGAGAGAGAACCCTGCAGAGGGATATAACTGGCATAAGCCTTCTCAGAAACTGCCGTTGGAGATAACAGCTGTTTGTAAAGCTCCTGTTAAAACAAAACCCCGAACAAAGGTTCCACTCTCTAATAGCTGGGCAGCTAACTGCTTTACTCTGCCTGATAACCAGAGGCAGAGGAAAGGCTCCTGGTTGAGCAACTCCAGAGAATATGGTAAAGCCAAACAGATACATGCTGTAGAGAGTCAAGTACGTCACAAGCTGGAAAGTTTGTTGAACAAACTACCTCAGGAGAGAAGTGACGAAGCATCTGTACAGGACAGTGTTCCAATGCAGTATGAGCCTTATGCAATAGAGGATAACATTGAATTGCCTGTTGAACAGATGGACTGTAGTTTGATACTAGCTGACCAAATAGAGTCTCTCAGATAGAAGGCTGAACTGCTCCAGAGAAGCCTTTATCTGGAAACCTGACAAGCTATATTTTTGTTTCCATTGCATATTTTGTTTGCTGAAATGAAAGCTATTTTTGTTTTATAATTCTTTTTGTTTACCCAAGAAGGGTTATGTTGATTTGATTATTATACTTTTGAAAGAATCCTACGGGACGGGGAATAAAACCCAGTTAAACCGATTTCGGTGTCACAACTTATTTGTGTACTGGCAAGGACTATCAAATATTGAAAAGGCCAGTACTTTACACCCGGGTGCAGTACCAGCTGTGACCAACAGGAGGTGCTGCATGACAAAGGGGTGACATAATGGCGTAGTTGGCAGGATTTTGATACCACGTGACTTCCCCTGGAAAAGACAAGTGCTGAGCAGTGCTGGAAGAGACGACTCACCCAGAAGTACTTGCTGAGAGAGGATTTTCGCTGGCAGGTCGGCCAGAAAAGGAAGGAAAGGAAAAACTTTCTCACACGCTGGAATCTACCCAAAACTCAGGTAACAGTCACCTGGGAGAAACCGTAGATGGATAAGTGAGAAAGAGGGCACTGTTCCTAAGTGGGAATTTAAAAAAAAAAAAAAAAAAAGGAAGGTGCCGCACTTGGTGTGTTTTTCTCTTTTTTTTCCGCAGGTCCTCAAAAGACAGGAAGAATGGATGTACGTGATGTTCAGGCGTGGATGCAAACGCAGTGGAACGAACAAGCCAAGCTTATGCAACAAGTGCAGAAAGAAACAGTATATGGACGCTATGCAGGAGCAACAGCAACCGTTGGTGGAAGCATTGAAGGCTCTAGTTACCAAACCTCAGGACAATGAGGCAATGACTGTGCCAATACTGACGCAAGTAGCCATGAACCCTGCTTCTAATTTTTCTGTAAGACAGTTAACACAGTATGATGACATTGATGATCATATTGAATCGTTTGAGAGGATGGCAGCCACCCTCAAATGGCCGCCAGAGCTCTGGGCCAGGCAATTTACCTTAACTTTGACCGGAGATGCTCTGTCAGCCTTTAGAGGGATGCCTGCTGATTTAGTTACGAATTATACAGAGATTAAGAAGGCCATAAAAGATAGGCTGGGTTTTACACCCAGACAGTATAAGCACCAATTTAGGGAGGCACGCATACAACTCAAGGAGACTCCCCGAGCCTTGTATCAAAGGTTAAAAGGCCTCGCGTACAAGTGGCTTAACCCTGAAGGGAGATCCATAGATTCCGTTATGAAAGATATTATAATGGAACAGTTCATGCATTCGGTATCTGATGATTTGAGAACTTTTCTCATGTTACAGGACTGCCATGATCCGGAAGAGGCCGCAAACATGGCAGAAGCTTATTTTGAAGCCAGAGGGGCAAATGCCTTAAGGACTGGCGGGTTAAAAATAAATGGACAAGAAAGTCCAGGTAGCATGAGAAAAGGGGACAGGGATGCTATGGAGAAAAGAAGTGTGCGTGATAATATTGGTGAGGCTGTGGCTAAGAATGTGGGATGTTATAAATGTGGTAAAATAGGACACCACAAGAAAGTTTGTAGGGTAAGAACTGTGTTAGTAACAGGGGATGATGAGCCAGACCTGGAAAACTTTCTCCAGGAAGTTCAGGTGGAGGGGGTCGACGCCCTAGCATTGCTTGATTCAGGCGCCAATCAAAGCATGGTTTCCCAAGAGTTTTGGGAAACCCTAGGGGACCAACCATCCGTGGCCCCGAATCAAGCAGTAGGCCAGGTGCGTATACGTTGTGTGCATGGAGAAGCTTCCTGTTATCCCTTACACATGGTTGACATAAAGGGTTCTGGGGTCACCCGACGAATGGCAATAGCGATAGTACCCAATTTACCCTATACAGTCATCCTGGGAAGGGATTGGTCGTCCCTTAGTCAAGAAACAAGGAAGGGTCCTCCAGAATCAGTAGCCCCTACACCCACGAACAACCAGCCCGCCGAGTTAGGCGCTGAGGTTTTAGCAGCCAGTATCCCAAGTCCTTTATTTGAAAGAAAAAAATAAGCCGAAGTCCCAAAAAACAGTCCTCTCGCCCGGTAGTAACGCCTGATAGACCGAAATTCCTACTACAATTTTGTAAAAGTAATGAACAGGCTAAGGGTCCTGTAAGGGCTACGGCGGCAGCCGCCGGGTACGATCTTTTCAGTATAGAAAACATCTTGGTCCCA
Organism: Ichthyophis bannanicus; assembly: GCA_033557465.1. Taxonomy (NCBI): domain Eukaryota; kingdom Metazoa; phylum Chordata; class Amphibia; order Gymnophiona; family Ichthyophiidae; genus Ichthyophis; species Ichthyophis bannanicus. The sequence goes on along the minus strand of CM066044.1, from coordinate 56,543,661 downwards.
AAAAGAGGACAGGCCCTGATAGATACAGGGATCCAGGTAAAATTACCGGAAGGTTGCTATGGGCGCATCGCACCCCGGTCAGGACTAGCGGTAAAACATGCTATAGATGTTGGAGCGGGGGTTATTGACCCCGATTACCGAGGCCCTCTAAAAGTCCTGCTGTTTAACTTTGGAAGCCAGGACTTCCAGATACATGCAGGGGATCGGATTGCGCAATTATTGTGCGAACGGGTAGGGTTCCCAAAAGTGGAGGAGGTACCCTCCTTACCACCATCCGAGCGGGGCATGGCGGGGTTTGGCTCCACCGGGGAACGCGAAGTAAAAAACCTAACGGCTATAGGAGAAGAAGAGAGGGAGGAGGATTTAGGCCCACAGGTCGGGGATTGGGGGAAAACAACCCACTCCAAAGATAGGGACAGAGCTGTCGCCCAACAGCGAAAAGAGTTGATGCACATGATGGGGAAATTTAAAGATGTACTTACCACCCGGCCGGGCGAGACACATCTTGTAGCCCACGAAATCCTCACAACCCCCGGTCGTGTTATCAGACAACGGCCGTATAGAATGCCGGAGTCCCGAAAACGTGAAGTAATAAAACAGGTAAAGGAAATGCTGGACACCGGCATAATTGAGGAATCCCACAGCCCGTGGTCCAGTCCCATTGTCCTGGTACCAAAGCCAAACGGAACACTGAGATTTTGTATTGACTTCCGTCAGGTCAATGCAATCTCACAATTTGACGCGTACCCTATGCCCCGCATAGATGACCTATTAGACCAAGCCAAATATCTGACCACGCTTGACCTTAGTAAAGGATACTGGCAGATTCCCTTAACCAGGGAATCAAAACCCAAGACAGCATTCACAACACCAATAGGGCTGTTCCAATTTAAAAGGATGCCGTTTGGGTTGCACGGAGCCGCCGCCACGTGCCAGCGGCTGGTGGACCAGGTCCTGCGGCCACACCATGAATACGCCCTCGCCTATATGGACGACGTGGTTATTCACAGCACCACGTGGCCTCAACATCTGGCCAGAGTGGAAGCTGTATTAAGGGCTTTAAGGAGGGCTGGCCTCACCCTCAATCCCGAAAAATGCGTTTTTGCCACGGAAGAGGCAAAATATTTAGGGCACATAATAGGTAAAGGGGTGGTGAAACCACTGGCCAATAAAATAGAAAGTGTGAGGAACTTTCCTCCACCTAGTACAAAAAAAACAGGTCCGGAGCTTTTTAGGGCTACTGGGATATTACCGACGTTTTATTCCCCGATTTGCAGAGCAGAGCATAATCTTCACAGCAATGTTGAAGAAAAACGCGCCAACCCGAGTCCAGTGGACTCCGGAGGCAGAGGCCGCGTTTGAAGCTTTGAAGGGACGGTTATGTAGTGCCCCTGTACTACGCGGTGTAGATTTTAACTTACCATTCATAGTCCAAACGGACGCATCTGACACAGGTCTAGGAGCAGTATTATCCCAAGTTTTTCAGGGTGTCGAACATCCAGTAGCCTACCTCAGTAGACAGCTCTCCCGTGCTGAGAGAAATTATGCGACCATTGAACGCGAGTGCCTAGCGATAAAGTGGGCAGTAGAAGCACTCCGTTTTATTTGACCGGGCGCAAGTTTTTATTAATAACGGATCATGCGCCCCTAAAATGGCTCCACCACATGCGGAACAACAACGCGAGGCTGACAAGGTGGCACCTTGCGCTACAGGCCTATGATTTTACTGTTCAGCACAGAGCAGGCAAAACCCATGGCAATGCAGATGCGCTGTCGCGTCTTACGAGCTGTCCGTCTGAAACTGAGACAACACGTAAGATTTTAAGGGGGGGAATATGTCACAGAGCAGACTCTCTAGAGCCCCCTGTGGAGCTAAAAAACACTACTCCTCAAGTAAACAGTGACGTGTGGAGAGAGCACATGACACAAGGGTATCAGAATAGGTATAAGGGAGTGAGGTCACAAGCCTGGAATTATCACCCAGCCAGTAGGGAGGCAAGGAAGGTCCCACCTGACCCCAATAGGCTAGGGTGTGGTGCAGCTGGGGATTACGTAAATAATCAGCACAGCTCACAGGAGGGAATCCAGGCAGAGAGAGCCGAAGAAGCTGGGAGACCTGAGAGACGAAGGAGGTTAAGAGAATCAAGGCAACCAAGAGAGTTGAAAGACCCAAGGAGAAAGGATATTCCCAGGCAGAGGAGATACCCCGAGTGGGAAGTACACAGACCTCCCAGGTCTCTACAGCAAGGCAGAAGGCACTGGCTGAATGAAAGTCTGAGTGAGTCTGATGAACAATTAAGTGAAAGAGATGAGCAACTGAATTCAGACAGGGACAGTGTATGCAGCAGCCTTGATAGAAGCTATGCCCTAAGACACAAGTTACAAGCTAGGAAAAGTTATTCTGAGCCAGAGAGGAGAAATGCTAAGCTGAGCTATGAGAGGCATTTGTATGAGAAACAAAAGCCCTATAATGTTAACTTAATGAAAGCAGGAAAACTCCAGAGTCTGGGCTACAGACAGAATATAGAACAAAGCTTGTTACCTGTGAGAGAGAACCCTGCAGAGGGATATAACTGGCATAAGCCTTCTCAGAAACTGCCGTTGGAGATAACAGCTGTTTGTAAAGCTCCTGTTAAAACAAAACCCCGAACAAAGGTTCCACTCTCTAATAGCTGGGCAGCTAACTGCTTTACTCTGCCTGATAACCAGAGGCAGAGGAAAGGCTCCTGGTTGAGCAACTCCAGAGAATATGGTAAAGCCAAACAGATACATGCTGTAGAGAGTCAAGTACGTCACAAGCTGGAAAGTTTGTTGAACAAACTACCTCAGGAGAGAAGTGACGAAGCATCTGTACAGGACAGTGTTCCAATGCAGTATGAGCCTTATGCAATAGAGGATAACATTGAATTGCCTGTTGAACAGATGGACTGTAGTTTGATACTAGCTGACCAAATAGAGTCTCTCAGATAGAAGGCTGAACTGCTCCAGAGAAGCCTTTATCTGGAAACCTGACAAGCTATATTTTTGTTTCCATTGCATATTTTGTTTGCTGAAAGGAAAGCTATTTTTGTTATAATTCTTTTTGTTTACCCAAGAAGGGTTATGTTGATTTGATTATTATACTTTTGAAAGAATCCTACGGGACGGGGAATAAAACCCAGTTAAACCGATTTCGGTGTCACAACTTATTTGTGTACTGGCAAGGACTATCAAATATTGAAAAGGCCAGTACTTTACACCCGGGTGCAGTACCAGCTGTGACCAACAGGAGGTGCTGCATGACAAAGGGGTGACAGTATAAAATTACCTCCTCCCCCCCCTGCCCGGTCTTGAAGATGCGTAGAGACCATCTTTAACAGGTGTTTCTTTAATATGCATTCTTTTAAAATAGTCATATTCTGTTATAAAATATAGGCACCTTTTACCAAAGTGCACTGTGGTTTTGCAACTCATGTGCATTTAGTGCATAACAAATGTGCAGAGTAGTTGCAAGCGCTGTGCAGTGATTATCAGGGGGACAGGGGGCGTCCAGCATGTTCCCAGTAATTACTACACTGACCAGTATTCACAATTACCACGAGTGTGCTTAACTCCATCTATTGTGGTGGTGTTAGGTGAACCCACACTAATTGCAAAGGTCGCAGTTAGCCCATGCTAACTGTGCACTGTTGACCCACACCCATCTCCGAATCAGTCCACTTGCTTCCCTAACGCACCATGTACATTTAGCACAGAAATATGGCCGTGCTGTCATGGCCCCACACTAGCTGTCAACACGTGTTCCAGCACGCCTTCAGCAGGTACCAGAACATGTGCTTACAGCTTGCGCCCTTTGATAAAAGACCCCATAGTTTGATTTGTTGCACTATAAAATTGGAAGTTTACTATAATAATGTGTGGGTGCTCAAAAAGCATGTGCAGGAATTTCCATTCTAACGTGCTACTTGATAAAATAGACTTTCTATATTAAACACCCATTGAGAGATGCAAACAGAAGGTGATTATTGAGAGTGGCAGTACAATTACTATCAGTGAAATGGAATGATTGTCAGAACAGTTCTACTCTTTTTACTTTCCATTAATGATCCTCTGGGCACTTCATGGAATGGATAACATTAAGGGCTACAGCAACAGACTTTCAGTTAAGCTTCAAGAGGGTATAGTAAAATGTGTAGGTCGGGTTCAGAAACTCCCCTTGCTTTCAGCTGGGTTCCAGAGACAGGATAACTTTCTATAGGTTCTCCAGGTTCAGGTTGGAATACAGATGTTCAGAACAATGATAATCTTTTATAAAAGGCTTGGTGAACTAAAAATGTGATATTGCAGCACTTCCACCCACCTGCAACAGTGCAGGTGGAGAACTCCGAGTCCTACACAGTTTTGCGGGAACATAGTAACATAGTTTTATGACGGAAGATAAAGAGAAGTATGGTCCATCTAGTCTGCCCAGCAAGGCAGCAAGAGTAGGTGCACCTGCCGCTCCGTGCAGGTCACCCCTTCCCATGCCTTTGTTTAGGGGTGTACCCACCGCTCCGTGCAGGTCACCCCTTCCCATGCTTTTGTTAAGGGGTGTGCCTGCCATTCCGTGTAGGTCACCTCTATTTGTTGAGGTATAAGAGACAGTTATAAACGTTGCTTATAGTGTTGCCAAAGAAGCACGAATAGGTTGTGCCATGCACATGAGAAACCATTTTATAAAAGAACATATAAAAAAAAAAAAAGAGTGCCATCACTAGGGGCTTTGAACATGTAAGCAGCATTACATACATGTATAAATCGTGATTTTGCTACTTAGCATATAACTGGTGCCAGTTACACCTGTAAGTGGAGCAGTTTGTAAACCTGTATGGAGAGCTGGTTAAGGAACCATCCTCCAAAATGCAAACATTTTGCACCAGAAAATGATTTTGAAGACCAGAGAGGAAATGCACATTTCCCCACTCAAGCTCTCCTCCAATTCCCAGGTCCAAAGAAGACATCAGTTGAGAGTTGTGAGTGGCTTGAAGCAGGTGCAGATATGCCACTAGGGAAATGTTCCACGGTATCTGTGTGTGGCTGCTTTAGAAAAAGGGAATACCTGCATATGGTGCAACACTGCCCATCCCACATTCGGAACACGCCTTCTGTAGATCTCTGCAGCTGCCCCATATACACGTACATTGCATCTTTTCTAAAGATACATTGATTAGCAGCTGTAAATCCACTTTTTACATTTGCGAACAGCACCTAAACCTTTTAAAAATTCAGGGAGCTAGTTAATAAAGTGCACCAGTGCTAATGTGTATTAATTCACCATAATTTGTGTTATTTTAGCTCAGGTCTCATTTTATTCAATGGGACCTAGTTATTAATGTACATTAGGGTTAGAACACCTTAGTAACTAGCCCCCTCAGTCATAAGAACATTAAAAAATGCCATACAGGGTCAGACCAATAGAATGCTAGGTATCATAAGGAAAGGAATGGAAAATAAAACAAGGATATTATAATGCCTCTGTATCGTTCCATGGTGCGACCGCACCTTGAATATTGTGTGCAATTCTGATCACCGTATCTTAAAAAGGATATAGCATTATTAAACAGGTACAGAGAAGAGCCACCAAAATGGTAAAGGGGATGGAAGGATACCCCTATGAAGAAAGGCTAAATAGGTTAGAGCTCTTCAACCTGGAAAAGAGACGGCTGAGGGGATATACGATAGAGGTCTATAAATTAATGAATGGAGTAGAACGGGTAAACGTATGATTTAGAGCCTGCGTCAGAAGCAATGTTCCCTCTAATTTTCTGTAGGCTGTGTGCGCATAAAATATCAGCTGTGTGCAGCTTTTGAAGGAAGGTTAAATTTTTGTGCGCCACATAATGGCACTCGGAGTTATATACTTTAAAATTTGACTACACATCAGAATACAGTATGTACACCACATTGATTTTAATCAAATTAAATGAAAATAGACGATTACTAAATGAAGTGGAAAATTTCTAGTAATTACAATCATAACTTTTACATTTTAAGACGTCTGTGCTGTTTTCTATCAGAATCAGAGCCGTAATTTTTGTGCGCTCTGTTGTAAAGTATGTGCGCTCGCTCGGCGAGGTGTGTGCGCGCGCACACGCGCACAGCTTAGAGGGAACAGTGGTCAGAAGCCTTATGAGAAGAGACTTGAAGACCTAAATATGTACACTTTGGAGGAGAGGAGGGACAGGGGAGATATGATTCAGACCTTTAAATACTTAAAGGGATATAATGAACAAACAAACCTCTTCCAAAGACGGGGAAGCTGTAAAACTAGAGGGCACAACAGGAAGCTGCAAGGTGGTAAATTGAAAGGCAATGTCAGGAAATACTTTTTCACGGAAAGGGTGATGGATGCTTGGAATGCCCTCCCGATGGAAGTGGTGGGGGAAAACACGGTGACAGAATTCAGAATGGCATGGGACAGACACAGTGGATCCCTTTACAGCAACAGGATAAAATCAAAATAAACTGAACCATCTAATTTCTCAACAAATAGGGGTGTCCTACATGGAGTGGTGGGTTCACCCCTAAAGAAAGACATGGGGAGGGATGGCCTGCACAGAGCAGCAGGTGCACCTACTCTTGCCATCGTGTTGGGCAGACTAGATGGACCATGCTGGTCTTTCTCTGCCATCATTTACTATGTTACTATGATATCACTGCTTGACCCAATACAAGCATTGAGGAACCTGTGTCTTTTGGAAAATCTGTTAGGTACTTATGACCTAGATTGGCCACTGTTGGAAACAGGATACTGAGCTCAATGGACCTTGGTCTGACCCAGTATGGCATATCTTATGTTCTTAAGTGACTTGCCTAGGGTTGCAAGGAGTGCTAGTGGGAATCAAACCCTTGATGATCTGGGTACTAGGTAGATGCTCTAACCACTAGGCTACTCCTCCACTCCAACATCAGAAATGCTCTCTCCAATTGTAATCACTGAGTCCAGTATCATCCCCTCCCACGTGGGTTCTGTTACCAGTGACGAGAACATGCAGCAGGGATATTTTTATTTATTTATTTTATTTATTTGCAAATCTTTTATATACCGCCAATTCCCAAGATCAGTGGCGGTTTACATCAAACAATGTTAAAATACATAGAACAATGTGAAACTATAACAGGTACATGGAACTGTAAACAACTATGTTGTTAAGTGCCGTCGAGTTGGAGTCGACTCATGGCGACCCTCTGGATAGCTATCCTAAATTGTGTTCGGTCTTCAGTCAGGTGGCTCATTGTTGACAGACTGGTACCAGCAGCAGTCAGCACAGGGTCCCTTGTGTTAGTGTGCAGTGTGTGCTTATGGACCCCAGTACTCAGCATGGGCAGCAGCAGTCAGCACAGGGTCCCTTGTGTTAGTGTGCAGTGTGTGCTTACAGACCCCAGTACTCAGCATGGGCAGCAGCAGTCAGCACAGGGTCCCTTGTGTCAGTGTGCAGTGTGTGCTTACAGACCCCAGTACTCAGCACGGGCAGCAGCAGTCAGCACAGGGCCCCTTGTGTCAGTGTGCAGTGTGTGCTTACAGACCCCAGTACTCAGCACGGGCAGCAGCAGTCAGCACAGGGCCCCTTGTGTCAGTGTGCAGTGTGTGCTTACAGACCCCAGTACTCAGCACGGGCAGCAGCAGTCAGCACAGGGCCCCTTGTGTCAGTGTGCAGTGTGTGCTTGCAGACCCCAGTACTCAGCACGGGCAGCAGCAGTCAGCACAGGGTCCCTTGTGTCAGTGTGCAGTGTGTGCTTGCAGACCCCAGTACTCAGCACGGGCAGCAGCAGTCAGCACAGGGACCCTTGTGTCAGTGTGCAGTGTGTGCTTACAGACCCCAGTACTCAGCACGGGCAGCAGCAGTCAGCACAGGGCCCCTTGTGTCAGTGTGCAGTGTGTGCTTACAGACCCCAGTACTCAGCATGGGCAGCAGCAGTCAGCACAGGGTCCCTTGTGTCAGTGTGCAGTGTGTGCTTGCAGACCCCAGTACTCAGCACGGGCAGCAGCAGTCAGCACAGGGTCCCTCGTGTCAGTGTGCAGTGTGTGCTTACAGACCCCAGTACTCAGCATGGGCAGCAGCAGTCAGCACAGGGTCCCTCGTGTCAGTGTGCAGTGTGTGCTTACAGACCCCAGTACTCAGCATGGGCAGCAGCAGTCAGCACAGGGTCCCTTGTGTCAGTGTGCAGTGTGTGCTTACAGACCCCAGTACTCAGCATGGGCAGCAGCAGTCAGCACAGGGCCCCTTGTGTTAGTGTGCACTGTGTGCTTACAGACCCCAGTACTCAGCATGGGTTTCCAGTCCAACAGGAAACTTCCCTAGGGGTCGGCAAGGGCCTATGAATGGTCACTGGCTCACAGGCCACATGCTGACTGGTGATTGCCACTACTTTGCATAGGTCACAGTGAAAGTCCAGAGAGATGAGGAAATGGCCATTATTCTGTGATCCCAACCACTGATGCCCCTGACCCCCAAGTTTGGGAATCACTGCTGTAAAGCAGACATTTAAAAAAGATACACATATACAACAAAGTTAATAAAAATATTTAATTAGTGCTCAGCAAATCCCAGCACAAATGAATGTGTTCATAAGGTTAAACACTACAGACATTAAATCAAAAAATCAATAAAGGCATTTAATCAAGCATCTTACTAACCTTCTTCATTTCCTGCAAGAGATTACTCAGCACAGTTCACCCTTTCCTGCTTATAGATTCATTGCTTAATGTGCCATCCTTATCCATTACTGCCAACAGTCCCCAGGCTGCATGCCTGACTTCGTAAAACAAGTTTGAACACCTGGGCCTTGGAATTTTTGTTGATGTCAGTACTTTTTGTTTCACCTGCTGAGCGTTGAATTTGCTTAAGAAGCATCCGGCTACAATAATAATTCAATTCCCACTGGAATTTTCAAAACTAAGTGCAGTACAATTTTTAACTAGCATTGACCTAACTTGACTATAGAATACATGTAGTAATGAGCTGTGGCTAGCTGTTTATGTGCCATAATCTTAGCTCACATCAGGACTAATGGCAAGGCATACGGCATATGGCAAGGCATTGCTTAGCTTGTATATAGTTACCCCAGTTCTAAATCCAAGTTACTATAACTGTTCAATGTAAGTTCAAAGCAGGTCCTTCCTGCTTTGTACAAAGAAATGTTACTTGTAAACCACACTGATTTTAAAGAGCGCGGTATCGAAAAGCTTTAAATAAATAATTACGGTCTGTAATTGTATGACTAGAGCAAGTGCCTTCAACCATCCAAGATTAGGGCCAATGTAGAATATATAAACTATAGATCTGCTCTTTTTGTATAATTCAGCATATTAAATGAGGAAAAAATAAGGAAACTTGCAATTTAAATGGCCAGTGTTACATTTGGGGTAGCGCTGATACATTATTAGGATTTTACCAATAGGAATTTCTGATGCTTATTTTGGTGAAAATAAAATGGAGTGAAATTAAGGAAGAATCTGGACCAAAAATTCAAGGTTTATTTAGTAACATTTATAAACAGCACTATCGGATTAGCCACCCTGAGTGCTGTACAAAAAAAAACACATAAAAGTACATAATATCATCAAGATTGTTTTAGCACAGTGAAAACTCGTAAAGAGTTTTTCAAGTCCTGACAATCAAGATTCAAAGGATAAAGGGGAGTGGGTTAGAACTTTAAAAAAAAAGTCTGTGACTATAGGGCCTGATATTCGAAGGCCTTTACATGGTAACTTCCTTAGTTATCCATGTAAAAGCCTTAATCGGGATTTTCAAAGGGCACCTACATGGGTAGTGCCCTTCGAAAATCCCAGCTATCCGCATAGCATTGGGGCATGTTAGGGGTGTTCGGGGGCAGAGGAAGGGGCTACAGGGGTAGCAGTGATTTTCGTTGCTACCCGCATAACCCTCTACGCCTTAAAGATAGATGAGGAAAAACCTCGCCTATCTTTAAGCCCCAGAGGCTATGCGGGTAGCAACGAAAATCAGCTACCCATGTAGCCTCTGCAGCTGCCGGGGCATCTGGGCCAACCCAGATTTTCACTTCCACTGTTGCGGAAGTGAAAATCCAGGTAGAGGGATCGGTGGGCAGGCTATGTGCTGCCATGGCACATAGCCTTCCCAACTCAATACGGGGGCCCATAAAGATCATATGTGACTGTGATTCATGAGAGCTAGAGACATTGTACACACCATCGGTGAGTATCCACACTATGCTTATTCGCCCAGAAACACACATGTGGAAGGGGGCAGCAGGGAAGAAAGGCAAAGAGCGCAAGAAGTGAGAGGGAAGGGAAGGAGGCAAGGGAGAGTTCATGGTTGGGTGGCAGGGAAGAAGTGACAGTGGCGAAGAGCATGGGGGGAGAATGGTGCAAGAGGGTGGAGGAATAGGCAGTTTATGCAGGAAAACAGGCAAAAGTGAAGAGAAAGAGAAGCCTAGATGCCTACCGCCACACATGCTGCCAACATACCCACATTCTCAACCACACATGCCTGCATACATACATACATACTGTGATACAGTGGCCAGCACAGAACCCATGGATACAGGAGAAAAGGAAGAGCTTACCTTACAGTCACCTGGGCAGAAAGCATATTCAGGTTATAGGGAGTCAGAGAATAGTGGAACAAACTTTCCCTACACTGGGTGTGATGCAAGAGAAAGCCAGAAAGCCAATCACGTCCACCTGGGCAAGGAAGCACGTACAACGTACAGGAGCCAGGAGGATAAAAGTGGCTGGGAAAACCCAGTAGGGGGAGGTGCAGCCAAGGGAGGTGCCGCAGAGAGAGGTGCAGCCAAGGGAGGTGCCACAGAGGGAGGTGCAGCCAAGGGAAGAGCAGCTGACACAGAGAGAGCTGGAAGTGCTTGTGCACAAGTCTCCCAAGCCAGAGGGGGCATCGTCCCGTGGAGAGTGAGTAAGCAGCTGGAGGGCAGAGGTCACAAGCAGGAGAGCTTGCTGGGTCCAGGAAGCACCGGCTGGGTCCCGAGAGCAAGTAGCAGTAGAATGGAAACCTTTCCTGGAAGCTACTACAGCCCAGACCAGACAACTGCTGAGTGGAACTCTTGGGGAAAAGTAGGCTACAGCCCAAATAAAGGAACCTGGTTAACAGAGGAAGGCGTGGAAGCCAGCCACCCCAGAAGCAAAGCTAAGTATACCCATTTCTCTAGAGGGCAAGAGGTGGACTCGGCTGGGAAAGTAAAAGCTAATAATTGGGAGGATAATCCTTGGTGGAGAGAAAGGGGAAGCCTCAGAGAAACAGGCTTCAGTACAGGTCTCCAGGACCCTCCTTATGCAGAACAGTTTCCTGCCTTAAGAACTGCTGCCTCTCGAGAGAGTTGTGTAAATGATAGCTGTGGTGAATGTTACCCATTAATAATTTCTGACGGTGAGCAAATGCAATGGGAAAACACTGTCCAGGACATTGATGCCAGTGCTATGGATTGCACGCTATGTATCTCGGATGAGATTACGTCTCTTTGTTAAATTAAGGAAGCAAGAGCCTTGTTATACCCGTTTGGAAAAAGGTACATTTTACTTTGCTGTGAAGAAACAGTTTATTTAAGTTCTTTGTTGCTGTATGAGATAAACAGAAATCCACAAGGGAAGGGGAATAAAACCTCATCATTGTATTTTGCCTTTAACACACGGCTACAGACTATTCTTTATAAAGGCAACCCGCACCTCACGCCCCTAGGCAACCGCCTAATAGGGACGGTGGTAGCAGTACCTTGACAAATGGCGTAGTTTTTCGGATTTCTGGAGAAGAATACGGCGGAAGCACAGCAGAAGTACCAGTGCTGGAGAGCAGGAAGAAGGTTTGCTGCGGACCACGCCTAGAGGATTCCAGAATCCAGAAAGGCAAGAGTACCTTCTCAAGGCCTGAATCTCCAGCTGACTCAGGTAATAAGTATCTGGGCACAGGCAGAGGGGGATTCTGGTGAGAAGGGATATAAGGAACATTATTGTGGGGTAGGCCCACAAGCTTGTGGGGTATTATCCTTTGGACAATTAACAAAAGAGGATAGCATAGACGACTTCCTGGAAGCTTTTGAGCGGGTAGCCCATAGTGCCGGCTGGCCCTATGAGTAGTGGGCGGTTAGTTTAACCACCTCCCTGACGGGAGAAGCCCTAGCGGCGTACAAGGCTATGTCCGCCGCCCAGGCAACAAAATATGAGGAAGTCAAAGCAGCCATACGGGACAGACTAGGCTTATCGCCTATAGTATACCCCCATATGTTGGAAGCGACCCAACTCCAGCCAGGTGAAACTCCGAAGGCACTTTGCCAGAGAATTCGCAACCTGGTCTGGAAGTGGCTCACTCCCGAGGGGAGAACCATGGAAAGTGTACTTGATATGCTTGTATTAGAGCAATTCTCTGAGGCTGTTCCAGCCGAGATAAGAGCATTCCTGACTCTGCAAAATTGTCAGACCTCAAGCGAGGCAGCTCACCTCACTGAAAGGTTCATGGAGGCTGGATTAGCCCATAAACCGCAGAGAGGCGCTGGCAACACTTGTGGGATAGCCAATTTTGAAAAGGCAGTAAAAGACCCTATGTTTTGTGTACCAGGTGTCATGAGAAATATGCCTAGGAATGAGGTTAAGGACGCACACGTTAAATGTTTTAAATGTGGGAAGCGGGGGCATAGGAAGGATGAATGTGTTTGGAAAGCTGCATTGATGAGTGAGAATGGGAAATACAGGCAGGAAGGCTTTCGCATAGAAGTGGAAGTCCAAGGTGTGGTAGCCAAGGCCCTTCTTGACTCGGGGGCAGACCAAACAATGATTTCAAAGAAATTCTGGCACCTCCTACAGGCCAGTAATGTGTCCACCCCGATTCAACCTGAGGGTAGGTCTAGGATACGCTGTGTGCACGGGTCATCCACCTATTACCCTCTCTATAGGGTTACGATAAGAGGTTTAGGAACCCGGAGAAAGGTCCTAGTGGCAGTGATACCCAGGTTGCCTTATGACCTAGTCTTAGGCCGAGACTGGCTGCCCTTCTGTAAGAGCCTAGGAGAGGGCATACAAGGGAAAAAGGGGATGGTCTCTACGAGGTCACAGGCCCAAGGCTCAGGGGAGCAGACGGAACCCCTGGAGGACATTGCCCACTCTGCAGAGGAGGAGACAGATTCTCTGGAAGGGGAGGATAGGCCCCTAGATGAAACTTTAGGAGAGCTGCCCCAACACGAGGATTTGGTCAGTCCCCCTGCAAAAAGCTGTAGGAAAAGTAAAGGAGAAAAGCGCCAGGAGCGCCACCACAGGGCTCAATTGCGGGCCGGAGCCGGGGATGGGCTAGGTTTTCCATGGGTCCTGGCTGATCTAGTCAAAAGATTCCCTTCGTTCCCAAAAAAACAAAAGGCGGATCCCGCGTTAAAGCGCGCCTTCGAGTATGCCCAGTCTGATAGAGATATTCTCCCCAGATTCCTGATGGAGGGAGATATCTTATATCGGGAGAGTAATGATCCCCAGACAGGAGCTGTTAGGAAACAACTAGTGGTACCAACGGCCTTTAAGGCAGTCGTTATGAGACTGGCCCATGATCACCCGGTGGGTGGGCATAAGGGTGTTTTAGGTACCCTCGATCAGATATTGGCCCATTTTTACTGGCCAGGGATATTTAAAGAGACCAAACGCTTTTGTGAGGCCTGCCCCTCGTGTCAGAGGTTTCGGCCGCGAAACCAAAAGGTTTCCCTATGATACCTACACCTACTATATCCGAACCAGTGCGCCGGATGGCGATGGATATAGTAGGTCCCCTAATGAAACCCCTAGGGGATTTCAATACATTCTAGTAGTTATGGATCAGGCTACCCGTTTCCCCTGGGCAGTGCCACTGAGAAACATTTCGGCCAAGACCATAGCGGGGGAATTAATTAAGTTGTTTTGCGAAGTAGGGTTTCCAAAGGAGATGTTAACAGACAGGGGCAGTAATTTCCTGTCGCGGTACCTGGCGCAGGTATGGGACGCCTTCGGAATACAGCACATAAAAACAGCAGCTTACCATCCACAATCTAATGGGTTGGTGGAACGTTTTAACCAGACCCTCAAGCAAATGTTGAGGCGGGGGCTGGATGGGAAAATGGCTGACTGGGACATCCTGCTTCCATTTGTTTTATACGCCAGTAGGGAGCGCACACAAGCTTTATTAGGAGCCTCTCCCTATGAGTTACTGTTTGGCAGGGCCCCAAGGGGAGTCCTAGACATTTTGAGGGAACAGTGGGTAGAGCCAGAAGGGGAAGAGGTAGGAGTACCGCAGTTTCTACAAGAATTAAGGTCACGCTTGCAGAGAGCTTCGCAGGCCGCTGAACATCATTTACAGGACAGTCAGCAACATCAGAAGCGGTACTATGACCGGGGGAAGAAACCCCGTCAATTAGCTATAGGTGAGAGGGTAGTCGTAATGGTGTCAGCCCCTGGGCCGAAATTTGAAGCCCAGTGGAGGGGACCCTACACCATAGTGGATTGCAAGGGACCGGTCTCCTACGTGGTAGAGACCGACAGGGGACGCTGTCAGGTGTACCACATTAATGTCCTGAAACCCTGGCGGGAGAGGACAGCGGCTTTTGGCCGGGTAAAGGTAACGCTCCAGACCTGTTCTGTTATTATGTGCTGTAAGGACATGAGTCCCCCAGCCCGTAATATCTTAAGGGGGGGAGATATGTGATACAGTGGCCAGCACAGAACCCATGGATACAGGAGAAAAGGAAGAGCTTACCTTACAGTCACCTGGGCAGAAAGCATATTCAGGTTATAAGGAGCCAGAGAATAGTGGAACAAACTTTCCCTACACTGGGTGTGACGCAGGAGAAAGCCAGAAAGCCAATCACGTCCACCTGGGCAAGGAAGCACGTACAACGTGCAGGAGCCAGGAGGATAAAAGTGGCTGGGAAAACCCAGTAGGGGGAGGTGCAGCCAAGGGAGGTGCCGCAGAGAGAGGTGCAGCCAAGGGAGGTGCCACAGAGGGAGGTGCAGCCAAGGGAAGAGCAGCTGACACAGAGAGAGCCGGAAGTGCTCGTGCACAAGTCTCCCAAGCCAGAGGGGGCATCGTCCCGTGGAGAGTGAGTAAGCAGCTGGAGGGCAGAGGTCACAAGCAGGAGAGCTTGCTGGGTCCAGGAAGCACCGGCTGGGTCCCGACAGCAAGTAGCAGTAGAATGGAAACCTTTCCTGGAAGCTACTACAGCCCAGACCAGACAACTGCTGAGTGGAACTCTTGGGGAAAAGTAGGCTACAGCCCAAATAAAGGAACCTGGTTAACAGAGGAAGGAGTGGAAGCCAGCCACCCCAGAAGCAAAGCTAAGTACACCCATTTCTCTAGAGGGCAAGAGGTGGACTCGGCTGGGAAAGTAAAAGCTAATAATTGGGAGGATAATCCTTGGTGGAGAGAAAGGGGAAGCCTCAGAGAAACAGGCTTCAGTACAGGTCTCCAGGACCCTCCTTATGCAGAACAGTTTCCTGCCTTAAGAACTGCTGCCTCTCGAGAGAGTTGTGTAAATGATAGCTGTGGTGAATGTTACCCATTTATAATTTCTGACGGTGAGCAAATGCAATGGGAAAACACTGTCCAGGACATTGATTCCAGTGCTATGGATTGCACGCTATGTATCTCGGATGAGATTACGTCTCTTTGTTAAATTAAGGAAGCAAGAGCCTTGTTATACCTGTTTGGAAAAAGGTACATTTTACTTTGCTGTGAAGAAACAGTTTGTTTAAGTTCTTTGTTGCTGTATGAGATAAACAGAAATCCACAAGGGAAGGGGAATAAAACCTCATCATTGTATTTTGCCTTTAACACACGGCTACAGACTATTCTTTATAAAGGCAACCCGCACCTCACGCCCCTAGGCAACTGCCTAATAGGGACAGTGGTAGCAGTACCTTGACAATACACACACCCGCCATAACACACAAAAATCCCCATCCTCTGACATCCCATCCTCATATCGCCATAGATAAGCAGCAAAATCCCACCCCTCTTTTCTCCTCTCTAACCTAGCTCCTTCTCTTTTGCTCCACCCCTCACCCTTCACTCTTCTTCCTTTCTAACCCCGCCCTTTCCCTTATGCTCCCCCTCCTCTCTTCTTTACCTCCTTTCTAGCCCTGCCCTTCCCTTCCTTTCTCGGAAACCCAGCCAGTCTTCACCAGCCAGACATTGGGATTCCCACAGGCTCTTCATCATGGCTCTCCCTCCTCCATCCCAGTGGAACCTTGGGACTCCCACTAGTTTTTCAATGTTCGCTGCTACTCTGCTCTGCTCTTTGTAGATGGGTGTGAAGCCCTATGTATTGACTGTTGGTGCATGCACAAACAGATGTATATAGAATTATAGATGGACCCCCCCCAAAAGCTGTTATAGCTTAACATAGTAAATGACAGCAGATATAGACCAACATGGTCCATCTAGTCTGCCCAGTAAGGTGAAATGTGACTAAAACATGCAGTTAAGATGTAATTTAGAATATATTTCTGCAGTCATCCAGCTTCAAACAGAGCTAAATGCAACAAACTTAGGTCTAATAACTATATGATGTAAGTCTAGTATTTTTTTTGCTGGGTTTTCACTGGTATGTGAAATTGGGCAGACAGGCATGAGTCATGCCTTGAAGTCTATTGTTGCTGTTAAAAAATTGTATTTAAAAACATTAGCAGCCAATATCAGTCTTCAAACACTTCAAAAGTATCTGCCAGAAATAGAGGACGTATCCCTTGTGATCATCTTTTCCCAAAGCTTCACTTACTGATTCTCAGAAAGCTTAGCATTTCCTGCTGCTGAAAGCAGCAATAGGTTCAAAGGACAGGGCCATAAAATTAGAGGGATTCTTAACTGGTCCCAGACCAAGTGCTGATAACAAATCCAAAACCCCCCAAACAATCTAACTAAATTAAAGAGCTCCTGGTGGAAAGACACCATACAAAATCTCCAACCTTACTGTTACATACCAAAATCTTAGAATGAGGGGAACGATTAGGGTATGTGGAAGCACTCAGGGACCCTTTTACTAAAGTCCATTGTGATTTGCACCTAACATGCCAATAGGGTACAAAACCATGGTGAGTTAGGTGCAACACCACCATGTTAACTGTTGAGGGCATGGAAAGCATGTTCTCCAGGACCAAGCAGGAAGTCAGTCCTCACTTATGGGTGACGTCGGCGCCGACGGAGCCCTCGCGGAGCAATTTTCCCCAGCTTTCAAAGAAAGCCTTTGGGAATTGCAGCGCGCATGCGCGGTCGTCTTCCCGCCCGAGGGTGCCATCTTAGCCAGTCTTCTTTTTTCCGCGGAGCCCTACAGACGTCCCCGTCTTGTCCCCGCGAAAAAGTCGATTTTCTTCATTATTTTATTCTTATTTCCTTCGGTTCGACGCCGATTTTTTTTTCCCGCCCGGACTCGCGACGCCGGTCACGAGTCCTCTTACTTTTTTCGGTTTTTCTGACTTTGTCAGCTTTCGTTTTCGATTTTTCCCTGGCAGCCCGGTCCTTTGACCTCGCAGGGGCCCTTTTTCCCCCGATGGCTGCCAGTGGGTTTAAGCGGTGTGGTCAGTGTGACCGAAATATGTCACTAACTGACACACACGACTTTTGCCTCCGCTGCCTGGGCCCGGATCATGAGGAACTGATCTGTGGGCCCTGCGGCAAAATGTCCTCTAAAGCGTTGAGAAGTCGGCGGCATCAGCGTGATCGAATCTTCGCTGACCCCAGCCGTACCGGACCGCGTCGGAGGCCTCCGCGTCAAAAGGCTCCAGCTCGGACCGTCGCCGGAGTTCCTCCGACCGGGGTTCTCCCTCCGGGGACCATCGTCGGAAGGTGAAACCCGCGAGGGCGGCGTCGGTGGACGCTCCTGGTTCCGCGAGGGCCAGGTCGCATAGCCCCGACAGCCGCCCCGGGTCCTTGGAGAAGGAACACCTCACGAAGCGACCTCGCCTGGAGTCGGAGATGCCTGCTCGGGTAAGTCCTGTGGTCCTTCTGGACTCGCCTCCGCGACAGCCGACGTCGGGCCCGACGCCGTCGGGGCCCGAGTCGGGGACTGCTGGGTCACCTGAGCTCGGACTCAGGTTGACGGCCTTGGAGAGCAGACTGTCTGCCTTCATGGACCAGCAGAGGGCACTGCTCGCTGGCCTCGCTGGCGCCGCTGCCCCGACCGCCGGGACGTCGACGTCCAAGTCGACCCCGGAGACCGAGCCGATCCTCGAGTCGATGAGAAACTCGAGTCGATCCTCGGTCGAGGTCACCCTCGGCCTCCCGTTCGGGACCGAGGTCGCCGACGCCGACTCCCTCGGCGTCGGGGCGGCCGGCGCCGCGCCCTGCCCGGGCCGACCCCACCGAGTCCTCGTCGGAGTCGGTCTGGGAGTCTGAGGAGGAAGAGTCGCCTGATTCTTTCCGGACTCGGTGTGTCCCCTCGGACTCACCGGAGTCCGAGCCTCGGAAGCAGTCCCCCCCGGAGGATGCCCGGTTCTCGGACTTCGTTAGGGATATGGCCAAGGCTTTGGCCTTCCCTGCGGATCCCGAGGAGGAGCCTCGAGCCGAAGAGCTCGACGCCCTCCAGTATGACTCTCCCGCGAGGGAACACTTTACTGTACCGGTTCCTCCTATGCTGGAACGACTACTCTTCCGCATGTGGGAGAGTCCGGCCTCCTCGCCGGTCCTGAGCAAGCGGGTCGATTCTATCTATCGAGTCCGCAAGAGCCCTGGCTTTCAAAAGGCACAGCTACCACACCATTCCATGGTAGTGGAATTGGCCATGCATCGTCTTAAGAGCCAGAAGATGCACTCCTCGGTGCCTCCTGGCAGGGAGGCCCGTAACCTGGATGGCCTTGGTAAGAAGTGTTTCCAGGGCTCTATGCTCGCATGTCGTGTCCAGTCTCACCAGCTATACATGGGCATGTATCTCCGGGATCTGGCTAAAGAGCTAGCCGGATTCTCCGCTGGTTTGTCCGAGGAACCCTTGCGGAGGTTCCTGGCCTTGTCCACTGGCATTCGGGAATGCTCAAAGTTCATGTCCCGGGCAGCCTATGATGGCTTTGAAGCCTCGGCTCGAGTGGCCGCAGCCGGCATCGGTGCCCGCCGACAGGCTTGGCTTCAGTCGTCAGACCTTGAACCCTGGGTGCAGGACAAGTTGGTCGATGTCCTCTGCCGAGGCGAAAACCTCTTTGGCAAGCCCATGGCGGAAAAGGCTGCGCAAATTGAGACTGAGACTCTCACCAGGACCAGGCTTTCTAGGAAGACCTCCGCCCCTTCCCAGAAAAAGAAGGGCTCGGGGAAAAAGTCCTTTTACCCGAGGAAGGCGGCTGCCTACAAACAATACCCCCATTATCAGGCCCCTGCAGCTCCCCAACAGGGCCAGCAGGCCAAGGGACGGGGTAACGGGTCCCGTAGGCAGCAAGCCCCCAAGCCTGCGCCACCAGCCCCTGCTCAGCAGGGTGGAGGCTTTTGACTCACAATGCATAGCCTCTCCCCCCCGCTGGTTCCTCCCAGCACCGGAGGCCGGCTGGTTCACTTCGCCCACAGGTGGTCCAGCATCACCACAGATGCCTGGGTGCTTCAAGTCGTGCGGGAAGGCTATCTTCTCCACTTCCACCAGGTCCCTCCCTCCTATTTTCCGGGAGAACCTCCACGACCCCCTCTGCACAGGGAATTACTCCTTCAGGAGTTAGCAGGTCTTCTACAGGAACAGGCGGCGGAACCGGTGCCACACCACCTGAGAGGTCAAGGCTTTTATTCCAGGTATTTTCTAATACCAAAGAGAACAGGGGGCCTCAGACCCATCCTGGACTTGCGCAACCTCAACAAGTTCCTTGTGCGGGAGAAGTTCAAAATGCTTACCCTTGGAATCCTTCTGCCCTACCTCCAGCAGGGAGATTGGCTATGCTCCTTGGATCTAAAGGATGCCTACACGCACATCCTCATCCACCCAAGCCACCGCCAATACCTAAGGTTTGTGGTGGCAGGAAATCATTACCAGTACAGAGTACTGCCCTTTGGCCTGTCCTCCGCGCCGCGAGTCTTCACAAAATGTCTCGCGGTGGTGGCGGCCCATCTCTGGCTTCACGGCCTCTATGTCTTTCCGTACCTCGACGACTGGCTCATCAGAGCGGCGTCCGCTCGAGAGGTCACCAACGCCACGCGCCGCACGGTGACTCTTCTGCAACACTTGGGCTTTGTTATAAACTTCGCAAAGTCCACTTTGCTCCCCTCACAGGATCTCGAGTTCATCGGCGCAAGGCTGCACACTCCTCAGGCGCGAGCATACCTACCGCTCGACAGGGCTCGACGGCTCATGGACCTAGCCGACCGCTTTCGCAGCCAGCCCCTGGTTTCCGCCAGGCGCTTCCTGAGACTGCTCGGCCATATGGCTTCCACCGTCCATGTGACCCCCAATGCCCGCCTGAATATGCGGCCTGCTCAATGGTGTCTCCGCCAGCAGTGGCGGCAAGCCACAGGCGGCCTAGCGGACCTAGTGCGCGTCTCCGAACCGCTGATCTCGTCTCTCCGGTGGTGGCTTCGGCAGCCGAACCTGATATTCGGAATGCCTTTCCAGCCACCTCAGCCGACCCGGGTGCTGACCACGGATGCGTCCCTCCTGGGCTGGGGAGCACATTGCCAAGGGGCACGTACTCAGGGCCTCTGGACCACGTGGGAGTCTGCTCAGCAGATCAACTTCCTGGAGCTCAGGGCGATCCGCCTGGCTCTCAAGGCGTTCTCCCACCTGACTTCCCACCAGTCCGTCCTTGTCCAGACGGACAATCAAGTTGCCATGTTCTACGTGAACAAGCAGGGGGGCACGGGCTCCTTCCTCCTTTGCAGGGAGGCACAGAAGCTCTGCTCTTGGGCCGTCAGTCACGGCATTCTCCTCAAGGCGGTTTATCTCCCGGGCCAAGAGAATTGCCTGGCGGACAAACTCAGCAGGATCCTCCAGCCGCACGAGTGGCGTCTGGATCCCTTGGTAGTCCAGAAGCTCTTCCTAAAGTGGGGCCTCCCCACGGTGGAATCTCTTTGCCAGTCCTCACAACCGGCAGCTTCCCGCTTCTGCTCTCGTCAGCCACACCCCCTTCGGGTTGCGGCGGACGCTTTTCTAATTTCATGGTCGGGGAGCCTTCTGTACGCTTTCCCTCCCATCCCGCTAGTCTCTCGGACTCTTTTCAAGGTTCTCCGAGACAAAGCCTTCATGATCCTGGTGGCCCCTCGCTGGCCCAGACAGCCGTGGTTTCCGCTTCTACTGCAATTAGCGGTGGAGGATCCATTCCCTCTGGGGGTACAATCGGATCTCCTCACTCAGGATCAGGGGTCTCTACTACACCCCAACCTCAGGTCTCTCAACCTCATGGCCTGGCTGCTGAGAGGGTAGTCCTTGCTCCCCTTCTCCTGCCGGCAGAGGTGGAGGAGGTCGTCTTGGCTTCGCGACGGCCTTCTACCCGCAAATGCTACGCCCTTAAATGGCGTCGCTTTGCCGTCTGGTGTACCCAACAGTCTCAGGATCCCTTCTCCTGCCCGGTGTCGGTGATCTTGCAATACTTGCTACACCTCTCTAATCTGGGACTTAAGTCCAACTCCGTCAAAGTTCACCTCAGTGCTCTTTCGGCACATCATGTGCCGGTGGACGGTAGACCTCTCTCCAGCGACCCTCTCGTAGCGAGGTTTCTCCGAGGTCTCCTTCTACTTAAACCACCTCTGCGCCCGCCAGCGCCTGACTGGGACCTGAATGTGGTTTTGCAGCGGATCACCTGTCCGCCTTTTGAACCTATGGCTACCTGTTCTCTCCGTTTTCTGTCTTGGAAAACACTGTTCTTGATAGCCCTCACTTCCGCTAGACGCGTACGTGAATTGCAGGCCCTCGTGTCTGATCCCCCTTACACTCGGTTCTACAAAAATAGGGTAGTCCTACGGACTCACCCAAAATTTCTTCCAAAAGTGGTCTCCCCTTTCCACATCAATCAGGAGGTGGTACTTCCAACCTTCTTTCCCAGACCACACTCCAGCCGAGCTGAAACGGTCCTCCATACCCTGGACTGTAGAAGGGCTTTGAACTTCTACCTTGACCGTACGCGGGAGCACCGTAAAGCTGCTCAGCTTTTTGTGTCTTTTGACCCCAATAAATTGGGGCTCCCGGTCTCCAAGCGTACTCTGTCCATCTGGGTTGCGGACTGTATCTCTTGGGCTTATGGGGCAGCCGGACTCTCCTTGGAAAGTCGAGTCACGGCTCATTGCGTTCGGGCAAAGGCTACGTCAGTGGCTTACCTCCGCTCTGTTCCGCTGGCAGACATCTGCCGGGCCGCTACTTGGTCTTCGAGACAGACTTTTGCGGTCCATTACTGTCTCGAGAGGGAGTCCCGCAGGGACAGTGCTTTCGGACAGGCAGTCCTCCGTAATCTCTTTGGGGTCTGAGCAACTCCTACCCTCCATCCCGGATGTGGGCTACCGGTGGGTGATAATTCAGCGAAGATTCTGTCCTTCTGTGCTGCTGAGCTAGAGGGAGCTCATTTTTGTGCTTAGGGTCTCCGGTAGCCTTGAGCTTGGGAGTCCCATAAGTGAGGACTGACTTCCTGCTTGGTCCTGGAGAAAGCGTAGTTACTCACCTGTAACAGGTGTTCTCCAGGAGCAGCAGGAATCAGTCCTCACTACCCTCCCTCCTCCCCTTGGAGTTGCAATCGTCTGCTTATGTTCTTTTTGCAAATTTTTATGCTGTCTTTTTTTAGCTATGTCATCTGACTGGCTAAGATGGCACCCTCGGGCGGGAAGACGACCGCGCATGCGCGCTGCAATTCCCAAAGGCTTTCTTTGAAAGCTGGGGAAAATTGCTCCGCGAGGGCTCCGTCGGCGCCGACGTCACCCATAAGTGAGGACTGATTCCTGCTGCTCCTGGAGAACACCTGTTACAGGTGAGTAACTACGCTTTCTGATCACTTAACGCACAGCCCTGCCCTGTAGTTGTTTTTGCCATGCTAATTGTCATGGTCTCATGCTAGCTGTGAAAGTGTGTGCAGCATACACCCTGACATCTAACGCCCTTTAGTAAAAAGAAAAAAAACTACTGTATTGCTGATGAGCATGGTTGCTTGTAAATTTTGTAGACCCGTTGTAAAACTAAAATTTAAAAAACAAAACCTGAAAATTAAATGATTCCACGAAGTTCCAGGTCTGTGATTTCATCCCTTACTTGACGCAAGCTGCTGACACGTTCAGGCATGTAAAAAGTCTGTATCATAAATATTAATTTGCAATATTTTACTTGATTCTTGCATTTCAGAGGTTCTGTGTTGCTGATAAAATCAGTCTTCGGCATTCCATTAGGAGGTAGAGGGCATATAACTTCCATGCTTATGATAGGGCAAAATGCCTTTGAAATTAGGGTGCCATATATTGTATGAATATATACAGAGTGTAATGCATTAATTCCCCATGGGGGCCTCACTTCAAGTCCTTTTAAAAGGAAAGGAATTAACTAGACCTTTAATGGAAAGCTTCTAGAACAGACATGTAGTTTATTTCATTTTACTATGTGCTTGGTAGAGCCCCTTAAAGGGTTAGGCGGGAAATATTTCCCTATTGGCTAATTCAGATCACCCTCAAGAGTGCAAAAAGCAACCAGGACTCACAAAGAATATACTTGACTTCTGTACAACATAGGTCCTGAAATGCCACATTTTAAGAAGTCAGCCTTCAATGGAGACCAGTATTTACAAGAAAGCCACATCACTGGCCTTATTTTTCTAAAGGGAGAAACTCATTCATATCAAATTAAATATTAAGGATTTCATCCCTTGTCTAAGGGTGACCATTCCCCATTTACCTCCCAGTACACATACACTTTTTAAACTATGGTGCTTGGAAGTAGTCAGAGTCCTTCAGTGCAGTCTTTGAGTCTGGAAAGAGACTGTCCACTCTGGGCAGAGCTCACAGGAAACATTTTGAAAGCGGCCTCAGAGAGGGCTTTATATGTGTGGTGCTAATTCTGAGTCATTTAAAGTGGATCAATAGAAAGCACAAGGCAAGGAGTGAGGGGGTGGAAATCTCTTATCTTGTTTATGAGTAATATTTTATTCATTTGAGAAATGGAAACCAAAATCTGATCTGCAATGCAGTCTGCTCTTTCTGATCTCGTCCAGTGATTCCCAGGATAAGGATCCAGTAGCAGATATTCGAATGAAGGCCCTGTGGGATAGCATGACATGCATTGGCAAGAAGCTTTTAAAATATCAGGCAAACAACAGTTTAGGGCCAAACAAAAATCATTTTTATAAAGCTCAGAATTAAGTTCAGCACAAAGTACAGTCAGTCACTTGGGCTTCGGTGTCTGTAAATATCGTTCCCACCTCTTTAATCGCCTACCTTACAGATGGACTCCTCTCCCAGCCCTGCTTGGAAGGAGCTTTCTGTCTCCTTGGGCCTCTCTCCTCCCTTGTGCACACAGCTGATTTCTTAATTCTTCTGTCTGAGTCACACTGTCCTGACCCTGAGTTCTGAGCTGTAGACCCTTTTAAGGTGAACTGTTGATAATCCCTTTGCAGAGGGATGGGTAACTTCTTATATTCCCCATCACATACCCTCCCCCTCAGTTCAACCATGCCCTGTTGAGCACCTGCCCCACACAGGGCCCCCACCTAGGAAAGGAAGTCAGCATTCAGGTGAGCCTGGACCCGCCCTGTTGGCTGATCTGATACTGGTAGGAACCACCGCATAATATGGCTGTTGGACTCCTTATGTCGAGCCAGGCATTTGAGGAGTTGATGGTCCGTAATCAGTGTAAAATAGATGGCCCAGCAGGTGGTATTTGAAGGCTTCAAGCACCCACCTGACAGCCTTCTTGATCACAGCATAATGTTTCTCTCGAGGGAGCAGCTTCCTGCTAATGAATGCTACTAGACGTTCTTCACCTCTGACTTCCTGGGCCAAATGGCACCCAGGCCCACTTCCGAGGCATCTGTTTGTACAATAAATGGACTAATCAGGACAGGTGCCGAGCACGCAGCCTTCTTGAGATGCTGGAAGGCCTGGTCCAGGTCCAGTGACAATTGAGGCCACTCGGGAGCTATTTTCCGGAGGACATTAGTTAATGGCTCTACAATCTCTGCAAAATTGGGGATAAATAGCCAGCCAATACAAGGAAGCCCAAACATTTTTCTTTGACTTTGGGGTGGGGATCTGGGCAATGGCATCCACTTTCCATAGTCGAGGTCGTATCTGGCCATTCTCTCAGAGTCCTTGCTCTACCTTGGTTCGCCTAACTTCCTATATACCCCATTGTAGGCCCTAAGGGACAAATTCTGAATGAATCCAATTCAAAAGATCCAAGAGCAGCTTCAGACAGGCCGTCCTGCATTGCAGGGGCCAGGACAGAATGTATGCCCTTGTATAGATCGTATTTCAGAGATCTTAGTCTGAAAGTGTATTTCTGATTAACACAAAAGGATCTGATCAGCACTCGACAGCATCATCATCAAACTGAAAAATCATTTCTGTAAGATTTCCCTGCTTTCACAAAACAAGCATAAAGCAGAAAAGGCACAATTTTCATATAGCCTCAATACTTTTCACCAGGAGAGGCTCTTTGCATCTGTTATCACTTTCACTTTGAAAACTGCCTAAGAACATAAGAACATAAGAAATGCCATACTGGGTCAGACCGAGGTCCATCAAGCCCAGTATCCTGTTTCCAACAGTGGCCAATCTAGGTCATACGTACCTAGCAGTTTCCCCAAAAGACACAGGTTCTGCAGTGCTTGTACTAGGTCAAGCATTGATATCCTGGGTCCCTTTTTAATAGTGGTTTATGGACCTTTCCTCCAGGAACTTGTCCAAACCTTTTTTAAACCCAGCTATACTAACAGCCCTTACTACATCCTCCGGTAACAGATTCCAGAGTTTGATTACACGTTGAGTGAAGAAATATTTTCTCTTATTTGTCTTAAATAGTTTACCCTGTAGCTTCATTACATGTCCCCTAGTCCTTCTATATTCTGATAGCGTAAACAATTGATCCACGTTTATCCGTTCCACTCCATTCATTAATTTATAGACCTCTATCATATCTCCCCTCAGCCGTCTCTTTTCCAGGTTAAAGAGCCCTAACCTTTTTAGCCTCTCTTCATAGGAGTAGCCTTCCATCCCCTTCACCAATTTGGTGGCTCTTCTCTGTACTTTTTCTTATAACTCTATGTCCTTTTTAAGATACGGTGACCAGAATTGCACACAATATTCAAGGTGCGGTCGTACCATGGAGCGATACAGAGGCATTATAATATCCTTTGTTTTATTCTCCATCCCTTTCCTTATGATACCTAGCATTCTATTTGCTTTCTTGGCCGCCGCTGCACACTGGGCGGAGGGTTTTAACATGTTATCCACGATGACTCCTAAATCTTTTTCCTGGGTGGTGGTTTCTAATGTGGAGCCTTGCATCGTGTAACTATAGTGTGGGTTGTTCTTTCCTAGGTGCATAACTTTGCACTTGTCCACATTAAATTTCATCTGCCATTTGGATGCCCAGTCTTCCAATTTATCCAGATCCTCCTGCAGTTTTCCACAATCCTCTTGGGTTTTAACAACTTTAAACAGTTTTGTGTCATCTGCAAATTTGATAACCTCACTAGTTATTCCTTTTTCCAGGTCATTTATGAATATGTCAAAAAGTAGGGGACCCAGTACAGATCCCTGGGGTACTCCACTATTCACCTTTTCCATTGGGAATATTGGCCATTTAGCCCTACCCTCTGCTTTCTATCTTTTAACCAGTTCCCGATCCACAATAGTACACTGCCTCCTATCCCATGACTTTTAGCTTTGCCAAAAGTCTCTGATGGGGGACCTTGTTAAAAGCTTTCTGAAAGTCCAGATACACTATATCAACCGACTCACCTTTGTCTACCTGTTTATGCACACCTTCAAAAAAACAGATCAGATTAGTAAGACAAGATCTTCCTTGTCTAAAGCCATGTTGGCTGTCTCCCATTAGGCCATGACTATCTACATGCTGTGTAATTTTGTTCTTTATGATGGTTTCTACCATTTTCCCTGGTACTGACGTCAGGCTCACCGGTCTGTAATTTCCCGGGTCACCCCTGGAACCCTTTTTAAAATTGGTGTTACGTTGGCGACCCTCCAATCTTCAGGTATTACAGATGATTTTAATGAAAGTTCACAGATTACCAATAGCAGGTCTGCAATCTCATATTTCAGTTCTTTCAACACTCTGGGATGTATACCATCCGGTCCAGGTGATTTGTTACTATTCAGTTTATCAAATAGTTGTAATATATCTTCCCGGTGTAGCGATATTTCTCTCAATTTCTCTGCAGTATCACCTTTAAATACCACTTCAGTCTTGGGTAACATCCCTACATCTTCCTTAGTAAAGACCGAAGCAAAGAATTCATTCAGTCTCTCTGCTATAGCCTTGTCTCCTCTTACTGCCCCTTTTACCCCTCTATCATCTAATGGTCCAATTGACTCTCTCACAGGCCTTTTGCTACGAATGTACTTGAAAAAGTCTTTATTTCGTGTTTTTGCTTCCGTAGCAAGTTTCTTCTCAAATTCCCGCTTTGCCTGCCTTATCAAGGCTTTGCATTTAACTTGCCAGTGCTTGTGTTGTTTCCAGTTTTCATCATTTGGCTCTTTTTTCCATGTCCTGAAGGTTGCTCTTTTGGCAGCAACAGCCTCTCTGACCTCACCTTTAAACCATGCTGGCAGTTTTTTGGACTTTCTTCCACTTTTCTTAATGCGTGGAATACAGCTGGTCTGGGCTTCGAGGATAGTATTTTTAAATAACACCCAAGCTTGCTGTAAGTCTTTAACCTTTGGAACCGCTCCTTTTAGTTTTTCCCGAACTATATTCCTCATTCTATCATAGTCTCCCTTTTGAAAGTTAAAAGGTAGTACTGTGGATTCCTTTACTATCTGTCCTCCACTGATTAAATCAAACATGATCATACTATGATCACTATTGCCAAGTGGTCCCAACACCCTTATTTCTTGCACCAGTTTTGCCTGAGGACAAAACCCTCACAGAAACTAGCACCTACTTTTTCTGACTAAAACAACATTTTGATGTTGATGTTAACCTCTCTCCTGACTCATCCCCTCTACAAGAACTCCTCCACTACAATGCAAATAAAAGCAGGCACATTGTGGAACAGCGCACATGGGAAATCTATTTTCAAACCGCTGATTTCTGTGATTAAAATGCCTTTTACCTACAGAAATGGGTGCATCAAAAGTTAGAGTACAGCTTTGAACACAATTGGCACGGAGTACCTCTAGCCTACAATGTGCTTGTGTATTCAGGACATTGTTAGAAACCCACCGCCTCTGCTTCCCACTCACGGTAACCCTCAGTTTGCTGTCAGAGATTTCCTGGAGCCTGTACAGGTTTTGACCGATCTGATGAAGGGCATCTAACTCTGAAAAGCTCATGGTGAATCATGCATAATTGTTACCTTACCTGTTCGCTGAACAAAAATCCATTGCTTGCAGCGGAATATCTTTTATCATGCAGAAGAAAAAGAGCTAATTAGAATTCTTTGTTTATATAAAATTGTTTGGTCTTTTAGACAGACAGCTTCTTCCATGCAAAGCAGCATAACCTTGTTTTTCATCTCAGCCTCTGGGAGCACCATCAACCATATGAGTTTACCCATCATTTAATAGAGAACTGGGATTGCAGAGGCTGTGGTCGGGGGCAACCCTCATGTATGCCATTGTGAAAGGCAGCAGTTTTTCACAGAAAAATACCAGAAACCCCCTATGCCACCCTGTTCCACACAGACAGCAGGAGTGTGTCTACGTTTTACCGAATCACACATATGTAAAAGCAGAGGTCTAAGCATGGTATTAGTTAGTGGAGTATAAACTCCACTAACATAGAATTCATGTTTATATGACTCTATGTTGCACGATATGTAAATAGTTACCCCTGTTATCCCAGTTATTTGCCCTGTTATCTGTGAACTCATACGTGTTAATTGTACTGAGCATTTTTGTTCCATGTAAACCGCGCTGATGCTGAATAGTGCGGTATAGAAGAGACTTTAAATAAATAAATAAACTTAGATTGTGAGTCCTCTAGAGAAAAAGAAATATGTACTGCCCTTGCGCTATCATAATGGCTCTGTATCACTCCATGGTGTGATCGCACCTTGAGTAGTGTGCACAGTTCTGGTCTCTGTATCTCAAAAAAGATACAGCAGCATTAGAAAAGGTACAGAGAAGGGCCACCAAAATGATAAAAGGGATGGAACGACTCTCCTATGAGGAAAGGCTAAAAAAGTTAGGGCTCCTCAGCTAGGAGACGTTACAGAGTAGTACATTTAAAACAAATAGGAAAAATACTTTTTCTCTCAAAGAATAATTAAGTTTTGGAATTCCTTGCCAGAAGATGTGGTAAAAGCAGATAGTGTAGCTGGGTTTAAAAAAGGTTTGGACAAATTCCAGGAGGAAAAGTCCATAAACTATTAGGATAGACCAAGAGAAAATCACTGCTTATCCCTGGGGATAATAGCATGGAGCTGGATAGTTTTGGGATATGTCAGGTACTAGTGACCTGGATTTGTCACTGTTGGAAAAGGGAAACTTAGACTTGATGGATCTTTAGTCTGACCCAGTATGGCAGTTCTTAAGTTTTTATGAAAAAGGCATGAGCTAATTCCAAAATGCCAACCTCTTCCCTAAGACTTGTAATCTGCTCAACTTAAATTCTGACTCAGAAGATGAGTGACTCTCCTTCAGTCTCCATCCTTTTTCTTTTCTTTCCAGAAATATTCTGCCTAGTGCTGGTTCCCTCTAAGATAAGAGCTGTCTCCTGCTCTCTGCAGAGTTACCATTTACCACAAGTTGGAGGCGCTACTGCTTTAGAGGGCAGCTGGTTTGTATATGGATTGTGCAGTTGAAAGCTACGTGGGTGGTTTTAATGTGTGTAAGTCAAGCATGCTTTCAAAGCAAAACTACCCATATTGTTTCATTTTGGGAATTAATGAGTGTGATGTGGCAATGCTAAAAATGTAGGGGGGGGGGGCATATTCCATGGCAGTGTAGTGCAGTGTAAAGTGACTGGCCATTGCCG
Organism: Ichthyophis bannanicus; assembly: GCA_033557465.1. Lineage (NCBI taxonomy): Eukaryota > Metazoa > Chordata > Amphibia > Gymnophiona > Ichthyophiidae > Ichthyophis > Ichthyophis bannanicus. The sequence continues at coordinate 56,513,619 of CM066044.1, read as the reverse complement.
CTGTAAGTTAGTCTTGGATATTCAGTGCTGAGGCCATATCTGGCTAGTAGCCATGAATATCCGGTTTTGCCGGATAGCATTTGTTTGCTATCTGGTCAGCAGCGATATTCATCCAGTGGCCAGATAGCTAAACCTGCTAACATTGCAAACATTAGGACGGCCTTTTTTATTCCCAACTTTACCCATTTTAGTTAGCTGGTTAGTGGTTCATTATTGCCCGTGCACCACCCCCCAGAATGCCACAGTGCTAAGCATGAGAAATAACACCCGCTCTGAATTAACTGCATCAGCTGCCCATACAGCAAAGAGGTACATTTAAAATGTGCTAGTTAATCTTGCATGTAATGCAATGAGATATCACTTCACCTCTCTATTAGAGAAATTGTTGTGATGGTATGTTCCAGCTCAAACTTTACTCTGAGACATTTGCTCTATTACATACCGACCTTAGAAGTAGTAGCACAGTTGTGAAAGACATGGTCTTGGTTGTGGGCACTGTAGCTTTAGAACAGTTGTCTTAAAATTCAGCTTGAGGGTCCTGTACAACGATTTAGAAAGTCATTGGAAACGTATTTGTTCGAAGACCATGCAGCTGTCATCCCTTGTATGGGTTTACTGGGTAAAAGAGTATCCATGTGGGGGCTTTGGGTAGGCTTATCTTGGGGCTTATGAGCACAACATAAACATTTTAAATAGGATGAAATTAAAAGAATTGTTAAACATAAATAAATGGCAACTAGAATAAGGAATATAACCTCAAAGAACAGAGGAGATGATATTCTTCAGGAAAGAGCCAGAGCTATTTGCTTTAACAACTAGGAGATTATGCCGCCCCTAGTGACTTAGTGGCAATGCTGGACATGGTCTCAATTCCTGGATCAGAATTTCTGCTCCCCGAGAAGGCGGAGCTGGGAATGCTGTAGGGAAGTGGAGGAGTCCCAATGATCTCTCAAACAGCCACACCTAGTGGTCAGACTCGAGGTTCACCTTATCTGGGCTCCAGATAAAGTCCTGGGGTGGCCCCGTGGCCAAGGACTGTTACTGTGATAGATGACGGAGTTGGGAGGGGGACAGGGCCGGATTTACCTTGAGTGAGGCCCTATGCCAACAAAAATTGTGGGCCCCCAGCAGGGGCGGCCCAAGGGGGGTGCGGGGCCTCATTTGCATAAGGGGGCTCATTTGCATAAATATTTGCATAATGTTACCATATACTAACTTTTAGTAAACGTGCCTCTTAGAGTGTAATGGATAAAGAAAGACTAAAAGATTTCTACATTACTATAATCCAGTGCCAATCCATAGCAAACCCGCCGTATCCTAACAGCACTACCAGGACTCACAAAGCACCATACTCTACCAATCAAAAGGCAACACTGCAAATATTAAACCAATACATTTCAGAGAACAACAATACATGACTCTACTGGGGAAAGAGAACAAGTGGCAATGTCAAATAGGAATTATATAAAACAGAACACCTCAGCTCAGTTACACATGCAGAACATAGACCATCACCAAACAAGGAATCACAATTTAGAAACAGGAAGACAATAATTAAACTGGGAATCCCAAAAGCCAAACTTGGAATGTACAACACTGTAGAAATAAAACTATACATTAATTTGCTCTTGTACTAAACAAAGCGCAGACGTTAATGATGCACATTTACCAGAGCTGACATATTCCAATTAATAATTCAAAATAAAGAGATATTTTTCTACCTTTTGTGCATTTTTTTTCAGCTGCAATTGCTCCAGCCACTTTCTTCTGGTTTCTTCGTGTCTTCTGCTAACTCTCCATCGTCTGCTGTCCACTTGTCCTTTCTTCTCTCTTCTAGTTTTTTTCCATTCTCTCTCTACATCTGCTTTAACATACTAATCTTTCTCCTTTTGCTCTTTCCTCATTCCTATTTCATCCACTCAAATTTTACCCCTCCATCCTCAATCCCCACTTACTCTCCCAATACCCGGCCAATTGTAGATTTTTTTATCCCTCCCACACAAAATATTTTCCCTTCTCCATTTTACTCTTCCAGCCCCATCCCATTCTAATCCTCCCCCAACATCAGCTCCCTTCTAGTTCCAGCCTCACCCAGCATCCATTCCCTTCTAGTCCCTGCATCAGCCCATTTCCAGTCCTAGCCACCCATCACCCCCTGTCCAGTCCTAGCAACCCCCAACCCAATACCAGTCCTAGCCCCCCCATCAACCCACTTCCAGTCCTAACCACCCATCACCCCATTTTCAGTTTAAGCCCCTCTATAACCCATTACCAGTCCTAACCCCCCATCAGCCCACTTCCAGTCCTAACCCCATTAGCCCACCTCCAGTCTTAACCCCCCCAGCCCATTTCCAGTCCTAGCCCCCCATAGCCCATTACCAGACAGCCCCCATCAGCCCACAGCCCATTACCAGTCTTAACCCCCCCCTAGCCCCTTACCCGTTCTAACCCCCCCAACAGCCCACAGCCCCTTACCAGTCCTAACCCCATCAGCCCACCTCCAGTCTTAACCCCCTAGCCCATTTCCAGTCCTAGCCCCCCCATAGCCCATTACCAGACAGCCCCCATCAGCCCACAGCCCATTATCAGTCTTAACCCCCCCTCATAGCCCATTACCAGTTCTAACCCCCCCCCCCCCATAGCCCATTACCAGTCCTAACCCCCCCGGCCCATTTCCAGTCACCCCCCCCCCATTGGCTCAAGTAAAATGAAATTTAAAAAAAGCAAAACCGCTGGCTGCTACCAAGGCCGCGGCAGCATGGACGGTCCCGCGGGGCCCCCTCTGCACTGCCGAATCCCTCCCTCCGCGACGGCTTTGAGAGGCGTGAAGGGAGAGTGTCTCCCTCGCGTCTCTGTTAAGCCCGCAGGGGCTGATGGGAAATTTCCCATCAGCCCCTGCGGGCTTAACAGAGACGCGAGGGAGACACTCTCCCTTCGCGCCTCTCAAAGCCGGCACGGAGGGGCTCAGCCGGGGATTCGGCAGGGCAGAGGGGGCCCCGCGGGACCATCCATGCTGCCGCAGGAACGTCCATGCTGCCGCGGCAGCTTTTTGTGGGCCCTTGCCAGCTGTGGGCCCTATGCCATGGCGTACATGGCGTATAGGTAAATCCAGCCCTGGAGGGGGATAAACAGATAAAGCAGGGGAGAGAATGAAGGTTCATGATGCCACTTACCCAGGGCTGGCCCCAGAGTCGGCCCAAGGGTTTCTGCCACCCTAGGCAGAAACCCCAGCCTCGCTGCACCCCCCCTGCCCCCCAGTTGCCGCTGATTCAGTCTTGGAAGGGGGAGGCGGGCAGCGGCAGTATTTCAAAAAGTGGCGGCAAAAAGCAGAGGCTTTTGGAAATACTGCCACTGCACGCTTCCCCCCTATGAAATCGGTGGCAGCTGGGGGGGGGGGGGGGCAGCACAGCCACCCATATCTTTATGTTTATTGTATTTGATAAAAACCGCCTTTCACAATAACCAAAGCGGTGTACATTAAAATTCAATAAAAGGCCAAGGCCAGCGAAAAGGAAAAGAAATGTACAATGTTTGACAGGACAGCAGAAGAATCAAGAAAACAGGACAAAACGTAGGCAAGGGGTAGGCCTAGGGAGGAACAAGAGGTGTGGGAGAGAATTGATCACACAAAAGGGGAGGGAACATTAAAAGCTAGGGAAAACAAATGGGTTTTTAAATGTTGTTTAAAGGTAGTAAACTGAGGTTCCAGATGGAGGGGGGGGGGGGGGGGGAGCAGAAAAAAATAAAGCAGAGGAGCGGGTATAATGCAGGTGAGCACGAGAAGGGGACGGGAGGGTGAGGCGGTTGAGATGAAAAGACCGAGGGGTGTGTCTGGGAGAGTGAAAGAAGAGGAGATCCGTTAAGTATTGTGGAGTGCTTGTATGGAAGGCTTTATGCATCAGAATCAGTAATTTGAAAGTGGCCCTGAAAGGGATAGGCAACCAGTGGAGATGAAATAGCAGAGGAGTTATGTGATCCCGAGGGGAGGAGCATGTGACAAGGCGTGCAGCAGTATTCTGAATCTGTTGGAGTCGGGTAAGTTGATTTTTGGAAGACCGATAAATAGAGAGTTAGCAAAGTCCACACGAGACATGATTAAAGACAGAACCAAGGTAACAAGGGCTGAGGGGGAGAGAAAAGGACGAATGGAACGAATCTGGCGAAGAAAGAAGGATGTTTTGGTGACGTGAGAAATGTGAGAGTGAAAAGATAAATCAGAGTCAAAGTGCACACCAAGGTACCGAAAAGTGGAGACCAGGGGTACAGGAGAGCCGGAGAAAGAAGGGGCCAATGAGGGGGGAGAGCCACTGTGAGAAAACCAGATAGCAATGGTTTTAGTAAGATTTAAGTGTAGGCAGTCGAGTGTCAGCCAATCTGCTACAGCTGCAAGGCAGGAGTCTAGCACAGAGAGATCGGGGCAGGAAGGAGAAGTATGATGGAGCAAGAGAATATCATCCGCATAGAAAAAAGTAGATACACCAAACTGCTGAATCAGGGATGCAAGGGGAGCCAAGAAAAGGTTGAAAAGGTGGGGGGCAGGGACAGAACCCTAAGGAACCCCACAGGGAAGATCGTGGGGGTCAGAAGGGGGAAGATGAGAGAACCGCACAAGACCGAGAAGAAAGAAAAGAGTGGAACCAACGGTGCACAGTACTACAGAGACCTGCATTCCGTAGCCGGTGGAGGAGGAGAGAGTGATCGACCAAGTCAAAAGCAGCTGAAAGATCTAAAGCAACCGCCACCGAAATATCATCACGATCACGTGCTACATGTAGTGCATTTGTGAAAGCTAAGAGAACAGTTTCGACACTGTGACCCTGATGGAACCCAGACTGATGGGGGTGAAGGAAGTTAGTGGAATCAAGGTGATGGGAAAGCTGTGCAAAGACAAATTTCTCCAAGAGTTTAGATAGGAAAGGAAGATTAGAGACAGGGCGATAGTGGGCGGGGACCAAAGGATCAAGTGAAGTGTTCTTAAGAATAGGGCGTATCAAAGCATGTTTCCAGGGTCTTGGGAAGGTCCCAGTAGAAAGGCTAGAGTTAAACATAGTGAGGATGAAGTGAAGAAAACCTAGGGATGGGGTCAGCAGCCAGGAGGAAGGAATGGGGTCAAGTGGGCAAAAAGTTTTCTTAGAGGAAGATATGAGATGAAGAAGTTCAGGAGCAGTGATCGGATCAAATGAGGCCCAGAAGTGAGAAAGTCGGGAAGTGGGAGGAGGGGAGGGAACAGGGGGAGGAGAGGCAATGGGGGCAGGACAGGAGGGTAAGGACGCCCTCAAGGATGAAACCTTGTCGCTGAAGAAGGAGGCAAGTTGCGATGGAGGGGGAAGAGAAGGAGCTGAGGAAGTGGAAAGAGGAGCCTGTATAGAGGTAAGGGATTGGAGAACAGAGTAGAGGTGCCTGGTCTGATTCGGGGCATTGGAGATTGCATTAGAAAATTAAGAGCGCTTGGCAGAGTGTACTTGGGAACGATAGAAGGAATGGTGGGAGTGAGAGACCACTGTGATACCATGGGTGCGAGGGACGACGTCGGGAAGGGCGGGGACGAAGAGGGGCTATACGATCAAGGATGGTGGAAAGAGAAGAGGACCAAAGAGCTGCCTGGGAGTTAGGGGAAAGCAAGGAAAAGTCTGAAGGCAGAAGATCTGCTGCCGCAGGGAACTGCTGGAGCGTGAGAGGGGTAAGGACACAGCGCAGCCGTTCTGGTGGGGACGAAGAGAGAGAGGAGAAGGAAAGAGAATCACCCGGACCTGAGCAGGTGATTGCAAGGCAGACATGGTCCGACCAGGGAAGAGGTGTGGTGTTAATGTTTGAGAGTGAAAGATTGGAAGAGGAAGGGGTCAGGAATAGGTCAAGCGTATGGCCTGCCTGATGAGTAGGAAGGGTAACATGCTGTATGAGGGAGAGATCGTGGAGAAGAGTGAGGAAAGCGTGCTCCCTAGAGGAAGAGGGACCATCAACGTGAAGGTTAAAATCTCCTGCGATGAGGATTTGAGGAAAAGCTAAGGACACATCGGTAATTGTCAGCAAGAGAGCATCCCATAACTCCGAGCGAAGAGCAGGGGGGGAATAAATGAGAAGTATATGGATGAGAGGAGAGGTATGAAGACGGAGCTGCTGCTGCCCTACTGGGCTGGTTGGCCACCCTAGGTGGCCGTCTAGCTTGCCTAGTGGATGGGCTAGCCCTGGCTGGCCCCAGAGTGGTTCAAGGTGTTGGCATCCTAAGCAGACCTTAAACTTAATGCCCCCACTGGCTGTCAGAATCTGTTGCTTAGCTTTGAATGCCCCACTCTTTGCTGTCTTCCCCCCCCCCCCCTCCGAGTCCAGACATGCTTGCGTGCAGCGTTCCTTCCTGCGCTCTCAGGAACGAGCCTACTAGTAACATCAGTACTGAAACAAGCAGGAAGAAAGCGCGTGCAGCACATCGCTGAGACCTGGGCAGCCACATCTGGGGTTCATGACAGGTCACTGTAGTCTGCTGTGCGAGAAGTGACAAAGTTCTTACAGTAAAAATTCACGAATTCTTGTTTTGTGAATTGTGTGTGATGGATATGTTCACTCGGAACCCCAAATAAATTGTGCTGGGGAGCTGAGCTTCTGTCCGTGGTGACAGAGGGTCACCAGCAAATTTATAACTTCTGCAGTACTATCTATCCAACTACAGCTGACCAGACCAGCACGGGGAAGAATCATGCTTCAAACTCAACCATTTTAAACGTTTTTCTTATACTAAGCCCTTAATTAGTTACAGCGATTACTAATCCTTCAGTAATTTGACACGAATTGCTGCAAAGTAACTGTTTAATTTAAAGCATTTATAGGCCGGCTCTATGGTTTAATACAGTCATCTGAAGCTGTTGCAAACACACCAGTGAGGTTCCACATGTCCTCCTCTGTTATCTCCTGGCTGGTTTCATGTTGCCTGTTAAAATGATTCACGTCATCGTTCGCTGTAGCTGTTACACTTTCCTCAAACACATTTTAAGGGCTGCGAGTGCTTTGTAGCAGATGATGCAGTCCTGACATTTCAGCTCTTCAAAACCAAACCTGATTATTTCATTAACTAAAAATTTTCGTCCCTAACCTAATGTAAAACCGTTTTGCTCGGAGCCTGCGCTTCCTCCAACAGGATCTCCTCTGGGCCAGCTTCAAGAGTAAGCAAACTAGTGGTGACTTCTGGACTGCAGCAAAGAGCCGCATTTCTCAAAGCAATGGACTGGGTCCCTCCAGCCACACTAACTCAAAGTATGCACTTTTACCCAAAGGGAGGGCAAGCAATTTTCAAATAACCTATTACACCGGGTCAATTATGTTACAAATTGACCTCATCTTTAAAAGGTATGATGTCCAATCATGCATTTTTTACAGGTTTGTTCTGGGAGGGATGATCTTGGGGTCAGGGATGACCCAACCACTAGGTAAACTTAGAAGGTCAGCTATGGCAGCAGCTTCTGGGGGGAGAGGGTGGCAAAAAGTGGGGCATTTAAAGCTAAATCGTAAATTCTGACTGTCAAGGGAGAGAGGGGCATAAGGCTTAAGGGTTGCCTAGGGCACCAACACCTTGAAGCTACTCTGGGGCCGGCCCTGCTTAGGGTGATCATAACTGTTGAATCCAATTAACAAAATCTCAAATGTGGGACCTGAATGTTAATGGAGCAGGCACCATGCTGAAGGTTCACCTAGCATGCCCAGTATCATTGCATTCACTCTGAATATTCTACAGCCACATTCTCTCTTTTTCGGATCCCTCAAGTTTTCCTTCAACGGAATTCAGACTGCATTAATAAGAACATGAATGGAATAGCAGGGCAGGATTTATATTCTCTGGAAAGTAATTGTGAGGAGATGCACAGACAGGGACTAGGATGCTTTCCAGAAATGGATGTGTGACAGGAATAGGAGAGAGTGGGTGGGGGTGGTATAGATCAGGACTAACGTCAACTGGAAAGCTGTGGGTGACTGCTAAATGACTAGATTAGTAAGAGCTCTGCAGGTCTGGAGGGTGCTGTATTTGAGAGATGTGGGAAGATCGTATTGTTTGAAATGCTAATGAGCGCTACATGTCAGGATGTAGACAGGCTGGCCGGGTTCCATACGTTGCTCAGTTTAAAGTTCATTCTAATGGGGAAATGGCTTGTCCTCATCAATCCCACTGATCTCTAGATGGCGACCAGAAGCCTCTTTAGCTGTCAATTCCTTCTCTTGACGGATTGCTCCAGTGAAAAGCAGAGGGTAACCACAACTTGCATGCAGCTGAGTAATTGGGGTTAGAGCTGCCTAACTTGAAAGGTTAGGTGGTTAGACTAGCTCCTTTGGCAACTAATTAGAGCCAGCTGACTAAATTTAGCTGTTCACAAAGCAGGCAGTCCCAGATGCATTACCAAGGCCCTATGTGTTGTGGGGCATGCAGGGGAAAAGGTTGCTACCTTGATGCAGAATGCGGGTAGAACTAAGTTGAGACAGGTAATCATGGAGCAGAAAAGACGGACCTAATTTGGGCAATTAGTTTTCAGATGAAGGTTGAGACTGAAAATTTGCCTAGCCCTGATCGGCTCAAATTTGGCTGGCTAGATCAGGTGCTCATTCCCCCCCTCCCTCTCCCCTGTCCTTTATGCTATTGAGAGAGCAGGCTACAGTACTGAGGGCATTTGCTCACATGTCACTGCAGGGTTCAGTATGGGTTACCCCTCTCTGCCTAAATGTGCCTGTCACACAGACACACACACACACGCTAAGCTACACTATATTATGACAAAGGGAGTTATTTGTGGTGGCTGCTGCCCCCCAACTAACTTCCCGCCATTTGGCGGGGCAGTTAGTCAGGGGCAGGGAAGAGGTGGCCCGGGGGCAGAGAGTGGGCGGTCCCCCCTCCCTTCCCTCCTGTTCTCTGCAGGGAACAGAGTTAGTCTGCTCCCCTCTCCCCATCTTACATGTTGCTTCCCCTCCCTTCCTGTCCTATGCAGAGAACAGAAGGGAAGCAGGTAAAGGAAGACTGTGGCAGATGTAACAAAACAGAGCTTCCAATTCCCCCCCCCCCTCCTCACCCCTGAAACAAGAACAGGACCTGGTGGCCTAGTGGCCCCAACACCCCCCCCCCCACCCACCTCACTGAGTAAGTCTCTGGGGGGGCACTGGCCCCCCAACATTGTGCCAATGGCATTGGGGGCTTTCCCTGATGCCTGGATTGTCTCAGGTGGTGTCAAACTTCACCTCAGATGATCTTTTTGCTCCCGGCTGAATCTTTATGCCTGCTCGAAGCTGGTGTAACAATCCAGTGTTAAATTTAATGTAAAAAACTGCACTAAATTTCAGCGCAATTTTTTCACATCGGGCACAGATAAATATGCATTACTTTGCATGTGATTTGCATGGCAATGCACTGCAATTCAGCACTAGTTTTTCTGGCGCTAGCTTGCTTTCTGCATCGAACTGCAAGCCTAGCATGGGAAAAGAGCCAGAAAAAATGATGCTATGGTTTTCTGCATCGGCACTTATGTTTGTATTTCCTTTGCTGTACCAGCCCAAATCAATGCGCACCTCGACTATGGGCCAAAGAAGTCATGTGGGCATTACAGAGGGTTCAGCAGCAGCAGGATATGGGAACTACTATATCCTATCTTCTAGGCACTTCTGCCAGACAGTCTGAGTCACTGACCAATTAATTATGTTCTCCAGCCCTACTGTGAGGACAAACCAACAGACCTGCTTGAGAAAAAGAGGAAAGGGGAGGAGGAACAGGAGGGAACAAAAATAAAAGATTATTAATAATCTCTTAGAAACATTAATGTAGATCCTCCTCACTTTCCTGTGACAGGTCCTTAATGAAAATCGTGCTCATTTTATGACCTTGCAAGGTAAACTAGGAAAAGGTGACACGACAGCTAAATAATACATGTAGCATTAACAAGAACAATAAGGATACAAATCTAAGAAACTGTCTGTGTATCCCAAAAGCAATTCCTTTTTCTTCACCTACAGATGTGTCGTCTGGCTTTCCTCCACATCTTCCCACCCCTCCATATTGCCACCAGTTAAGACGATTATCACAAACATCATTTCCAGTGGTGATTGACGATTCTGACTTTGGCCTATCACAATGAAAAATCCTACTTATAGCCCAGGATGTTCATCTGTGAAGGCGAGTTGATAGGAACACATTATGAATTGCAGTACTAAGAATTCCCGGAACTAGAGGGAAAGTAGCTAGGAGGGTTTTGTTTCAATCTCAGGTTTAGCTTCTACACAATTAGGTGGTCTTACTAAACAGATTTAGAGGGCTTGTGAAAGAGGAAACTGGCACACAAGAACCTGTATCTGAAATGCTCTGGGAGATGACCAAGACAATGTCATCACTTATTGCCATAAATGAGCTATGAGAAATAGAGCTACATTTTGGGATCTGCCGGATATTTGTGATCCAGACTGGCCACTGGCCATTCAATGGACATGTGCTGCTCCCTCCCACATGGAAGGCCCCCAATTCATTCCCCAAGTTTCTCCAGGTCAACTGGGGCTGGGACTACTGCTGAGGAAGCATTCACAGGACCCCTCCCCCCCCCCCCCCAGGGCTAAAGGATTGTCGCTGCAGTAATCAGAATAGGTATGCCTACTATCAGTGATGCCTTTGGGAGAGGGGAGGGGGAGAAACAGGGCAACAATCCCCTAGAGTCAGCCTTGCCTATTATCTTATGTGAGTGGCAGCAGGTGAAGGCATTTTCTATATGATTTTACCTAGTTAAAACAGAAGACCCTTCTCCTGGGATCGTCAGGAGTGCCAGCTCTGATGCTTCAAATACTAATTAGATGACTTGAATGAGAACTATCCGGTTCAGTCTGTTTTGCTGGACTATAAAAAGCACACGTGTTACAGCTGCGTTTCTGCACTTTTCATGGCTCTCCATTTCCTTTCTATGTCACATTATGACTCGTCTTCTGACATGAACAGTGATCGCCAAGCTAGTTCTCTCTCTCTCTCTCTCTCTTTCTTCCATGGTTACTACTGGATCAACCCGCAAGCCAGAATACAAAACTTAAAAGCTCAGTCATTATTTCCCACTTAGGAGCTGATTCACTAGGGCTTTTTTCTTTTGTGTCTAAAAGGAAAATACTTGAATAAATCCAGTATAGAAAATGAAGGCAGAGAAAGACCATGCAGCCTCTTCAGTCTGACCATCAATACAAATCAACTACAAAGCCCTTCCTCTCCCCTCAGAGGTTTTCTGTACTTCTCCCTCACTTTACATTTATTTTATTTTATTTATTTAGACAGTTTTTGTATACCACCTTCTCCTTCAATCAAAGCGGTCACAACACAATTGGGGGATACATTTAACACATGGGGATATGAGACACACACACTAATACTTACAGGGAACATGGGCAATGGAGGGTTAAGTGGCTTGCCCAAGACCACAAGGAGCACCTGTGGGACTAGAAACCCCAGTCCTTCCGGCCCAAGGTTGCTGTCCTCTAGTGGGATTTGAACCCCTGACCTTCCTGCCTGAAGTACCTTGCCCCAACCACTAGGCTACTCCTCCACTCCACTACATAGAAACATGATGGCAGAAAAAGACCAGAGGGCCTAGCCGGTCCACCCTGCCATACCAACTACTAAAGTCCCTTTTTTCCTTTAGATCATCTGTGTTTGTCCTTGCTTACTTGAATTCACATACAGTGCTACTCCTACTGTTAGACTATTCCATGCATCTATCGCTCTTTCCGTAAAGAAATATTTCCGCATATTAATCCTGAGTCTATCCCCTTTCACCCTAATCCCATGCCCCTCATTGCATAGCTTCCTTTCAATTGAAAGAGGCTCTCCTCCTGTGCTTTTATGCCATAGAGGTATTTAAATGTCTCTATCATATCTCTTCTCTCCTGCCTTTTCTCCATACATATTGAGATCTTTAAGTATGAACCCATATGCTTTATAAACTTGCAAATTGGTCCGTGTTTCACAGAGTAAATACTACAAAATACTGAAAAATGCTCTGTATTACAACAAGAAAGTAAACTTGGCTATATCACCGACTGCTTGTATCAAAAACATGTGTAAAACATCTATATCTGGTTTCAAAGTAGATGACAACGTGGTCTCAGTATTACCGGGCTTAAGTCAGAAAAACCAACTAAACGCCCTACCTTAACATCAATGACCACTATCCTGTTGTCAGCTATTTTTCCAAAAAATGCAAAACTTTAAATATATCTTTAAAATGCTTAGCTTAAAATGCTTAGCTTTGAAGAGCTTTCCAAGCTTAGACAAGGGTGTTGCTTCCCAACGCATCAAGCGCTAAGCGTTTCTCCAAACAAGGGTTCTTCAGGGGAAAACTTGCTAAGCTCTTATACACCCGCTAGCGTCCCTACTACAAAGAGTCTTTGTTGAACTGCTTAACGTTAAGCAGTTCAACAAAGACTCTTTGTAGTAGGGACGCTAGCGGGTGTATAAGAGCTTAGCAAGTTTTCCCCTGAAGAACCCTTGTTTGGAGAAACGCTTAGCGCTTGATGCGTTGGGAAGCAACACCCTTGTCTAAGCTTGGAAAGCTCTTCAAAGCTAAGCATTTTAAGCTAAGCATTTTAAAGATATATTTAAAGTTTTGCATTTTTTGGAAAAATAGCTGACAACAGGATAGTGGTCATTGATGTTAAGGTAGGGCGTTTAGTTGGTTTTTCTGACTTAAGCCCGGTAATACTGAGACCACGTTGTCATCTACTTTGAAACCAGATATAGATGTTTTACACATGTTTTTGATACAAGCAGTCGGTGATATACCCATATGCTTTATGACAAAACCCACTGACCATTTTGGTAGCCACCCTCTGCACTGACTCCATCCTGTTTATATCCTTTTGAAGGTGCGGTCTCCAGAACTGCACACAATACTCCAAATGAAGTCTCACCAAAGACTTATACAGAGGCATTATCACCTCCTTTCTGCTAGCCATTCCTCTCCCTATGCACCCAAGCATCTTTCTAGCTTTCGCCGTTGCCTTTTCTACCTGTTTAGCCACCTTAAGATCATCAGAAACCATTACGGCCGTGTACCACTCTTCTTTTGTGGACAGAAGTACTTCATCCCCTATATTGTATTACTCTTTATTTATTTAGCTGTGCTTATATACCGCTTTTCACCAGGTCAAAGTGGTTTACAGATATATACAAACAGGCACTTCTAATTCCCTCATCCCCGAAGGGCTCACAATCTAATCATACCTGAGGCAATGGAGGGTTAAGTGGCTTGCCCAATGCCACAAGGAGTGGCCATGGGACTAGAGACCCCAGTCCCTCCGGCCTGAGGTTACTTGTCCCTCCGTGGGAATTGAACCTCTGGCCCTCCAGCCTGAGGTAACCTGTCCCAACCACTGAGTCACTCCCCTGAGTTTTTGCAGCCCAAATGCACATTACTGAAATTTTTAGCATTAAATCTTAACTGCAAAATTTTGGACCACTCTTCAAGCTTTGCTAGATCGCTCCTCATGTTATCTACACCTTCCAGGATGTCTGCTCTATTGCAGATGTCCATATCATCCATAAAGAAACGAATGACAGCCCTTCTGCAATATCACTTATTGTGGAAGGGCTGTTGGGTAAGGTTTGCCTCTTTGCAGATGATATGAAACTCTGCAATAGGGTATAAATCAGGCCTTAGCTGGAGAGACATCAAGCCGTAGGAAATCAGATTTTACTTTTTAAAGCCTTGGGATATAACTCACATTTTAAAATGTTTTCATAAACTATGAATTGACCTCACGTGTCGATAAATGAATTTGGATCCTGCTCCTAACCTGTGACAAGTACAAAGAGCCAATCAGTCTCTGTGTTTAGACGTGAAGGACTATTAATGGCCCGAAGAATAGTAAGACCCACTGTCTGTGACATTTCAGCCTAGCGACCTGCTTGTCACTGGGGTGATTGTATTTGAGCAAATGCAGTTGTTTACTCATAAAAAGTGGTGCACCACAACATGATTATGAAGATTTTAGATATTGAGCGGATAAGTAAAAATTACAGTTTAAGGAAATGTTACAGAGCTGAGAACTTTATACTGACAAGGAAATGGCTGCGAACAGTATCAAATTCATTCGTCTTGCTGCTGGAGACCACATAGGAGGCCAATTCACTTTTTTGAAAACATTTAAAAATGTGAATTATATCTTGTGGTTTTGCTATTACACTTTGCTTAGTAAGGTATTATTTACTCCTTTTTTGGTGAAACATGTGGAGGCCAATTCTGTAGATGCATGTCCAGGCTGTCTGGATGTCCAGAAATCCGGACGGCCCAGAGATGCACCTGATTCTGCTCCCGCGGGGGGCTAGATGGCCCTGCGGGAGCAGAATCATAGCATTGGGCCTGGATGTCCAGGCTGTGCTCCAATTCCGGCACTCCAATTCCGGCACTTCCCTGGCTTCTCAACCTGGCTCCTGCATGGAGCCACAGTGCCCTGGCGCCCCAATTGCTCACACTGCATAAAATGCCCTGTTCCCCAACACCCAACTCCCGGTTGGGCCTTCTGAGGCCGGGATCGATGTGGGGAACCCCCTGCAGCCACTTAACCAGTTGCGGGGGCCCAAAGATGCCATCCTCCAATGCTGGGGGGCCTTATTCCACCTGGAAAGTGGAATGAGAACCCCGTCTATCCTGGTGAACCCAGACATACAGGGCTGTAACCAGAATCGACCCTGCATGTCCGGGTTGTGTGCCCCACCCCTAGCCTGCCCACTCTCGTCCCCATTACCGCCCCTGTCCATCCCCATCCAGAACTCCCCATCTCCTATGTATGTGCGGGGAGCTTTGGGCAGATATATTCCTACTATTTGTCGCTCAGAATGACCTCCTTAATGTTTAAAGAGCTGTTACAAATATTGCCACTTGGATTCTTGAGGTTTGAAGAAAGAGATCAGGGATAAGTACAGCGCCTTCTGCAGCCACTTCCTCCTAATGCTCCAGATGGATGAAAAGCTTTAAACTGTCCATGGGGGAATGGGGGCAGGGAGGGGGGTTGTTCCTGTGAACCCTATCTGGTCACGCATGACACTCTCCTTATGCATTCACCTCAGAAACCCCTCTGTGTCACTGTCTCGGGCACTCTCCTCAGATGAGACCACCCAACTGATAACCTCACTCTGCACATAGTTACTATGACATCACTCCCATATCATACCCTGACATACATAAGCCCAAACTCCCCCACCTAGACATCTCACCCCTAGCGATATTTGTAGGATATTCAGTGTTGCACTTGTATATGTAGCAGGTGTAATGTAGGTAATTTGGGGCTCATGGACACCCCAGTGGTGTGTTCTTCAGGAAATTTTCACATATAGATCCTGCACAAAACCATAATGAATAATAATCATTGCAAAAAGATTTTGCTACAACCAGCAGAGAGATCAGTAGGGTTTATCACTTGTATCACAAGAGGGGGGGGGGGGGGGAAGACATTGGGCAGGATTTGCAAACGATGCATCTGCTTGTATCTCTGGTCCTGAGGGTTTGGAGGTCAACCTTTCAAAGGATGAGGTTGACCTTTTTCTGCTGCCAGTTCGGTGTAACTCTGATCTTCTAACAGGACTGGACAAATTTCTTACTACTGTGCTAATCGATATATCCTCACTTTTATAACACCGGAAGAGTTCAAAATGCATTTTAATACACACAATATTTCTGTATTTCATTTGCTCCAGCTGAAGCAACTAAGGAACTCTTGAAATCTGGATACACTAGAGAGTGTAGCCCTCTCAAGTGCTTGATTGATAAGATGCCCAAGAATAGAATAAGGATTTACTAGTTACCACGTACCAATTTTTGTTAATCCCAAGATCCACTGAAATCCAGTGCGGAAGCTGATCTGTCTTACTGAAGAACTTTGGCTTGATAGGCTGCAGAAGCGTAACTTAAATGCCAAAAATTGGGAAAACTGGTACAAAATGTTCTATACTGTTGATTAGGTACCCAGGAGGGATTGTTTAAATATAGGTGGAAACCCTCCCGGGCATTTCTTTTTTATGTTTAATGGACCTGGCTGGTGATTCAAACTTTTTGCACAGAAAAATGCAATACGTACCTTTGAGTCAGTGCTAACTCCTGGCAATCCAGCAACTGCTGGGTTTTCTTGGCAGTGTCACCGGAAGTAGATTGCTAGACCATTCTTCCGAGGCAAAGGAGGGGTAAGTGACTTGCCCAAGGCCACAAGGAGTCCTAGTGGGAATTCAACCCTGGTTTCTTGGTTAACAAGCCAGTGCTCTAACCATTAGGATACTCCTCCACTCCAACTTCTTGCACAGAGATGAATTCATGAATATGTAAAGTTACACATACAAGGCTGCCATATTATTGTTAAGACTCAAGTGAGAAAAAGATAAGTCTACACATAATAGAAGCATCCAGTTAATTGATCACCTGCTTGTTGTTGCAAGGTCCACTCTAGCATGTTATTTGCAATCTCCCTCTAAGGCTTTAACGTCATTTTGGCTCCAGAGTGAATGCAACATGCTGTACATTGAAACAGCTTTCTTTTTCTTTCATAAAGGAAAATTCCAGCAATGTTGCACCCAACTGGAAGCCTTAACTGGAAGTGGAAGAAGAGGGAGGAGTTTTTCATCTCGAGTGTGATTTGGGTGATTAGGGAACTGTAAAGAGCCTTTGAGTGCAGAGGCTCGGTTGATAGCCAAGAAAATCATTTTATTGGGCTGGGTAGTGGAGGCTGCACCATCATTTTGACAATGGCCCTGGCTCATGCTTATGGATTGGGAAGGACTAAATAGTAGGGTGATGCATTCAGTGCCTATCCCCAAATGTTGGGAGTCAAGTAGCTGCCCACTGGAAATCTTACTGCTGGTTATGTCTCACGGGCCCCAGTTTGTGCATGCTGTCTTCGTTCCCTGGGTAACCAGGAAGGTGGTTAGAAGGGGAGGGGGGCAGGAGAAGGGCGAAGGAAGGTGGTAGATGTCCAAATAGGGGGAGAAATGGGAGAGCAAGTGGCCCGTAAGGGTGATGATGATGTGTATTTGTGAAGGGGGATAGCAGGGAATGCAGTTGTGTGGCGTTGATTGGTATGTGGATTTATGTGTTTTCGTGATTCTTGCCCTGAATGGCTGACTCTCTTTGGTTGACTGTTGTCTCATAGGGGTAGGGGGTTGTGGAGTGTGTAGAGCTGAGCATCTTGTGACATCCTAGTGTGTGTAAGGAACCTAATGCACTAGGAGGACTTCTCCGTAGACCTCACTGATGGAGCCCTGCACTGGAACTTTCTAACTCCTAAAAGCTTTTAAAACGCTCATCATGTACGTACGTGTGTCCCTGGCAGGAAGGGGGCTCACATGGTGGTGGCGATAAAGGCAGAGGAGCAGAAAACTTACTTTAAATGTTTGCCATGCTGCTTCTGCTCATCGTATGAGGCCTGGAGGCGATCATCTTCCATGACTAGGACAAAGTGATGATGACAGCCACACCATGAGACTTTGGCCCAGCAGCAGCTGGGAGGTGATGGCTGCTGGGTATCAAAACTCAAAAGAAGAGTAGAGGCAGCATAGCAAACATTTTAGCATAAATTTGCTTGTTCAGGGTGGCCCGGGGGGGGGGGGGGGGCTGCACTGCCACTGCGATAATAGGATGCCTCAGCAAAACTTTACTTGGGGTCCCCTCATTAGAATTTACACTACTGGTCCAAGGTTATTCCTTTTCAGTTAGAAATAGAGGAGGATCCCAGGGCGGAAGAACTGGAAATCCTCCAGTGTCTGAATCACCCAATGACCCTCGCACTGAATATTTCAGATACTGCCGATGTGGGAGACCACCCTCTCTGTGCCTCCTTTAAGCAAGAAGATCGGCGCTGTACATAGCGTCCAAAAGACCAGCTTGCACACCATAATATGATCATCAAAACAGTTATAAAATGTATTACCCTAAAGCTGCTCTATGACGTTACATTTGCTCAATGCAGGAGCATCTGTGTGCATGTGGTGTATCCACGTGTATATTCTGTAAGGATGGATACCGTTCTCTGCCCCTAGGAATGCTTAGGCATTATATTGCCTACAACCAGCCCCTACGTGTTCCTAGTTCCTCCTTTTAGGCCTGGATATGCCAGTGTGGTTTTATACGTGTGTAAAATGCTACTCAACATGCTTTATGATCTATTACCGAGTTCATTTTATTTCTCAGTAATGAGTTATGGAACTCGTCTGTGCAAAGGCCTCAACTACAGCTCAAAACAGCAATGGGATAGCAAAAATGTCTGCAAATGTCCAGCTCAGAAACAAATTTGGATATCCTAATGTTATGGATGTTTTAAAAAAGCATTCGACATCCAATGATATTTTGAACTGCAATTATAATACTTTAATAAATACTCTGGGGGCATATTCTCAAGGGACCTGCTAACCAGTTGAACCCCGGCATCCCGATATTTAATTGCACTGCTTGGATAGTGCCACTGACTAGTTATCTGGTTAGCAGCACTAGGACAGCCATTGACATGTCCTATCTTTATCCAATTAGTGGCTGAATATCAGTGTTAACCAAATAGCCTGAGGTCTGTCCAGCGAAACGAGAATGAAGAACCAGTATGCAGCCCTGGAAGTGGAGGAGGTGGAAGCATCCGAGGAAAGGGAAGAACCAGAGCTCAAGCACCCCAGAGTTAGAGAATCAGTCACCACAACAAAGCAAAGGGTAGTGGTGGTTGCTGACTCTCTTCTGAGGGGTACTGAGGCGTCCATCTGCCGACCAGATTTGATGTCCAGAGAGATATGCTGTCTGTCAGGTGCCGAAATCCAAGATGTTACGGAGAGTTTGCTGAGACTCATTAAGCCTACTGACTATTAACCTATGTTGCTTATCCACGTTGGCACAAATGATACTGGCAGGTATCCCTCTGAGCATATCAAACGTGACTTCACAGCTCTGGGATAGAGGGTGAAGCAGCAGGTGCACAGGTGGTGTCAGGGGCGGCTCTATAATGAGGCTGAGTGAGGCGGCTGCCTTAGGCAGCAAGTTTTAGGGGCAGCAAAAAATGCCCCAAAACCGCCTCACTCTGCCTTCGAAAAGATTTTAAAATAAAAAAGTAGACAAACTGCTGCCCTGTCTGCCTTTCGGCAGCGACAGAATCAACACCTCCACCTCCAACGCCGCTGCCCCAGATCCGAGGTAGAAAAAATAATTTATTTTCAATTTAGTGTTTGAACTTTAGACAATATTTATATCTGACACAGTATGGGGAACTGCATCTCTTTTATTTCTCTGGTGTCGCACCTCTTGTGGAGTCTGGCTTCTTGAGGTTTTAGTTTAATTTTTGTCTACATATTTTTATTTTTACTTTAGGTTGTGGTCACGTTTTCTGTACTTGGTGAGGGTCTGTGTTCTGAGTGTGTGACTGAGGCCAAGCATTCTGTTAACATGGTGTTTGTACATAGGGATCTGTATTATTATAGTATTTTGACTTGTTCAGCACAATCCAATCCAGCCTTTGAATTCGTGGCTACCAGGATTAGTGTATCTTCCCTCATCAATAATCTGGTCATAGCAAAATAAATCTGATGTGAAGATACTTATAATGGTTTGACTGGGGGGCTGTGGAAGTGGCTTTTCATTCATCAAATTTAATGTTTATTATTATGTTTGTTTTATTGTAACATCTGTTTTTCTAAATTTGGCTAACAAATACATTTTAAAATAAAGTATACTAAATTTATGCCGCAATGGGGGGGGGGGGGGCACAGAGAGGTGGAGGAAAGCAGAAACCTCAGATTGGGACCAGTATGATCAGAGAATAAAATGGTCAGACAACAAAGGTAGAAGAGAATTTTATTTTCAATTTAATGATTGTTTTATATAGTACAGGGAAATGCATCCCTTTCTATGTCTCTAGCGTTGCATTGTATGCAGAATCTGGCTTCTTGCAGTTGCAGTTAAATTGTTATCTACGTATGTTTATTATTAGGTTATGGTCACTTATTCTGCACTTGGTGAGGGTCTGTGTTCTGAGTGTATGAACAAAACTAGGTGTTCTGTTAACATGGAGTTTGTACGTAGGGATCTGTACTGTAGTAATCTGAATTATTCAGCTTTTCAAGTAATTATATGGATGTTCCAGGGCCTGCTGAATGCATGGCTGTGTGGATGGTGTCATCGAGAGCGGTTTGGTTTCCTGAACCATGGGAGGATGATCCAAGGGCAGCAGAGAAGAGATGGCGTCCATTTGTCCAAGAAGGGTCAAAGTGTCTTCAGCAGCAGACTGGCTAACCTACTGAAGAGGGCTTTAAACTAGATTCATTGGGGATGGGTGAAGAAAACCCCCAGGTAAGTGAAAGCCTGCAGATAAGTGAAACATTCAATACCTCTGTAAAAGGAACAACATCTGAAAAGCAGTGTTTATAAATGCCGGTAGCATGGGACATAAGATCCCAGATGTTGATGTTTTAATGGAAGAGGCTGACTTGGATTTAGTGGTGGTTACAGAGACATGGTTCACTGACAACCATGACTGGGATGTAATTATACCGGGCTATACGTTATTCAGGAAGGACAGGTTAGGAATAAGGGGAGGAGGAGTGGCACTATGTTAAAAATAACATTAAAGCTATAGAATTGCAGGACTTACAAGGGAGTGAGGAAAGCACTGTGAGTTAAATTAGAAAGAGGGAAAGGGTGTTATATATAGATCCCCCTCACAGGTCGTAGAAGTGGATGAAGATTTAATAGAGGACATACACAGTATTGCCATGAAAGGAGAAGTGCTACTGATAGATGATTTCAATATGCCAGATGTAGATTGACACATCCCTGCTTCGGTGTCATCTAGAAGTAAGGAGATCCTTGATTATCTACAGGGAGAACTATTCAGATGAATGGTAACAGACCCCACACATGATGGGGCCATACTGGACTTAGTGCTTACCAATGGGGAAAGTGTTTCTGATGTGAGAGTGGGAGATCATCTCTCATCCAGTGATCACCAGATGGTATGGTTCAGTATTAGTAATAGGGCTGATAAAATCCATTCAAAAGCGAGGGTCAGACTTTAGGAAAACTAACTGTGCAAAGATGGGACAATACCTTAGAGAGTTGTTAGCAGGATGGGAACACCTGGGTGATGTAGAGAAACAGTGGGCAAAACTGAAAGAGAATAACTTAAAGGCAACAAACCTTTTTTGTTTGAAAGGTAAATAAATGTAAAAAGAAAAGGAGGCCGCTATGATTCTCAAAAGAAGTAGTGAGGTGAAGAAAAAGAGGGAGGCTTTCATGAAATACAAGAGATCACAGAGAGAGGAAGATGAACATCTATATTTGGGGGAAAAAAAACTTAGAGAAGCTAGCAAAGCAGTCAGGAAAGCAAAGGTAAAAAAAGAAGAAATAGCCAATGCAATAAAATGGGGGGATAAGACATTTTTCAGATATGTTAGTGAGAAAAGGAAGGGCAAAAGTGGTATTGTCAGACTCAAGGGTGCAGGGGAGGAATATGCAGAAACTGATTAAGATAAAGCAGAATTCCTTAACAAATACTTCTGTTCTGTGTTCACAGGTGAGGGTCTTGGAGCAGGACCTCAGAAAACACCAACAAATAGCAACAGAAGCGACGGGAATCTTGAACGATTTTCAGAAGACTGTGTTCGAGAGGATATAGCTAAACTAAAAGTAGCAAAAGCCATATCGGATACAATGCTTCTTTGGAGTCGGGAGTGGGGCCAGAGGACTGGAGAGAGGCACATGTGGTCCTTTTACACAAAAGCGGACATAAGCATGACATTGAGAATTACAGGCCAGTAGTCTAACCTCTGTGGTAGTAAATTATTGGAAAGGCTACTAAAGGAGAGAATTGTGAGGTTTCTGGAGTCCAGCGGATTACAGGATCCGAGGCAGCATGGATTCACTAGAGGCAGGTCTTGTCAGACAAATCTGATAGATTTTTTTGACTGGATGACCAGGGAGTTGGACCGAGGGGGAGCCCTAGATGTAGTGTATTTAAATTTCAGTAAAGCCTTTGATACCGTTCCACACAGGTGACTTGTAAACAAACTGAGCACCCTAGGGATGGGACCCTAAAGTTACTGCTTGGGTTAGAAATTGGAGGTAACAAAGGGTACAGGAAAATGGAGCTCACTCTGAGGAGAAGGTTACCTGCAGGGATCTGTCCTTGGTCCGATTCTGTTTAACACCTTTGTTAGTGATATTGTGGAAGGACTGTCTAGTAAGGTTTGCTTGTTTGCAGATGATACTAAAATCTGCAATATAGTGTAGACACACAGGAAGGAGTCAAC
This sequence comes from Ichthyophis bannanicus, assembly GCA_033557465.1. Lineage (NCBI taxonomy): Eukaryota > Metazoa > Chordata > Amphibia > Gymnophiona > Ichthyophiidae > Ichthyophis > Ichthyophis bannanicus. The sequence continues at coordinate 56,491,364 of CM066044.1, read as the reverse complement.
AACATGAGGAGGTTCTAGCTAAACTTGAAGAATGGTCTAGAACAGCGATGGCGAACCTATGGCACGCGTGCCAGCTGTGGCACGCGAAAGCCTTGCAGCTGGCACGCGGGAAGGTCCGCAAAAAAGAAAAAGCTGGCTCTGACTGCTGCCGCGGACGCGGCAAGGGCAGAATGCAGTGTCCCGCGGGGCCCCCTCCGCCCGCTAAGCCCCTCTGCAAGGGCTTTCAGATTCACGAGGGAGAGCGTCTCCCTCGCGTCTCTGTTAAGCCCGCAGGGGCTAATGGGAAATTTCCCATCAGAATCTGAAAGCCCTTGCAGAGGGGCTTAGCGGGCGGAGGGGGGCCCGCGGGACATTGCATTCTGCCGCGGCAGCAGCCAGAGCCAGCTTTTTTTTTTAAAAAATTTGCCAGGGGGGGGGGGGGGGTAGGCCTGCTAATGGGCGGGGGGCGGGGGGTAAGGACTGCTAATGGGCTGGGGGGGGTGTAGGACTGCTAATGGGCTAGGGGGGGTTAGGACTGCTAATGGGCTGGGGGGGGGTTAGGACTGCTAATGGGCTAGGGGGGGTAGGACTGCTAATGTGCTTGGGGGAGGGGGGGGACTGCTAATGGGCTAAGGGGGGGGTTAGGACTGCTAATGGGCTAGGGGGGGGGTTAGGACTGCTAATGGGCTAGGGGGGTTTAGGACTGCTAATGGGCGGGCGGGGGGGGGTAGGACTGCTAATGGGCTGGGGGGGGGGGTTAGGACTGCTAATGGGCTGTGGGCTGATGGGGGCTGTCTGGAAATGGGGTGATGGGGGTTAGGACTGGTAATGGGGCTATGGGGGGGTTAGGACTGCTAATGGGCGGGCGGGCGGTAGGACTGCTAATGGGCACGGGGGGGGTAGGACTGCTAATGGGCTGGGGGGTTAGGACTGCTAATGGGCTGTGGGCTTATGGGGGCTGTCTGGAAATGGGGTGATGGGGGGTTTAGGACTGGCAATGGGCTATGGGGGGGGGTTAGGACTGCTAATGGGCGGGCGGGCGGTAGGACTGCTAATGGGCTGGGGGGGTTAGGACTGCTAATGGGCGGCGGCGGGCGGGGGGGGGGTAGGACTGCTAAGGGGCTGGGGGGTAGGACTGCTAATGGGCTGTGGGCTGATGGGGGCTGTCTGGAAATGGGGTGATGGGGGTTAGGACTGGTAATGGGCTATGGGGGGGTTAGGACTGCTAATGGGCGGGCGGGCAGTAGGACTGCTAATGGGCTGGGGGGGTTAGGACTGCTAATGGGCGGGCGGGCGGGGGGGGTAGGACTGCAAAGGGGCTGAGGGGGTAGGACTGCTAATGGGCTGTGAGCTGATGGGGGCCTGTCTGGAAATGGGGTGATGGGGGGTTAGGACTGGTAATGGGCTATGGGGGGGGGTTTAGGACTGCTAATGGGCTATGGGGTGGTGAGGACTCCAAATGGGAAAGGGGGGGGTTAGGACTGGTAATGGTCTGTGGGCTGATGGGGGCTGTCTGGAAATGGGGTGATGAGGGGTTAGGACTGGTAAAGGGCTATGGGGGGGTTAGGACTGGTAATGGGCTTTGGGCTGATGTGGGCTGTCTGGAAATGGGGTGATTGGGGGGTTAGGACGGGTAAAGGGTGATAGCGGGGGGGCTGACACTGAACATGGGGTGATGGGGGTTTAGGACTGGAAGTGGGTTGATGGGGGGGCTAGGACTGGTATTGGGTTGGGGGGTTGCTAGGACTGGAAATGGGCTGATGGGGGGCTAGGACTGGAAATGGGCTGATGCAGGGACTAGAAGGGAATGGATGCTGGGTGAGGCTGGAACTAGAAGGGAGCTGATGTTGGGGGAGGATTAGAATGGGATGGGGCTGGGAGAGTAAAATGGAGAGGGGAAAAATATTTTGTGTGGGAGGGATAAAAAATCTACAATTGGCCGGGTATTGGGAGAGTAAGTGGGGATTGAGGATGGAGGGGTAAAATTTGAGTGGATGAAATAGGAATGAGGAAAGAGCAAAAGGAGAAAGATTAGTATGTTTAAAGCGGATGTAGAGAGAGAGAATGGAAAAAAAAAAAAAAAACTAGAAGAGAGAAGAAAGGACAAATGGACAGCAGATGATGGAGAGTTAGCAGAAAATATGAAGAAACCAGAAGAAAGTGGCTGGAGCAATTGCAACTGTGTAACTGAGCTGAGGTATTCTGTTTATGTAATTCCTTTTTGACATTGCCACTTGTTCTCTTTCCCCAGTAGGTCATGTATTGTTATTCTCTGAAATGTATTGGTTTAATATTTGCAGTGTTGCCTTTTGATAGGTATGGTATGGTGCTTTGTGAGTCCTGGTAGTGCTGTTAGGATACGGCGGGTTTGCTATTGGTTCTAAATGGGCAGTGTTTGTAGTAGTTCCTAATGTGCCTGGCGGTTGGCACTGGATTATAGTAATGTAGAAATCTTTTAGTCTGTCTTTATCCATACACTCATTAAGAGACATGTTTACTAAAAGTTAGTGTATGTTAGCATTATGCAAATATTTATGCAAATTGACGTGCTGGCACTTTGAGGAAATTCTTTGGTTTTGTGCGGCAGTTTGGGCACTCTGGCTTAAAAAGGTTAGCCATCACTGGTCTAGAATATAGCAGCTGAAATTTAATGCTAAAAAATGCAAAGTCATGCATTTAGGCTTCAAAAATCCAAAGGAGCTGAACAGTAGAGGGTGAGGTACTTCTGTCCACAAAAGAAGAGCAGGACCTGGGCGTCATTGTGTCTGATGATCTTAAAGTTAGAGCACTGACTTGGGAACCAAGAGACCACGGTTCAATTCCCACTAGCACTCCTTGTAGCCTTGGGCAAGTCACTTAACTCTCCATTGCTCAGAAAAATCCAAGTTATCAATGTCCCTCTTTAATGTACAAGTTTAAGTTACAATGTAAACCGCTTTGATTGAAATGATAAAGCGATATAAAAAACTGTTAAATAAATAAAGTAGCTAAACAGCTAGAAAAGGAGACTGCAAAAGCCAGAAGGATGCTTAGGTGTATAGGGAGAGGAATGGCCAGCAGAACAAAGTAGGTGATAGTGCCTCTGTATAAGTCTCTGAGGCAACCTCATTTGGAATATTGTGTGCAATTCTGGAGACCGCACCTTCAAAAGTATATAAAACAGGTTGGAGATGATGCAAAGGGTGGCTACTAAAATGGTTAGTGGTCTTCGTTATGAAGCATATGAGGACAAACCTAAAGATCTTAATATGTATACTTTAGAGGAAAGGCAGGATAAGGACAATATGATAAAGACATTTAAATAAATGGACAGGAGAGTCTCTTTCAATTGAAGGCAAGCTCTGCTATGAGAGGACATAGGATGAGAGTGAAAGGGGATAGACTCGGGAGTAAGATGTGGAAATATTTCTTTACAGAAAGAGTGGTAGATGTGTGGAATAGTCTCACTGTGGAGGTGGTGGTTGGATACAAGGACAATATCTGAATTCAAAAAAGCATGGAACAAGCACAGAAGATCTCTAAAGGTAAAAAGGGGGCTATTGTAGTTGATATGGAAGGGCAAACTAGATAGGCCATGTGGTCTTTATCTGCGGTCATGTTTCTAGGAAACTGAGTATTCAACACTGGATATCTGGTTTTAACTATAATAGCAGCAACCAGGCACTTTAAAAGCACCGATTAGCCCCTATGTTTTATCATATTTGCACACATATTTGACCCTTGGAACAGACAGCATGCTAAAGCATGCCCACATTTGGACTCCATTTTAAACTTTTAGAATTTAAGATGGACTTTAGAATTTAGTCCAAACTCTTGGCTTGTAGGTAATTACTTCAATAGGTTTTGTATCCTATGAACTGTTCCTATTTTTGCTATGCTGGGATTTTGTATTTTGAACATTATATTATCACTATGTTGAAAGATGCTCTAGATGTTTTTTTTAAGGAAGGTGACATAAATGTGAGACTAGAATAGAAAGCTTATGAGTATGTTAAGCTACCAGCCTGTAGCACAACCCCTAACTTGACAGATCACTGGTCCACTCTTCAGCAGCGTCTTTGCCTGAGGGCTGTTCAGCAAGGGTTTCCTTGCCAAGACATTTTGCTAGCCTGTATAGTTCTGAGAATACGCAATTTGTTGTGGGTAAATGTTTGGAAGCAACAGTCAAATAAAAACTGGGTTGGTAGTTTTTATTTGAATTATTGGTGCACACTCTGCAGTAAAATGTACCTGTGTAGTATCATCAATGCAGGTAGCTTGATTAGTATCCCCTAAGTATCTAGTTTATAAAGAGAAACTCAAATACTATAAAGAATAATAGTAATAACATATAGCACCTACCAGGAAAAGAGATGCGGGCTGGATGCTGCAGTGCTCTGAGCCCAGACCAGCCCAGCACTGTTGCCCAACCCAGGATCGATGAATCCGAGGATGAGGAGATATTATCAAGTCCTACTGGAGGAAGAAGGACACTACAGAGGAGACTTTTAATAACTCACCTTTAATTAAGCATATTAGACATCCAGAAAGGAGAATAACTTTCAACAAAAAAGACAACAGTAACCGTTAAAACAGAGCAGGACCAGAACTAGAATGGGGCAACTGGGGTGTTGGCCTGCATGCCATATATCCATGGGCACCACCAGTCTTTGGGGGGCTGCATTATTTGTATGGTGGTGCCCCAAATGCCAGAATACTTAACTAAGCCCCAGACCAGTAACGCACGTATGGGCTGACATCGCGCTACAATCAGAATCATTAACCACAGGAAGGGAGTGTGCAGCTCTCCCACTGCAGTTACCGTGGGTTTCCGCAGCAAACACCAAGCACAGGTAGCGAGGGCTCCAAACGCCTGCTCTAGCTGTGATGTGGTGGGGACTTCCCCATCCCGCCCAGTTGCCGCCCAGATTCAGGCTATTGGGGTAGTGCAGAGTTTTTGGCATGGTGCCAATACCGCACGTTAACCCCATGCTACCCAGCAGTAAACATGCCTTTAATTCCGAAGCAGAGTCAAGAAATATGTAACTTTTGTAATAAGTACCCCTGGGGTTTTATTTATTTTTTAAAGATATTTTCTCTACACATTTCTTTCTTACCATTTCATGCTGCCAGTAAGAAACTATCATATTTTTAATTTCTTTCCTCATGTGACTCCCAGTACCAGAAGCAATAGAGAGTGAAGTAACTTGCTTAAGGTCACAGGGAACATTAGTGGGAGAAATAGCATTTGGCTTCCCTGATTTTTAGCCTGCTGCTCTAATCACTGGACCACTCCTCTACTCTAGGGTCTAGTATATTCCCATAGTCCAGAGATCTCCAATTCCAGTCCTGAAGAGCCTCAAACCATTCAAGTTTTCAGGCTGTCCCTATGAATATGCATGAGACATATTTGCATGTATTGTCCCCATTGTATTCAGATTTATCTTATGCATATTCATTAGGGACAGCCTGAAAACTTGAATGGTTTAGTGCCCTCTAGGACTGGAGTTGGAGATCCCTGCTGTAGCCTGTCTAGAGCAATGACCTCCCATGCCCAAAGACCAAGACCCTAAACTCATCCAAACCTGCCCCTTATTAAAGCAAATGCTTCTGGGATCCATTCATGGACCGGTTGCTAGGAAAGCATGGTGGTGACGTTGGCAGTGAACATGAGACCTATGGCGCCAGAAGCCACCTCAGCCTACAAATGACGCTAAGAATGTGCAGTCATTAGCACATATTCAGTTCATTAACACATCTTGAAATATTTAGTGCATACAAAGTCCATTTAATGTGTATGAACCTACATATTAATGTGTACAACTGATTTATATGTGTTAAAAACTTTTCTGAAATTCAATGTGCGAAATGAACCAAAAAACACTCCAAAACACACTCCAAAACTGAGAAAATGTCACAAAATTTGCAAGCTAACCAATCATTTTTGTGCGCACACATCTCTAGATGGTACTGAATCCTGGATCATCTTACCAGCACCAAATGATGCCATTCTAAACTAATAAAAATTGTACCCTCTTCTACTAGTACACAGACTCAATTTCATGTTGCCAAATGGTTCCATTTTTCAGGGCAGCATAATCTAGTCCTGGTTTATGCTATTCCATATGGATTCCCTAAAAACGTCCAGCTGATAACCCCAAGTCAGCCTCTCTAGATAGTCCTTGTATTTATTGTAGATCACTCTGACATACAAGTACTTGCCACCCGAGTGAAACTAAATTGGATCTTAAAAGAGTTCTGTTATCTGGAAAAACTTTAGTAGTCAAATGACTGACCCATAAACTTTCCTTGATTCTAGCAAACAGTTATTCCATGAAAGTTAAAAATAAATAAAATAGTTATGGGTCTTTGCCTCTAACAATCAAATAATAATTTGACCCCCTGACATTTTAAATACAATGAATATATAAGAAAACGGAGAAGTGCACTGAATAATACTACATTTGGCATATTTGGATAACCCTGCCACAATTACTAAGTACACAATCCCAGAAACAGGCACCTCCCCCTCTAAGATTCTCTGAAATTGGCTTACAGCTCTAACACCGTCTACAAATTCTCTCTTCTTCACCTCAACCCTTTTCTTTCTCTCTTCATCTCTCTCCTTACTTATCTCTCACTCTTGCACCACAAAGGCAGAATATTTAAATATAGCCCTGCTTCTGTCTTGAGGGCTGGAGTCAGAGCTTTTAAAGCAAAACACCTAGAACCATGACTTCTGCTGGAGGCGAATGTCCGTATTTCTCTCTATTCGAGATGTTCCCCAGCAGATAGGAGCAAAAAGAATCCATTCTTTTGTCTAATCTTTTCTCTTAGTCCCCTAGTATACTTTAGTTTCTTGGAGACTTACTTCTGTATTATAAGGAAACCGACGATTAGGAAAGGGAACTTATGATGAATTATGCACTATCACTGAAATAACCCTCCAAACCCCAGGTATGTCTTGTGGGCAAACTGTGACAAAAAAGGCATCTTTAACATTGCTTCCCAAACCTATTTGATGACCCCACAGCCAGCTGAGTTTTCAAGATATTCAAATGAATATGCATGAGATAAATGTGTATGCAATATGGATTATCCAGTGGCTATGGGCTCCCAAGAACATGGTTGGAAAGCCTTGGTGTAGGATATTTCAGACGGGACAGGCATCCTCAGTGGCTCCCTTGAGCTGAGCAAAGGCGATGGTCTCTGTGTATAGGTGACTTGCGGAGGATACAGATCTCCTTGATGAATGCCTTGTGGGTTTCTTTCTTGAGGGGCCTGAGCCTTCATTCTTTTGTCTGCTTCGCAAATATTCCTTGTAGTTCTTTGAGAGTAGAGTATACAAGAAGGGGTTAATGCAACTATTACTGTAGGCCAGACAGGTCACCACAAAGTTAATGTACACTACGGTGTTGGTGGTAAGATTATCATGCTGGTAGTAATAGATGCTGAGGAGCTGCCAGAGCCAGAACGGTATGAAACAAGCCCAGTAAGTGAGGACAATGGTGAAGATCATATACAGAACCCTCTGCTTGGGACACCTTTTCATTTTCTTAGATGTAAAAACATCAGATTGAGACTTCCAATACGTTCTTGCCAACTTAATATAGAGATAGCAAATCACCAGACCTGGGGCTAAGATGCAGGTGTTAAAGACGATAGTAAGGTATATTTTATAAGCTTCCATTTGCCAAGTTGGGTGGCACATGCGTTTGGTTATTCCATTCTGGCTACTTGTTCTGAGGTCTATCAAGATCATGGTTGGAAGTGCCAGGAGAAAGGACACTATCCACACAAGGCAAGTGATAGTCCTCCTGTAGTCTCTAGATCTTCCAATGGTGTCCAAGGGTTTGACAACTGCAAAGTATCTTTCTGTGCTCATAATCATAAGGATGAAAATGCTGGCATGCATGGTGAGAAGATCTAGACTGAACAAGATCCTACAGCCAATATCTCCGAAGTACCAGTCCTTCACAAAGTACGTGCAGACCACAAAGGGGATGGTGGAAAGGTACAGGAGGTCTGCCAAAGCCAGGTTAACAATGTAAATGTACATTGATCCAGTGAACCTCATGGATAGGGTCATGATCACTAAAGTGTAAATGTTGCCCCCGACGCCGACCACGCACATGACAGCAAGGATAACGCCAAGGAATGACATTAACAAAATATTACTGGAGACACTGAGCACCTCCAAAGAGGCATTAGCAGGAGAAGCTATGGAGTCCTTATGACTCCATGCTAAAGTTGTACCTTGGCCTAGCTCCATTTCTTTGAAGATGTCCTGGAGCTATGGGACTATCTACCTCTTTACTGAGACATCGGTTCTGCCAGCATTAAACTTAGTTGAATGGCAGACACGTAGCTGGGTGATATTAACAGGCGCATGATGCTGTCCAGAATACGAAAATGCAATTAGTTCAACACTCACCCCCTTCCTTTTTGTGTGCATTCAAATCCTGTCAATGTAATAGTTCCCCCATTTACTGTCTCATGTGATAGCCGATCAACGATTTGTGCTGGAAACAGTTATTGTTCAGGTCCTTAAGTTCTGCAGTTCGGTACAGTCAGCCTATGCAGAGACGTCTTTGACTAATCAGGCAGAAGGCAGAATGTGATTTAGTTACCTTTGCAAAGCTCTTCTCCCAGTCGAAGGGAAGCAGTATTTTTGTAGGATCAGTCCCGGTATTATTTCAAGCGTGTGGGCGCTGCTGCATCACCAAAGCTTTTTAAAACGAGCTCACGTTTTTTTTAATCCTCTTCTTTTTTCTTTTGCAAAAACTCCTTTGCATAAAAAAAGGAGAAATGTCCCCCGTGAGTGAGAGATGGCGTTCATCGGATTGATTACAACAATTTTTACTGTGCAAACACAGGAACTTCGATTGCAGCAAAGCACCGAAGCCAGGACTCCCCCTCGGTCAAAAGGTGTGCGGGAGTTTCCATCGCGGCGGAGATTCGCATCCAGGCAGCTGGTCTATTGCGCTCTTCGAGCTCCCTCTGCGCGTCTGGCTGCCTGCAGCAGGTTGTCCGTTTCCGAGGGACTAGGAAGACGCGCTTCGGTCTCTTGTACTCTACTTTTCCCGGGAGGGTGGGATCCGCCTCGGGCGGTGATAGGCAGGTGGAGGTGGGTCCTCTGTGGGGGGAGGAGGAGCAGAGACACCTGCCCATGCTAGCAGGGGGTGCCGTGTCCGAGTATCCCTTAGAATTTAGGGGAATTAGTCCTCGCGTAGGGAGGCGCGCACGGCACATTCATTTCTCAGAGGAGGGGGCGGGGGGCTCTCTTTCTGGGTTTTTGCTCGGGCTGTTTTAAAGTGTTGCTTATGACAGGGCTGTGATTTCTGTGGCTCGTCCGTCCTCACTCTGATGAGCTACATTTAAGGAAGGGTAACAGGTTGCACACCCTGTCGGCTCTCTTCTTTTTGCCTTTTGCTTACCGATCTGGAAGCCAGAGACACTGGAAGTTCACCTGAGATGGAGCAGCAGAACAGTATAGAGAGAGCTACAGGTATCAGGACCAGAATCACCGAACCTAATCTGGAAATGAATGAAGGTCTAGAGCAGACGCATCACGCTGCAGCCCTGGAGGACCTTGAACCAGCCAAGTCTTCAGGATATGCAAGAGATAGATCTGCATACAGGGGAGGTAATGCATAGGCATATATCTCATGCATATTCATTACACATACCAGACTGGTTTGGGGCCCTTCAGGTTAGCAGTTTGACAGCCCCGGTCTAGGAGGAGGTTTATGTTTATTTGCATTTGATATACTGCTCCTTCATTATTACATCAAGGCAGTGTACAATCCAAAAAGAATAAAAGTAAGGTCGGTGGCCAGAAAAGGAAGAAAGAACTACAGTGTGTGACAGGAAAGAAGGAGTGCTAAACAACATAGATAACCCAGGTCAGACAGTAGGTGTCCAGAGGTCAAAGGCAGTGGAGAATAGGTGTGCTTTGAGAAGTGACTTGAATTTGGTATAGTTCTGTTCCAATTGGAGAGTCGTAGAAGAGAATTCCACATGGCGGGATCAAGGAAGAAGAAGAAGAAGACGACGACGACTTGAGTGTGAGTATAGATAGTTTGGTGGACCAGAGTAAAAATTTTATAACAGATGCAAAAGTCCATAGGGAGCCAATGAAGTTGAATTAATATGGTCTCGATGGGTGGAGTGCATGATGATCCGAGCTGCTGTATTCTGTATTAATTGGAGGTGGTGGAGATGGTTGTGAGTAATACCAGTGAAAATGGAATTGCAGAAATCTAAACGAGACATGACCACGGATAAGAGGAGAGTGGTCAGTGGATAGCTGGACCTGCAAGGCTATCCTGCCAGGACTGGTTTTAATCATTTGGTGAACTAAGGGGTCAACATTTGGGGCCTGGCACGGACTCACGCTGGAACAGTGATGACAAATGGCCATGGTTGACTCCTCATGGAGCCTTTGTGGAACTAAATAAACTAGACCTGCCACCTATCACTCCCTTCCTTCCTCCTGACAGAACCCCTACAGGGGCCAAACCAAGAAAGAGCAGCTCACTGCAGCTACTGCCTGTGTTCGATTCTTTTCTTCCTCCCTCCTTACAGGGCCAAGAAAGAGTAGCCAGCTGCCGCCACCCCCCCAGCTGCAGACATTAAAGCCAAGAAGTGAGTTTTACCTTCCTTAGCCAACAGAAGTGCCACCCTTCTAACCTGCTCCTCAGACCCAGGGTATCTCTCCTTTCCATTCATTGCTGATCTAAACTACAAGGGAGGCAGAAGAGAGGCACCAATGTTAGCAGAAGGAGTGGGCTTAGAGGCCATCTGTGGTTAGCACAGATGCCAGGCAGGAGAGAGTTGAAGGAGAGAAAGATCCAGAAGACAGATAGTTTCAAACCCTAACTGGGGGGGGGGGGGAGAGGAAAAGTGGAGGTTCAGGGATTTGGGGGAGCTGATAGTCACAAAGTGGATGAAGATTCCAGGACTGGGAAGAGGGTGAAAGTCAGGATTGGGTGTAGAGGGGAAATAGTGCGAGAACTCCAGGACTGGTTGGGGACAGTGGGAATTCAGGAATTGGGTGGTATGGAGACCAGGGTCTAGGGATTGAGTATAAACTCAGAGATTGGAGATGAAGCAGAGACCCATGGATAGGAAGAGGAGGAGTACAGCAGGATCTCAAAGAGCAGATGGGGGCTTATGAGAACAGAAACCCAAGGAGCAATCTAGTGCTGAGGAGAGATGGGGGGAAGGGGGGTGTGATGTTGGGATTGGAGAATTGGAGATCAAAGAAAGGGAGAAGAGTGAAATCTTGCTGAGTAGATAGAGGGAGAAAAGAGAAAAATGAGATGAAAGAGAATAAATGTGAGAGATATAGGAGAGAACGTGAATAATACAGACGACAGGAGGAATGTAACATGCAAAGGAGACACAGCAAAAGGAGTTAAAAGACTGACACAAGAAACTAGGACCAGGAACAATATAATTAGAAAAATGAAATATCTAAACAAAGGTAGAAAAATAAAACTCCTCAAAACCCCTTCACTAGATCCTACCTGCCCTTGCCATTACTGTCCCTTGCCTCCTCCCTTTCACATCAAACTACTTAAACATGCTGTTCACCACCATTATCTTGACTTCTTTTCATCTCAAGCCATTCCAATCTGCCTTTTGTCCTCTACGCTCTACAAAAAACAGCCCTTATCAAAAAGTCCAGGGACCTGTTCCTGACAAAATCCAAGGGGCTTTACTTGATCCTCATCCTTCTTGACCTAGTCACTGCTTTTGACGCTGTTGATCACCACCTTCTCCTTGATATGCTGCTCTTACTTGGATTCCACTCATTCACTGCAGGTCATTTTGGATGCTTTGCTTTCCTTTTCACATCATGTTTTCTCAGTTGTTAATAAATCATTTTCACCTTCGGGAATATTGTCTGTTAGACCCTTCCTGAAGATTGAACAAAGTTAGGCCAACTATCCAGAGAGTCACCAGGAGTCGACACTGACTCGACGGCACTTAACAACAATAGACTCTTTCTAGATAAAACCACTCTGAATATTCTCACTCTCTTCCTAATTTTAAACAGGTCAGTATTGCAACGCTCTTCTTGTCAGTGCCCCTCTTTATATTCTCAGGCATTTACAGCTTATCCAGAACATGGCCATCAAATAACTCATTATCGCAAGCACTTCTACCCAGGGCCAGCCCTAGGCATGTATGGGCATGTTGCCCACACCATGAGGGGCCCCATATGTGCCTAAGTGGCTTAGGAGGGAGCTGGCAAAACCCAAAGCCCTGCTCCCGCCTAAGTGGCTTAGGAGGGAGCTGGCAAAACCCAAAGCCCTGCTCCCTGGCTCACCTTTGCACAGCCATGGGAGTATTTTCCTTTACTCCCATAACTGTGCTAAGTCGCGGCCACCAGCACTGCCGAGTTCATAGAGATTAAACAGGGGCACTTTCTGTCTTTTGAGCAAGAGCATCCCTGTTTAACTTCTATGAACTCAATGGCACTGAAAGCTGCAACTTAGCACAACCATGGGAATAAAGGACAATGCTCCAGCAATTGCGCAGAGGTGGGTCAGGGAGCCGGGCTTCGGGCCTCACTGGCTCCCTCTGAAGTTGATCAAGTGCCATGGAGCCATTCATGGTGTGGGGCCATGTGTGTGGGGGGAAGAGGATGCTACTAGGGGCTAGAAGGGAAATTTGCTAATGTTGGGGGATGGGAAGATTGTGATTGAAAGGCAGCTGATGCTGGGAGGGACTGGAACTGGAGGAAGACTGATACTGGGGGACTAGGACTGGAAATGGGTTCATGCTGGAGGATGGGGAGCAGATGTAGGGAGGGGCTGGAACTAAAAGAGAGCTAATCCTGGGAGATGACTGGAAGGGGTGGGGGTGGGGCGAGAAAAAAAGAAACTGGGGGAATGAGGATGGAGAGGGGGACAGATATTTTGTGTAGGGAGAGAAGAAAAAAAGATCATACAGAGGGAACACTTGAGAGGGAGGGGTATAAGAATGAATGCTGGGGTAAGAAGGAGGAAAGGCAGGGTTAATGAATATTGGAGAAGGAAGTCACTGGGTGGGTGTTCAGAAAGGATGTAGGAGGTGGTACTGGGGACAGGGAGATGGGGAAAGCAGAAACTGGGACTTAGGTGGAGATTTTTAAATTTGGGTGGGAGAAAAAAAGATGGCAAAATCTAAGATTGGCTGGGTATGGGGAGAGTAAGTGGGGGCTCAGACAGTGGGCCCGTGAGCTGGCACAACTCATTGAGGATGCAGCTCTGGCATCATGCAGCACCATCCCCAGCTTCATCTTTCTTTCTCTGAGTCAGCAACAGCAGCCAGTGCTGCCCCTAGTATTCACGTCCAGTGTGTGGGGCTTTTCACCAGAAGTGAATGCTACAGGCAGCACTGGCTGCTCCATGCTGACTCAGAGAGAGAAAGATAAAACTGGGGATGGTTCCCATAGCATTCACTTCCAGTGTGCAGGGCCAATCACCAGACGTGAATGCTACAGGCAGCACTGGCTGCTCCATGCTGATTCAGAGAAAGAAAGATAAAACTGGGGATGGTGCAATGAGATATTTCTGCTGCTGACTCAGAAAAAGAAAGAAGTCACCTGGAATGGTGTTACACGATATTTTTTCCCAGGGGAGAGGACAGAGAGAGGGAGAAAGAGAGAGATGGGGTATGCTGGATGTTGGTGAGGGATATACAGGGTGGCCCAAAAGTAGTGATTACATCTCGTAAATTAAAAGCTTAAATAGTTTACTTATTTACCTTTTTTTTAGCTATATAACCTCTTTATTTCGACAATTTCCGGTCGCCATCTTTTTTTTTAAATTTGTCAATCGTTTACATCTGTCTTTTTGAATTTTTAAATAACTTATATGCAACGAGATGATCTCACTTTTTTTGGGCCACCCTATATATGCATACATCTTGAGAGAGAGAGGGGGGTGGAGATTTTAAATTATGAGAGAGATGGAACATATTGTCCTGGGATGGGGAGGAACAGGGGAGGATAGAGAAGATAACTGGGCTGTGAGAGATGTTGGATCACTGCAGGGGGAGAAGGGGAAGGGGACAGAAAGCTGATGCTGTATGAGGGGAGGTGGAAGACAAAGCATGAGATGCTGGACTTTGGGGGTAAAGCAGAAGGGTGAGGGGAGAAATGGTGGGCATGATGGAATTACGTGGGAGAGGCTATGGGAAGTTGGCAAGGAGATGAGAGAGAAGAGGATGGTGATTACAGAGGGCTGAAAAGTAGTAATGGGGAGTGGGTGAAAGACAGGGGAATAAGAGGCTAGCGAAAGAATGAGAAGAGAAATGGGAAGGGGGCTGGGCTAGAGGTTAGAAGAACAGATGGAAAGTTGCTAGGTGAAAAGTCAAATGGACAAATGAGTGGAGAAAAGAACAAAAAGCAAAAAATCAGTATGTTGGAGGTGGATATAGACAGAACATGGAAAAAAATAGAAGAGAGAAGAAAGGACAAATGGACAAGACAATGGAGAGTTAGCTGAAGACACGAAGAATGCAGAAGAGAGAGATTGGGGTGATTGCGACTGAAAAATAAAATGCCCAAACAAAAAGGTAGGAAAAAAAAGTATTTTATTTTGAATTTATTAACTGGAATATGTCAACTCTGGAAAATGTGCATCACTGATGTCTTTGTGCTTTGTTCAGTACAAGAAGAAATTAATTTCATAGTTTTATTTTTTCAGCGTTATGCTGCATTCAAAGTTTGACTTTTGGGGTTCCCAGTTCAATTATTGTCTATATTTTTAAATTATGATCCCTTGTTCTGTATTTGGTGACAGTCTGTCTGTTCTGTGTGTATGATAAAACTGCTATTCTGTTCATGTAGTTTCTCTGTAGCAGTCCCACTTATTTTCTTTTCCCATTAGGAGATGTATTGGTTTAATATTTGTAGTGCTATCTTTTGATAAGTAGGGGTTGGTGCTGTGTGAGTCCTGGTAGTGCTGTTATGATACAGCAGGCTTGCTATGGGTTCTAAATGAGCAGGGTTTGCAGAAATATGGTAGCCTTTCTTTATCTTCACTGTACATGCAAATCATTTTCAGACACTCATTAAGAAGCATGTTTACTAAAGGTAAATGTGCATTCACACATTAATGTGTGCTAAGTGCAGCCACACCCATTAATTTCTATGTGCACTGTGGCACTTCACACATTAAATGTTAAGTAAATATGCCCCTAAATCATTGTTAGAATGAAGAGAGACTTGTGAAGGATGCCTTTGGAAACTGCTTAAAATTTCAGATGGACAGTATATAAAATAAATTAGATTTATAGAAATGAGGCCCAGTGGATATGCAACTATTTATGCAAATGAGGCCCTGCACATGGCTTGGCAGCACTCTTGGACCGCCCCTGTCCTTTTCTATGGAACTCCGAGGTTCGCACTGAAAGCTCTCTGCAGAAATTAAGAACTGCTGTCAAGACATGGTTATTTAGACACACTTTCCCTGATCTGTGCAAGTAGCTGATCGCTAGGCTTTGGTTTTGTTTATCAGTTCAGTATTGCAATATTTCTGGAAAACGTTTTGTTACTATGCAACCTTCCTGATGTGGTACTAATGCTGAACAGATGTTACACTTATGTAGTCATTGCTACTGTACTTGTGGTCTGATTGATTCTGTAAACCGCACTGATGCATATTATATTTGCTTGAAACTGTGGTATATCAAATCCTGACAAATACATACATACATTTGGGATTCTCTTCTGTCTTGGTTTTCATCCTCTCTCTTCCATCACTTGACCACACCATGCTGCGCTCCGTCTTTGGGCTCATGGCCACTCACTGCTGCAAACAGATGTTTGCTCTTGCCCTTACCAAACAATTGGTGCATAACAACTTTTTAGTGAAACAATATGTCACAGCTGGAACCTCACTTCCCTCAGGGGCCCTCAATATCACATTCACTCCCCCCGGTGCCCTCCCTGGCCATGAGTATCATCTGGGCCTCACTGCCACCCTGTACAATCAGCTGTACTCCATCTCCACCCCCCAAGCACACCCAGGCACCTGCTTAACTGTTGCTTGGGCCCCTGATCTTCCCTGTGTCCAGGTCCTCTTTCTTGCCAGCGCATGACCCTCTCACTGTTGTTGGGCCACATGCCCTTTTGCACTCAGCCCCCACTTTCCAGATCGGATCTGAACGCCCTCTTCTACCTTCTTCAAATGCACCACTGGGTCTATCAGTGAGGTCCACCACCAGGAGGGGGCTCCAGGTGCCAGTGGTGACCCCCAACTACCCTACCCTGCCTAGTCTAGCCAATGACTTTTCACAATGCCATGCTGAATATGTTTAAGCCCATGTCTGTGAAATGCACCCCATCATCTTTAAACAGTTCTGGACCCCCCCCCACCCCTATGTCCATGTGGTCTACCACCCCACTCCCGAAACCCTTGACAAAATGATCCACCTCCTTGTTGAGCTTCTTTCTACTCTTCTCTATGCTCCTGGGATTCTGGGCAACCCTCCTAAGCTGAGGGATAATCTAGGACCAAATGATGCCAGTGGATGTTGAGTTTGCCTTTAACCAGGCCAGATTTCACTCAATTTTTATGATTAAATTGATATTCTTTGTGGCAATTAAATTGTTACCTCCCAAGTGTAATAACATGTAGTGCGGCCTTTGTCTTTTCTGGGCCCAATTCCTGAACTCTGGCAAGAACTGGTGCATTCCTCTTACCCTAACCATTGTATCTCAACTTCCTGAAGTGGAAAACCCAACTGCTTCCTGAAGTATTGCTTCATTGCTTGTTTCCTGCCTGATTATCCAGATCTTTGTATGCTCTGGTCCTGAAGAATAGCAACAACTGTCACCAGGTGCCACTCAGTCCCCTTTCACATATATCTTGCATCAGTCAGACTTCCATCAGCCAATTTCCTTGATTTTCCCCACTGGTAGCCCTAGTTTGTTTGCAAGGGTTGCAGCACCAATTCTAAAGGAATGGGTTGTAAAACCTGTTGTATCCCTACTAATTGCCCTAATCTCTGACCCCCACACTGCCCTAACCTGTAAACAGTCCTCTATAGCATGTACTTCAATGCATGATAGAAAAGCAGGACATGAGAGTGATCGTATCTTTATCTTTATTTAGACATTGTGACCAAACAGATAGAAAAGGCGATGGCAAAAGCCAGAAGGATGCATGGGTGTATAGAGGAAGGGCTGGCCAGCAGGATAAAGAAGATGATAGTGTCTTTCTCCAGCCCCAGTCACTCCCCAACACACCATCAGTACCTCTTCAGCCCCTAGTCGAGGCATTCAGGAAAGCGCCGAAGCATCATCTGTTCACAAGATACTACCCTGAAACCAGCTGTAGAAATCAAGCAGCGAGCACTCCGACCAGTCACCTATAGCACCCTAATAAATCTACCCAACAAGAAAAAGGATAGCTAGCCCAATTTTCCCCAGCCCAAATAGACCAGAGCCGGAGAATATATGCATCAATGTAAATAATTTGTAGATAGTTACCCCTAGTTATATCCAGGTTTATTGCTCCTGTTCAATGTAAATACAATGCGATTCGACTGCATGTATAATGTTATGTTGAATGCACACTGCACTGATGTGAATAGCGTGGTATAGAAGAAAAGCTAAATAAATAAAAATAAGTCTCTAGAGAGAGATCTCATTTGGAGTACTATGTACAAATCTGGAGACCACACCTGCAAAAGGATATAAACAGGATTATACCTGGGGGGATTCTGCACAAAAATTAAAATTCTGCACACAGTATTTTAAAATTCTACAAAATTCTGCATGTTTTATTAGTACATTTTTGTGCAGAATTTTTTTTTAATGGAGAATTCCCTCAGCTGTAAATCACAAGTCTTTCTCCAACACACAAGCCTTCCTTGCCCACCCCTTCACTCTTCCTCTAATGTTTGGGAAGATCCCGACTTACCATCAGTCCTCTCCAGCCCCCAGTCACCTTCCTGACTCATCATGTCCCTCTCTAGTCCCCAGTCACCCCCAACACACCATCAGTCCCTTTCCAGCCCCTAGTCATCCCCCTTACTCACCATCAGTCCTTCTCCAGCCCCAGTCACTCCCCAACACACCATCAGTGCCTCTTCAGTACCCAGCCATGCCTCTGGCTCAGTCAGTCCTCTCCAGCCCCCAATCTCACCATCAGTCCTCTCTAGTCCCAAGTCATCCCCCCCCCCCCATCTCTTCTTCTTATTCACCAATGCAAAAGAACCTGCACAGCACAGCTTCAGCACCTCCATGGTCCATTTTGCAGGAAGATTTCATTTAGGTCTCTCTCTTTATCAGTTGTGGTTTAATGTTCACCCTCCCCTAGAGCGGCAGTCCTTAAATGCACTGTTATGTGGCACAGTTGTTCCTTTTGAGGCATACAATATAGACAGCATCTGTGCATTTTTGTAGGGCAATGATGGCTTGATTTTATAACAGGATGTGTACGCGAGAAGTCCATAAAGATACCTATTGTATAAAGGCTACACCGGTGCCTATGCACCTTTAGAAAATAGGCTTCCAGATTCAAAGCCAATACTGCATGACTGCTGCTGCACAAATTCACACCTGCAGTGAAAAAGATGCGACCACATGCATACACTCTATGCATTTACTCATCATTTTATAAACTACTCATGTACACTTCAACTTTGCCTCTGTTCAATCAAAACTCCACCCCCAGGAATGCCTACATTAAATGCAGTGATGCAATTTTATAGAAGTTTTTTTTCTATGTGTAAAATGGCCTTTATATTTAGAAAAAGCTTTATAAAATCTACCCTTCAAATAGCAATACAGAGGTTACCAGGGCCACACCATTCAAACTAAGTAGCCTGAACTGTGTGACCCAGATGTCAGAAGGGGGTCAAGGCTCAACCCAGGGGGGGGGGAGGGGGGTGTCAGTGGCTTCTTTTCAACTACCACGGTAACAGAATCTAGATATTCCATGGCAGTATCTTAATAGTGGCTGCTACTGAATATTGGGATGGTGTGGGCACTCTCTGGCTAATCGTTGCCATTATCCAGATACCAGTGATATTCAGCACATCACATCCAGGCAGGACAACAAAAAAGCATCCTAAATGCCAAGTTGTCCGGATAGTTATCTGGAGAGCAGCACTGAAAATCGCCACTATACGGATAAGTCAGGTCTCTGTCCCAGCACTATCCATAAAGTGCTGTGGTCTGTAACAGTATTCTGCAGCACTATCTGGATAGTGGCACTGAAGATCTGTTCAGCGGCATTTATCCAGATAGCAGGTGCGGCTGCCCACAGAAATGCTTTTGAATATTGGCCTAAATATTAATATATAGCTGGATAGGGGATACGGGAGAGACACAGAAGCAAAGAAAAAGGCACCAAAGCTTCACCAACTGAACAATGTCTGGGAAAATTTGTA